>WHYT01014921.1:46718-95595 GCA_009806455.1 Tetrax tetrax | reverse complement strand
TCCTTCAGCTCGGGCCGAGCGCTGCGCTTCGCCTCACGGATCCGCTTCTTGCTCTTATGATTCATGGCGGCGGTGTCGGCGGCGGCGGTGTCGGCGGCAGCGCTGGGGGCTGTCACCGTGCGCTGCCCCCCGGCCCAGCCCCGCTCCGCGCCCAGCCCGGCCCCGCTCGCCCCGGCCGCCGCACCTTCCAGAAATTTCACCCCCTTGCCGCCGCTGTCGCCGCAGCCCCGCCCCCGCCGCTCTCTCATTGGTTCACCGGACCGCCATCTTCCGCCACGCCTCGCCCGCCCTCCGGCGCTGATTGGCCGAGACGAGGAAGCGGCGCGGCCCGGCCGCCATGTTGGGTGGAGGGGCGGGGGGAGTGTTGCGGGCTGCGGGAGGGGAGCGCGGGTGCCGGTCGCCCTTGGCCTTGCTGCCCCACGCCCCCTCGGTCGCCCCGGGAGTGCCTCCCCCGCCGCCTCTCCCCTTTCCCCGGCGGGCCCGCGCTCCGCGCCCGCTGCTCCCCAGACAGCGGGCGAGCCGGCCGCGTGTCAGCCGGTCGGTGCAGGGCTGCACGGTGCCCCTCCCGGCACCGGCCCGCGGGGGCGAGCCCGTCCAGCCCCGCGGCGGCTGCGGGGCGGGCGGGAGCAGCCCGGTTTAACCGCGACACTCGGAGGAGCAGCGCCGGTCCGTCCGCGCGGCCGGGTGCCGCACGTGGCCGCCCGCCATTGCGCGGCCATGGGGGAGCCGCGGCGGCGCGGCGGCGTGCGGCGCTACCGGTTCACGGAGGGGCCGGCGGTGCTGGCGCTGCGCATCCCGGAGGTACCTTCCCCCGGGGAACGGCGGTAGAACCCAGGCGGCGGTGTCACCGTCTCGGTTGACGGAGCGGGGCCCCGCCTGCCTTGCCAGCGCCGCGCCCGCTGTGTTCCAGGTGCTGGACTCGCAGTACGGCCTGTACGCGTGGCCCTGCGCCGTGGTGCTGGCCCAGTACCTGTGGGCCCACCGGAGGAGCCTGCCCGGCAAGCGAGTGCTGGAGGTACCGCGGAGGGGCCCCCCGGCCTGTAGCTACAGGTGTCTCCGGCTGCCTCCCCCTCCATGAGCACCTTGCGGTTGCAGGTGGGTGCGGGGGTGAGCCTCCCCGGGGTGCTGGCGGCCAAGTGCGGGGCCGAGGTGACGCTGTCCGACAGCGAGGAGCTGCCCCGCTGCCTGCGGAACTGCCGGACGAGCTGCCTGATGAACGACCTGCCTCACATCCCCGTTCTGGGGCTCACCTGGGGGCGGGTATCTCCGGAGCTGCTCTCTCTTGCTCCTGTAGACATTATTTTAGGATCAGATGTCTTTTTTGACCCAAAAGGTATGTTGGTACTCTCAGGTATCCTCGAGTTGTGACAAACTGTAAGGTCTGTGTCCCAGGAGTACTGGGAACACTGTCTGAGATCAGGTGACAGCCTTTACCAGGACACTGTGCTACTGAGCGTGTTATTCTGGGGGTAATTCTACATGGAGCTATCAGAAATACCACTGGAAGGTGAGTAATTAACTAACTGCTTACTTTAGGCCATGCTTCTCAAGCCTCTCATGCGGATGCAATTAGTCTTGGATTGATTTTTAATTGCTATTTCATATAACCAGACATATTTAACTGTGCACAGACTAATCAACTGTTCAATCTCCCAAACTACACAGACTTTGAAGATATTTTAACTACAGTTTACTTCTTGCTGGAAAAGAATCCACATGCTCAGTTCTGGACTGCTTACCAAGTGCGAAGGTAAACTCTTCTGCAGTTAAACTCAGATCTTAATTCCTGTCTCCCTGTCATAGCTCCCAGAGTGTTAAATTTTCAGAGGCACCACTGCACTGATTCCAAAGGACAAACTCCTCACAGATTGTCTATCTGGCTGGTATTAGATGTAAATCCTAGGGGCATCAGACAAAAGCAGCTAAACCAGAAAATAATCCAAGACCCACAAATCTACTGTTGACTCTAAAGCTGTTAGAAACTTGGTTTTGTGAACTGTTCAGTTTAAGCGTGGTGTCAATCTCCTAATGTAACTTTGTGGCAGTTAACCTGGATTATGTTTTCACACATGGGCATTTCCTCCCCTCAGCGCTGACTGGTCTATCGAAGCTCTGCTCTGCAAGTGGAACATGAAGAACACCCCCATTCCCTTACGTTCATTCGGTGCAGACAAAGAGCGCTTGGCTGGCTCTCCTCTACCAGGAAGACACACGATCGAAATGATGATCATCTCACTAGCAAGATCAGATGGTACTTAAGTTTATTCCACTTGTTGGTTCCCATACAAGATGACACTTAACTGTTCACTGTAGCATGGATCTGCAGAGAACAGTTTTGTTTACAGCAAACCTCATGCCTATGTTTTTGGGAAGCAGATCCCCTTAGCAGTCATTCTTGAAACATGTACTGTAAAAATAAAGCTGTTCAATTGTTTAGCTCTGACTTTTGAGAAATTTGTGTTCCTCCCCAAAGACCACATCATAGTTCAAAGACTCAATCCCATTCTGTAAGCCACTACACAACATAGCTAACCACCTGACAATCCACAAGATCCAGCTGAAATTCACAGCTTCAGCTATGAAGGAAAGGTAACTGCACTCTTGCAAGATAGAAACCATCCCTGTAAGATCCATTTCCCAGGCCTGAAGCTCTTCCCCAAAGATTCACATACAAAAAGCCAGCCCCTTTGTTTTTGAATGAATCTGTGTAGAACTGCTGCTAGCTACGCAGTCCCAGAATATACAGACTCCCCAAGTTTGTAGAAAAGTACTTTTAATCCTCAGTCAAGCCAGATTGCAAGTATTCAGATGTTTCCATTCCCATTTAACATACATGCATCAAGTTAACAAGGCATTACAATAACCCTTGACATGTGATGAAGTTACAATTCATTTGGTATCCAAGAAAAAAGAAAAAAAAAAAAAAATTATCACTGTGAGATGAGCTACCGTCAAGCAGCAGCCTGTTGAGTCAGGGCAAGCACACAGCAAATGCAATTAGTACTGCTCAGTGTGTCTCTTCGTAACAACGTCCAACGGACCTGTCTGATTGCGTTTATTGGCTGGTGTGCAATACTTGCCATACAACATTTGGGTTAGTCACAACAGTAGTTAAATTAGCCCATTAAGTAATTTAAAAGCAACCCCAGTGGATAAAACTTATAAGCAGTAGAATGCATTCGGTTACTATATAGAAGTTAAACATTGACCGTATACTTGCAGAAATCTTTTCAAGCTAAAAATAAGCCAACTCAGACATTAAGTTGAGAAAAGTTAACACAGAAAATGTTTAATATTAACTACAGAGACAGGGGGTATAGTACAGTCTTAAGCAAAAGATACACCAATCAGTACTTACAGAGGAATGAACCATTTTGTCTTTTAACATTACATTTCTCATATGTAAGTTCATGTATGTAGGTCGGTAAGTTTTACCATTCTGGAAAAAATAAGGTGTGTATATCATCAGCTAGATGTGCTCACTGTATGCTCCATTATTTTACGCAAGGCCCGGGTGACTGGAAGTGCAGTTGTCAGGCATTTTAATTAAGTGGACAGCCATTTGTTTCTGCACGACAAGGCATCTTACACAGGAGCAATCAGGAGAAAACAGGAAACAGCCAAGCACTCTGCACTGCAACACGCCACCTTAACAGCTAACCAGCATTACTCAACTGCTACACAACTGCGCCTAGTGCACAAAAATACATAAGAGAAGAGATTAGAATTGAGTCTGATAAAACAATCCTTTCAAATATCAACTGTCACCTGAAAAGATTTCTACCAATTTGAATTTGAAGATAACTATTTGAATTCAAAGTTAAAAAAAAAAAAAAGCATTTACAGTAAGTTTCAAATCAACATTTTGCAAAATTTTATTTAAGGAATGAAGACAAAATTGAGAATACTTTTTGACAGGGTTAGCTACTCAGCATATAATGGCTGCACGTTTCCTCAGTATGAAACTGGAGGCAGCAAGCTACCATCAGTTTTAATTTCAAATAAAAGTCAGCACTATATAAACAAAAATGGTTTTACCTCAAATATCCAAGCCAATAATGAAATCGGTAGTCGTTCACTTCACTAAATTACAAGAAATTTGAATAACAGCAACAAAATGGCACATAAAATGTAAAATCTGCCTCTTGAGGCGCAACTTAAAGAAGTAAAAAGTTAGACAAAATGTTACAAAATAACCTTTTCAACAGCTGGTTGCTCGTGCCAGGGGTCTCTCCAAGGGACTGAAGACTCAAGCGATCTTTTCCCCCCAAAGGCGTCCTTTATGTAGATTCTCATTTATCTGATGCATCTAGGTTTGAAGAAAGAGAAGTTCAGCCAAGTTTCTACCTTCCCTTTTGGTTGTGTGGATGACTTCAGGTATACTCCTAGTTGTGTTTCAACTTGCTTTGCCTAATTTAATTACGTTTCAGGAATTTCCAGTGTTCCCCCTCCCCCCCCGTGTTGCTTTACTTCTGAGGCCAAATGTAAGGTTCTGTCAAAGTACTTAGTTACACAGAAAAGTAAGCATCAGGCTGTAGATCAAGCCACCATTAACTTCAATTCAGCCTGTTCAACAGTAAGTTATTAAAAGTTATAGAAAAATTATAAAACTAATACTTAAGACTTAACTAAACTCTAAATGGCATTCAAAACAGAAAGTGTGACTAATTTCGCTACAGTTATCTAACTTCAGAGCTAGCTTAGGCCCTTTCCTTTTAAAAAAATAGGACCAAACAGTTTGAAGGGTTAAAGACACACTATCCTTTCCCCACCCGGTGTATCCTTATATGCCTCTTCGAGATGTCGACTTGAGGAAAAACTAGTTTCCGTGGTTTTCTTGTTGCAAGGAATTTGCCACTTTTCTAGAACAGTTACCTCCAGTCAGTACAACGGCCACTGAACCGATCTTCCATTAAAAAAGGATAGTGTATCTTTAACATTTAAAGACAAACCTGCTCCAATACACGCCCACAGAAACTGGTCCCTGGAGGATCAGCCAAATCAGTTAAAATCTGCAATACTGGCCAATATTCTTTTAGCAAACAGGAGACCGCAGCTTTAAAGGGGAAAATGCAGATGTTGGATAAATACAGTAAGAAATAGTCATTTTCATCATAGGTTGTGTCTCATACAATATTTTATTAAAACCAAGCCATTAATCTCTCAATAAAACATTTTCTCTGTAAAAAAAACTTCTCTGTAGAAAGCCCTTCGGCATTAATTTCCCTAAACCAATAACCAAAAAGCACTGCTCAAGAAAAAAAAAAAAAAAAAAAAAAAAAAAAAAAAAAAAAAGCGTTAACGAAGGGGAGTGCCTGTCGGGGGCCGGTGGTTTAAAATGGCGGATGGGGAGGGAGAGCGTGGGGAGGCGGGTGGGGGTTCCCAGCTCGGGCTGTGCTGAGGGCGCTTTTCCCGGGGCGGCTGCTGTGTGGAGCTCTTTTCCCTTGCTGCAGCCGGCTGCGCGTCCCGGCCGCCGCTGCGAGGGGCTTGCTGGGCCGGCGCGGGCGCTTTGCGGGCTCCATCGCCTCCTGCCGGGAGCGGTGCCTGCTGAAGCCGCCTCGGTCCCTGCGGCTCCGGGCCCGCCGCGATGGATGCGCGCTGTGGGGCGGTGGCGGAACGTGGGGCGAAGCCGTCTCCGTCTGCAGCAGTGTCTGTGAGCGAGCTGTGGGCCGAGCTGGGAAGCGTCAGAAATCCTCCTGTCCGTGCAGCGCTGGCTGCGCCTTCCTGCTTTGGCAGCGTGCGTTTCACAGTCTCAACAAGGGTAAGGATTAGCAAAACCCTTGTGTAAGGATGACGAGCAGATTCCCAGAGTTTTGTCAGGGGAATTCAGTGAAAGCTGCTCCTTCACCCTGAAAGTTGCGATGTCACTTGAGGCACTGAATAAAATGCCTGAACTGCAAGCATAAACCATAACACCCACTTTTCATCTTAGAACAGTGATAAATGTTTCGCCCATCAGTTTCATAATAGTATGTTCAAAAAAGAAGAGCCAGTTCTCTACCGATTTGTTTAAAGCAATAATGGCATTGAGATAAGAAAGCAAATTCAATATTAGAATGTAAATTGCTACTGTAATTATATTTAAGACCTTTTTACACTGAGGAAGTATAATAATAAGCAATGACATAAATAGTGACACTTTGTTTCCTGCTACAAAAGACTTAAGAAGTCAAATAAATGAGTACTACACATTTTGTATTGCTTCATGCTATATTGTTCATCATCTTTTCCCAGAGGATTTTGATTAAAACTTTCCTGAGTCATCTGCTGAAAGCCTTTCTCTAAGACGTTTGAAGTTTATCTTTACAATTCTTTCCCTAAAATGACAGAGGGGGTTTCCCGTGTCCCTTGTTCAGTAGTTTGACAGTCACTTCAAATCAATACAAGCTGCTGCCAAAAGAACTGGTCCAGCACACCAGCCCAGTTTGCCGTGCATCTAGATGAGTGCTTGTGCTGGCACAAGGGAAGATGTGAGCGGGACACAGTGCCTAGAGGATCTTAAAAATCTGTTACTGTAGATTCATAGTATAGAAAAGGAAGAGAAGTTGTGTTTTAAAAACACACCTTGATATTCTAAATGGATCTTTGTAAAGCAGCCTCTGAATAATCATACTAACTTTCTTTCACAAGTGGAAAATAAATAAACCAATCTGCATTTTTAGAAAATACAGCTCAGGAGTTTAAAAAAAAAAAAAAAAAAGAGTTAAAGCTTTAACAATAGTCGGAATATGGATTTTATTTAAGTCCTTTATTGTATATAGCAGAAGTAAAATTTGATTATTTACTTCAATCAGTTCTGTGTTTTCTTCAACCAGTTCTATATTTCCTTCCCTTCCTCTTTGGCCATCAGTTCAATGGAGCTGATTTATGCTTGGAGGCCCGACAGGACAGACACAGGATAGTAACAGTAAAAAGCAGCCATTCCATCGATACAAGATGTGTGATCCTCTTTCAACTTTTCTGGTGCTTTAGCGAAGATCTTCAAAAATTAAAGATCAGTTGATCTTAAATTTATTATTTAGAAATGCTGTGAAGTAAAATGTTAAGGTATGTAATTACTAAAAAGGAATGTTATTCCTTGAGATAACGCAGTGAAAGATTATGAAAATTTTCCTGGGCCAGTGAGGCAGTGAAAGGCAGAAGCACTGTGCAGAGCGTGTGTGTTGGTGGCACGGAGTGATGTTGTTTCTCCCAGGTGGGAATATTTTCCCTTTGGAATGACTTTGTATGTGTTTGAATTCAGCTAAATAGCCTTCTTAGACACCATGCTAAGAGTGTTTTAATCTTGATGGGTATTATTTAGTGGATGGAGATTATAATTCTTAAAAACTGCTACAAATGCTTTTATTTTAAGGATTAGGAGTTTTCCACCCTGTCAAGGGGAAAAAGTGTACTTTCCTAAAACTGCATTTCCCATAGTGCACAAGGGCTTTCTGGGCTGGGTCAGCTGATCTGGGTTGCGAAATGTCCCTTATTTCCTGTCCAATTCATGGAAATGACTCGTGTGTACGAATGCCTCATCTTTCCTTTGTCAGGTGATTTAAAGGCTTTGGACCAGAATTCTGATTTAGAACAATGGCAAGAAACTGGGCTGATTAACTAGCTCAGCATCTGGAGAACTGCTTCGTTTGGGGGAGAGAGATGTCATGAGGAAGTAACAGACTGCAGCCTGCCCTGTTAACTTCATGGGAAAAGGTAGAGAGAATCTTGGTCTTTACCCTTCGGACTGGACTTTTTTTTTTTTTTTTTCCCAAGTTACTGATTTTGCTGTACATTATTTAAGAAAGTTACCAGATTTCTTGATTAGTTGATGGTTAAGCTAATAAGTAGCCCTAAGCACTTGCCATTTTTGAAGCTTTCTTTTTGGTTTTATTCTTTTTGCTTGCTTGTTTTTAACAGAGGTGAAGAGGAAACTTTTAAAAGGAAATAGAACTTTTCCAGACTGAAGCTGAGGACTTGTCAAGAAAACACAAAATGTCTCCTGCATCAAAAAAACTTTTCAATATAATTATTTTGGGAGTCTCATTTATGTTTATATTCACGGCTTTCCAGACATGTGGGAATATTGCGGTAGGTGTGAATTTCAAAACATGCCACATTTCTATCACAGTTATTCATCCTTTCTTGTCTTTTGGGTACTCTAATGTAAGAGCTGCGGTACTTGGAATTTTTTAACGTGCAAGACACCTTGACATTTTGTCTCCTTTCTTTGGGGTTAGTGTTAACTAGATTAAGTTGGTTAATTGGATAATTAAGCAGTTTATTTCTCTGAGATAGCATAGTTACCTATGTAACCATGCCTGATTGCTTAGAAAGTAGAAAATTAATGAGTCTTATCAAATGATTGAACTACAAAATAGTCTGTTTTGACACTTCTGATATTTAACAATTGAATTACATTGGACTTTCCATATTTATGATTATTCTATATAGTCTCTTTCAAAATATTTGCCCAAGTTGTTATTATTAACCACGTCGCTAGTTTTTCCTAGAGCGTTTTTCCTCATCTAGCATATTTTTCTGTTCTAACAAACTTGACATTGAGGGGATAACATCTGACAAGTAGTCAGACTTCCACAATTGCTAGAACTGCCAAGTCACCTTCTATCTGAATAAGTAATTTACTGCTTTGGTATCGTGTATCTCTTTGCATGCAGAAGTGCAACTTGGCGTAACATAATCCAAATTTACTGTTAAAAGGAGATTGCCCTCTTACTACTTAAATTTTTAGAATCCTGCTGCTGACATATGTAGCCCAGATCCCCTAACTTACTGCGTTGTTGACATTGCTTTCAATATTAGTTACGTGCCTGAAGGACAGTTAGGTTTCAACATACCTCTTGGGCACGGGTCTTACAGCTTCTCTTTTCTTGCATGCAAGAAGAATCCTTTCTGGGTTCAGACGTACGGAAGGACAAATGGTCGTAGAAACGACTACTTAGGGTAGTTTTTGTAAAAGTCATAGTGCGGCGTGATACTGTACACGAGAACATTAGTACAGCCCAGTGATCTTCGTTCTGCAACGAATTCACAGCACCTCACTGAATTGGTCGCACTGATCGCGCCATCATGTAATTTATTGTCATTAAAGTTATTACAGGTGACTTTCAGTCAGATCTGCCCGCCAATCCAGCTAATTACATGGTCTCATGATCGCTAAAGCTGATTCAAGGGAATAAAAAGGAACAGGAAAATAACAGGAAGCTGAAAAGAATGGAAACTCTTACCAGCAGCTCATAGTTGGGTCAAATTAAGAGTATTTTGAAACCTTTCCTTTTTTTCCCCGCTTCTTAAATGAAGATAGTCATACATATCTGCCAGAGAGGAGTGTTTTGTGAAATATTTTAAGGTCTCCAATGAAATAATGATATAGTCCTAAATCCTGCCAAATATCTCCTTCACCTTCATTGTGGAGGTCTTATGAGTTGTAATTAACACTTTAAATTATTTTAAGTACTTTGTGGAGTAATGATTAATTCTAACATTTGATACTGACTTCAAACAGATGCAAGTGTTCTCAAGTTACAAGATCTGTTCTAATGTATTGCGATGTATGATTTTCTCCTCACAGCAAACTGTTATCACAAATTTAAACAGCACAGATTTTCATGGCAGTGGCTACACAAGGTAATTTACACAAATCTTTTTACTCCTTTGCTCCTAGCAGGGTGAAGCTAGTTATAATTCCACTTGGTAGAGATATACTGGCAAGAGATTGTAGTGTTCTGCTGACTCCACAGTTTCATAGCATACTTAAAGCAGTTTAAAACGGGCTTCTCACATTTGCTCTAGTTATACTCTGAATTATTTCTAGTTGAACTACATATCTGTTTTGCAGGTTTTCTTTGTAGGGAAGAAAAACACCATATGATCATCACATTCTCAGCATTTTATCGTAGGAGATGAAGAATGTGGAAGTTTTAAAATAAATAAAACAGATAACTATAGCCTTGGTTGTTTGCCCTTGTACACCTCTGTGTGTTTGTGTAGGATAGGTGATGTGGATCAACTTCCAGGAAATGCTGCAACATAAATGTGAAAGGAGCAGTCAGAAAGACAAGAAGCAAAGCTATAAAAAGCCGTTCTGTTCATCTCTTGCACTGGCATAGCTCGACTCACCAAGCACGGTCAGGGACCTTTTGTGTGCCAAATTAATCTGTCATGTAGGAAAACCTGGGTGCTGCTTTGAAGGGTTTACTGTCTTCATTTAAACTAAAAATACAACTGACACAAATTACATCTGTAAAATTTCTGTGATGTATTTGTCAGCAAACAGAAACCTCACTAATAGATGAATGAGGCTCTGAAACATTCTCTTGTAGTGCTGGGCACAAAATACAGTAACTATTGTTAAGGCAGAGTTTGACAAATGTGTATTGTAAATTGCAAGATGTGCTTGCCTGCAATAGTTTGGGAGTCTGTTCAACAATCCAAGGAATGCTGTGCACTCCTGTCCTCCCAAATAGGGTGCAGTGGGTGAAGGTGACAGAAGAAAGGAAGGAAAAGTTTGACTGTGAAAATTTTACGGTTACTTTAGTTATGTATGTGCTGAACTTGATATTTTGGGATTGACTGAACCTTCCTAAATCAGTTCACTTATACCCTATGTTTTCTTTTAAGTACTTAATAGTCTTTTTTGTTTATTTATGTAGCATGTCCATTATTTATGGAGTATTCTCTGCGTCAAATCTTATATCACCCTCAGTGGTTGCAATAGTAGGACCTCAGCTCTCCATGGTTGTTAGTGGCGTATTTTATAGGTAAGTATTCATTTTGAATTTTTGTCTGATTCCTTTGAAATCTTTTCTTTCATTTTTTTTTTTTCACACCTAAGGCTACCATGCCGTACATTAAATTGTATGGTCTAAGGAAGGCACCTGGTGAGATACTGTCTGGAGACGTGTAACTGCAGAGTACTCTGCCTACTGGAAACAGAGTGTAGTTTTTCCACAGCGTTTCCAGACTTTGCTGGCTGTGGAGTTCAGGTTGTGGTCTCAGATTTATGACTATATAAAAAAAAATATTCTAGATGCTTAGTAGGGTAGAAAGATTATCTTTTTTCACATAATGCTTAGCAGGGTAAAAATATTATCTTTTTTCACATATGACCTAAACTATTTTCCAGTTTCACTTAGGAGAGAGTAGCTGATCAGAAGGAGCTAAGTGAGGTATCTGGTTGTTAAAGAGCGTTGTCCGTTTTAAGTCTATATTCAATAAACTGTTCTGTTCTATTCTAGTCTGTACATTGCAGTTTTTATCCAGCCTGCTACATGGACTTTCTACACTGCTTCTGTTTTTATTGGTATTGCAGCTGCTGGTAAGCATTGCTCTTACCCTGCTTATTATTCTTTGGCATATTTGAATATACGTCTAAAATATATTTCCTGAGCAACATGTTCTGTATATTTCAGTACTCTGGACGGCACAGGGAAATTGCTTGACTGTAAATTCTGATGAAAACACCATTGGAAGGAACAGTGGGGTGTTTTGGGCACTCTTACAGTCCAGGTAAGCTTTGCTTTTGATTGTTTCTTTGGTTGTGTATGCATTCTACTTTTTACATTTTTTGGTAAGTGGGAGACTGCATCAAAAATACTTCACTGGTACCTTGCAGTCAGTGAAGTGGGAGGGAAGGCTGGACGCAACATTTCTATTGCTATTGTGCATTATAGAACAATGAAGGAAAGTTTTATATGCTAAAAAGATACATTTCTGTTAGGGGAGTATTTGACATACGTAACAGAAATCTTGTTGATTGTGGAGGGCTGTGCTAAGGTGTGTCAGGATTCTGAGTGCACTAATAAGCCCTAATGGTCCTGAACAACCTCACCTGGGACCTCCAGCTCTGCCCATGGGCTCAGGAGCCCTGTTTAAACTCAGCCCTGGGCCTTCAGCTCCTCTGGAGCTGTGCTGGAGGAGCATTTGTCTCCAGCTACACCTGCGCCTGGCTGCGGGTCCTGGTGATATAGGCTCCAGTCCACAGACTAATCTAGCAGTCAGAAAAAACATCTTGTTATTGATAGTTCTCTGGTATTAAGCTTCAAGTGTTGCATCAACAACAGGCTTGGCATCAAGAAAGGCTGTGAGAGCAAGGTAGCGGACAGTGTGTTGCTGCCATTGAGTTTTTTGTGCGGATATATTTTATGCCTCTTGGGAGACTGTAATGTAATTAGGATATAGGGAAAAATAACAAAAGCATGCAACAAGACAGAGCTGCTGACTTGAAGAGAGACTAAAAAGTCTGGGACTATTTCCTTTGGTGAAAAAGTGTCTGAGGAAGATTATACCGATGGGTATGATCCAGTTGTGTTGGGACACAATACTGGATTAGTAGAACATCAGTCTGAACCAGTGGCATAGTTGTGGTGTTCCTTAGGGTTCCAGAATTAACATATCAGTATGTTATCAGAACAGCAATTTCCACATACCTAACTAATAGCGTGTGAGTAAAGTCATGGCTTTATGGGAGGAAACTTGGCTCTAAGGCTGCTTTGAATCATTCAGAATTACTGTATTTCAGGAAACGGTAGGTTCAAACACAGAGTTTCCCTTGAGCTGTTAACAATTTAGCATTGCTGGGGCAATACTTGAGACACAAGACTCTTCTAAGGAAATATTATAAAATCATCTCCATAAATATGTCAGCTTTCTAACCTATGCCCTTCCAAAATTAGAGAGGCAACTTAGATGTAGATTTCCTCATTTTTGCTACCACCTTGTGTCTTGATTGCTGACGTTATGGGGAAGAATCCTCCACTGTGTTTGAACTTTTCTATGGAGTAAGCAGTTGTGTGGGGAGTGACTAATGTCTGTCTGTCTTTCACAACTGCACAGTACTATTTTTTGCATAGAATAGTATTACCATGATGCTACAACCTTAATCTTACTACAGAAAGTGCTGTTCACCTTTGTTGTCCTTTTTGTTTACAGCTTGTTTTTTGGAAACCTCTATATATACTTCGCTTGGCAAGGAAAAACTCATATATCAGGTGGGTATTGCTTGTTTATATCAGAGGCCATCCTTTAAAGTATGGTAGCATGAATAAACAGATGAAATAACAACCTGGAAAGTGGCAAGAAACTTATACAATAGCAGAATTTTTTTCCCCAATGTATTATTTGATAGACTCTGTTTTTTAGAGTATGTTTTTGATTCAGTTTTCCATAGTACTCATGACCCTTGCATTATGTATGTTGTTTTTCTGCATGCAGTGCACATTAAGTACCTTCTTTTAGGATATTGTCTATGAAATTCTTCAGAATGCTAGTTTAGAAAAAGATTTTCCACAATAGCTACAAGTATTCTGGAATTACTGTGTATTTAAGACATACATTATCCCGTTCCAAAGTAAATTCCTGGTGTAGAGTGTTTTTCTAAATCAGATTGGAGACTGATTAACCTAGGAAGTAAAGGAAAAGAAAGGAAAACCATCCTGGTTCACTTCATGGCTGCACTAATCGTTGCGCTGGCACAAAGCAGGAGCAAGAGAGGCTGAGATGCGCAGCTGGACTGAGTGGGCTGCTGCTGCTTAAACTGGCAACAGTGCTGGAAGAGTGTGTAAAGGAACTCTGTCTTCCTTGCTTGGCATAGTTTATGAAGACTAACTTCCGAATGGGATTGTAATTAATACTATGGGGGTTTTTTTGTTTAACGTGATGCTAGACTGGTAAAGAGCAGGAGAGAGAACAGTACATTTAGTAATATTCTTAGGAAGCTGGACAGTGGTTGAGATTTGTTGGTTTTAAAGCAGATATTTCTATTTAAGTAAGCAAGGTGTGTATCAGCTAATAAAATGGCAATGGTGAAAACAGACCAAAATGTAAGATTTTAATTATAAAACCCAGGTATCACTGGAAAACCATCATTTTGTAAATAAATAGGGTCAACTGTCCTGCTTTATAATGCCTGTGAGAGGTTTCTTTCTTGTAGTGTTAAAGTAAAATATCTGCTAGAATGGTCAATTCTTTTAGCATTTAAAAGAGGAGGGTACTTCTACTGTAGTCAATCAGGAACAAGATGGTGACTTTTAAGCAATAATTATCAGGCTTCAGAAGTACTGCCCTGTTGAGGTGAATAGCCTGCTTCATGTCTCTGTTAGATCTGTCATTTTGGATTCCCCACAGACATGGGCTTCGTAGCACACAACAGGTGAATTTTTAAGTCAGCTCCCACATTCCCCTTTTTTTAACAAAAAGGCTTAAATGTTATAGAAAGTATTGGATACTCTTTGTATCTGGTGGGCCTGAAATTCTGTGCCTTCTGAGTTTCTTTGCTGTTTCTAACCACAGAATAGAGCAATTAACTATGAGGGAGTTCTGCTGTCACATTTTCCCCTTCTTTAAATACCTTGAGACTCCTCTTCATTAAAAAATGTTCGCATCAGGAGATCTGACTGTTTAAAAATCAATTCCTCCTTTCTTTTACTACCTAAATGAAAATATTACAGGCATTTCAAGGTGAAGCACATACTCTTTTTGATCTGTAAATCACACACGTTATTTTTAATTGATATGGACAATTTTGTGTTTACCTTTAAAATAAGGAGGAAGTAAATACAAACATAGGCAGTATCTTCACACACTAGTTCAATCACAACTATCAGCTGTTTCTTGCTTTTTTTCTTTTTCCTGCTTAATATTTGTAAATAGGAATGACTTCCCTGTGCCAAACTAGTTGGTTTGTGCAGCGGAGCTGGCGCACACGGCAGCGATTGTCGCCTCCAGCTGCACCCTGTGTGCTGTGTCAGTTAGGTGTCAGTGGCTTTAGGGCCTTTGCGGTTTACAAGCCTACTAGTTCATGATGTTACAGTGCTAATATTTTTGATGATGGTAAAGAGATTTTTTTGAGAAATCTGAAGGGTTCTGGAGTACTTTGCTGTGTCCACTCCGAATTATCTAAGTCTTGAAAGACCTACTTTCTCCTGCTGAGAATTTATGCACTTCTTTGTTAATTGGCTCCTCCTTGGTCACAGCCTTTGCATATCACTCACAGAAAATGTGAGTGACACTCTTTAGTGTGCTGCTATTTTATTAGCATTATCAAAGTGAGACAAGAATTTTCCAGCAGCTGGGTACCTTTTGCTCCATGTGGAAGCAAATCATGTGGTTAGGAAATCAGTGTACATTTTAAACAGGCTTATGTAGTATGCTTGTACTGGTTCTTTGAAGGTAGCTGAACTGGTTTGAATTGCTTTTGCACATCTAGCTGTGAGATTTCTTTTTTTTTTTTTTTTTTTTTCCCCCGCAGAGAGTGATCGCAGAACGGTCTTCATTGCTCTGACTGTTATCAGTCTTGTGGGCACAGTTTTGTTCTTTCTGATTAGGAAACAAGAGGACACAAAAGCTCCAGGGGAGGAAGATTCTGCTAATGAAATCCTAGGGGACAGCTCGTAAGTACTTATGGCCATAACATGTTGTCACACTTACTTGTTTGTGCTCCTGCTTCTCAATGGAATGTCACGTTCTCTTTCCTCCCTACACTGGAAACATGAATATTATGAACAATAATAGAAAGGTGTCTGTACTTTAAGAGGTGAGAATTAATGTTCTTTATATGACATATAAGACATTTCAAGAGTGGAGTGCAGTACTGCACATTAAGTTTTTCCATTAATAAGTAAGTGCCTTTGGAAAGATGCCTTTTACCTCTTTTTCTCCACTGATTATTATTAAACATGTATCTGCCTTTCATAGTCTGTCTTGTCCTCATCAGCCCAGTTTAAAGGCTGGAATAAGCAGAAATTACACCCTTTCTGTAGGTTACCTTTTACATACTGAAACACATTTTTGATTTCTTCTCTAAATATATATATATGCCACTCTGATAAATACATCAGAAATGCATAGATACACAGATAGATTCAGTAGAGTTTTGCCTGAGGCATTAGTTTAAATATTTTTGCTTTATTTAAAGAAAATGAAAATGTTAGAAAAACATCAGTAAGTATGAAAGTGAAAAAAATGTTCAAAGCTAAAAGTGCTCAGAAGAAAGATTTCTGTTAAGCAGGTTAATTTTTGAACAGCATTCACTAGTGCAGAAAGCAAATAAATTTTGTGGTTAGTAGTTTAGATTCTCAGAAACTTTTAATAACATATTAGTATATTCCAGTATATAGTGCTGGCCTAGGAAAGGTACTGAAAATCTCAAAAATTAAGCTGCCTTCTAACATAGTGATACAGTATGGTTCCGTGCCGTCGACACGCTGGAGGGGGGGATGCCATCCAGAGGGACCTGGACGGGCTGGAGAGGTGGGCCCGTGCCAACCTCGTGGAGTTCAGCCAGGCCAAGTGCAAGGTCCTGCATGTGGGTCGGGGCAATCCCAGCACAAATCCAAGCTGGGCGGAGAATGGATGGAGAGCAGCCCTGAGGAGACGGATTGGGGGGTGCTGGTGGATGAGAAGCTCAACATGAGCCGGCAATGTGCGCTCACAGCCCAGAAACCAACGGCATCCTGGGCTGCATCCCCAGCAGCGTGTGCAGCAGGCGAGGGAGGGGATTCTGCCCCTCTGCTCCGCTCTGGTGAGACCCCCCTGCAGCGCTGAGTCCAGCTCTGGAGCCCCCAACATCAGAAGGACATGGAGCTGTTGGAGAGGGTCCAGAGGAGGCCTCGCAGATGCTGAGAGGGCTGGAGCAGCTCTGCTGTGAGGCCAGGCTGGGAGAGCTGGGGCTGTTCAGCCTGGAGAAGAGGAGGCTCCGGGGAGAGCTGAGAGCGGCTCCCAGTGCCCAAAGGGGGCTGCAGGAAAGGTGGGGAGAGACTGTTCAGCAGGGCCTGGGGTGACAGGACGAGGGGTCATGGTTTTAAAATAGAGGGAGGGAGATTCAGACTGGACATTAGGAATCAATTTTTCACACTGAGGGTGGTGGAACCCTTGCCCAGGTTGCCCAGAGAGGCGGTGGATGCCCCATCCCTGGAAATATTCCAGGCCAGGTTGGCCGGGGCTCTGAGCAACCTGATCTGGTTGGAGATGTCCCTGCTCCTGGCAGGGGGGTTGGACTGGGTGGGCTTGAATGGTCCCTTCCCACCCAAACTGTTCTGTGATTCTATGTTTTTTCCATTTTGACTAAGTCATTTATTTACCCAGGTCTGCAGAAAACAAAATGACGAGAGCAGTGGCTGCCTTCAGTAAGTACTATTTCATGTAAGAGCCGCTTCAAAAAATACAGACATATCCTTTCCAGCTCTCCGTGATTCTGCTGATAATGTGATCATGTACAAATCACTTAAAACAAAAATTTGTGAACAAATAAGATTTTAAGAATGCGTTCCAGTTATTCCAATTGAAACGTAGACGTTCAGGGATGGTCTGCTTGGAAAAATGACTGCCAGATGGCAATGGTTTTCAAACCAGAGATTACAGTTCACATAGGGACACAGGGCTGATGAGTTTTGAGCCTGAGAGGAATTCAGTTGTTCATGTGAGCATTTGCAATTTTGAGGCTAGCCAAAATAGGGCTTGAAACTGAAAAAGCTTGGTAATCACTGAACTAAGATGTGGGCAATTTACTGTTGATATGTGATTGGGGTGAGCTGTTCAGAAGTGTTCCTTTTATGAGACAATACCATACAAACAGGGCTTGGCTTGATGTGCTTCCTTGATGTAGTTTCACATCCAAGCTACTTTACAACAGCTTGCTTGTGTAGATGAGCTCAAAAAGAACAGGGTGCCACTTGGGAAAGCTAGTGCATTAGCGTTTAAATAAATAAATGAAATTCACTCATGTTGTAAGATAAAGAAGTTAAGCGTCATTTTATTTTTGTCACCAAATGATACCAGTTAAAACTAGCAATTTTAAACTGGAGCGTCTGCAGTTTCCATTGAAGTTTGATGTGGTCTGCTTGTGACTGTTAAGTTTGTTTTGAGAATGGGGAGATCTTCACTGAGAATTTATTTATCGTTTTAGGAGACAGTCACCATGAACTGAGAGTACAAGAATACAATGAGCAGAGAATCGTCTGCTAATTGAAAACTGTGTATCCCTTCTTTAGTATTTCCCCCATTGCATTTTCTACAAGAAAGGATTTCAGATAACAGCATTTCTTTCAAAGGGGAGTCAGGGTTGGTTTGTTTAGCACTCTGTTTGCTGTAATAAAGTCACAGTTTGCGT
Organism: Tetrax tetrax; assembly: GCA_009806455.1. NCBI lineage: Eukaryota > Metazoa > Chordata > Aves > Otidiformes > Otididae > Tetrax > Tetrax tetrax. The sequence continues at coordinate 77,489 of WHYT01014921.1, read as the reverse complement.
AATTTTAACCTATTTTTACAAATAACAAAATAAAGTGTAGATTGTCTTAATAATGTTATCAGTTCTATTAATTTCCATTATTATGTCTTTGCAGAGAAATCTATAAAGCTGAGCTTCACCAAAGAGATTCTGCTTCTCAGCGTTACAACAGCCTACACAGGTATGAAGCAAGCAGAGAGTGTAATCATGGAGCAGTGTCAAGGCATTGTTTGGAATTTTAACCCCAGAACAGGATTGCAATTCCATATCTCTGCAAACATCACCTGAATATTTCAATTAACTTTGAATGAGTTATGACATTTTTGTGCACACTGGAAAGTCGTTCTGTACGGGAGGAGGAGTGCGCCTAAATCTACAAATACTGACAGATGTGGTGATGCTCAGTTCAGTACAGTTCTGGATCGCCCGAACTGAGGCTTAGGCGGAATTTACGTAGCTGGTTTTTGTGTGATTTGACATTACACAGTCAATAGGTTGTAGATTGTTTAATGCAATTGCATTGCATTTGAATTAAAATTATTTCTGTAGAACATGCTTTCAGTGTCCCCTCCTTTTGAGGCATGAGATTACTAACAGTTGTCTTTTTAGTCTTGGTTCTGCTGGGAAAAAGTTTGGCCGTTTCCTTCTGTTTTTGTCACTAGTATTTGCTGCAGCAGGAGCTCTGTCTCTTTTTAGCAGCTTTAGGTAAACCTGGTCTGCCATTGCTAGACCAAAGTATGAGTTGTTTATTTTTGCCGTATACTAAAGTAATTCTTCCACAAAAATACTATAAAATGTTCAAAATCCTTTAGCAGATTTTTATGGGGATTCTTGCTCCTTATTGTGGCTTCAGATGTAGTTCTGTTCATGATCAAACTGAGTTTTAGGAAGAGTAGATGCATTTTCAAAACGTCAGCTCTGAGTCACCCTTATGAAAAATTGTTGTTAGCTCTTGTAGGGGAAAGACTTGGGTGCAAACAAACTATAAACAGCACCGTAACATCTGCTGAAGTGTGCAGTCAGCTTCTGGTAGATAAATAGCAATAGTACCTATGAAGTCAGCTTGCACTAGCCACTCACGAGTTACAAGTTACTGCACGGCATCTCCGGTGTTGTGTTAACACAAATTAACAAACTTCAGTTCGTCTAGGTGTTTAGTGTAATGGGACTGTGAAGCAAGGTAGCAAAGAAAGGGAGTCAATCCAGTTTTGCCTGATTAATCTGAAGTTTGGTTTTATAGGTAGCAGGAAGAAAAATCAATCCAGCTTGGAAAAAATAGCTGCTGCCATCTGGTGGCTCTTGGTCAATATCGCCACTTTATGTAGGAAAGTACAGCATGCCCTAAGGCCAACAAAAAATTTTATTTCCAGAACTGATGGTTGGATTATTAAGACTGCTCAAAGTTCACACCTTTTTTTTTTGAGGCTGTGTAGCTCATATACCATATTGGGTAACCTGCTACATGTAGACCAGGATATAGTGTACTGTATTTTTGCAGTAGCAAAAGGTGGAGGAAGTAAGTTAGAAACAGTTCTATTTTTGAACTGTTTTTTTTTGTTGAGGCGTAACACTTTGCATTGTTTAAATATACTTTCTATTAAGGAACTGGTATTTTTACACTGATGGTTGCTTATAGCTATGCTGGTTGGACTCAGCTATGTTGCTTTTTCTCACAGCAATGGCAGTGGAAAGAAAGAAGAGTTTTAAAAAATAGCAGTTGTTCTTTCTCAGTTTTAGCTCATTATGTGTAGAAAAGTAGCAGCCCGTTTTAGGAATCTTGGCTGTTTTGGTATTTGGGGTGCAGGGAGGCTTTCCTCGGAATGCCGTAACTTGGAGAGGGGAAAAACCTTGCACATGAAGTTCCAGAGTTTTTGAAAAGCAGAGATATAAACTATATGAAGAAATTGTGTCAGCAGAAGCAGTACTGAACCTAAGTACATGTGACACTAATTAGTGACATAGTGTTTTTTTCTAATATAGTTTCTGTAAAATGGCATAGGAGAGGATCACAATTATGTAGTTTAAAATTCCCTAATTGCTGCTGTTACACATACCTCATTTAAATCTATGCATTTGAAAGGTGCTTTAGGGAAAAGCAGCCTTTAGACACAAAGAATTTGGTAATGATTTTCATAATAGTTCATCTATCAGTTTTGTTTGGTTTCTTTCAAAGGTTTGGAATTAACATTCTTTTCTGGAGTATATGGAACGTGTATTGGTGCTGTGAATAGGTTTGGCACTGAAGAGAAAAGTCTTATTGGTCTCTCTGGTATTTTTATTGGTGTTGGAGAAATTTTAGGTGAGTCTAAATTTACTACCTTGTGGACAAAAAGGGATTAAGATGATGTAGTTACTCAAAATGTCTTTTTTGTATTTAACTGAATAGTGTCTCTCAAGCTTCCAGCAATGATTATGTAAACAAAAAATGAAATATCAAAAATAAAATTGGCGGTGTAGTTCCTTGTTGTACTGTGCATTGTACATTACACCATGTAAAGTGAATGCAGACTAGGATGTGAAGTACTGCTGAGCACAAGGCCGTCTGTTTTCACTCAGTACTCATAGAATCATAGAATCATAGAATCACATGGTTGGATGGGACCTATGAGATCATCTAGTCCAACCGTCTTCCCACTACCATTGGTGCCAGAGCTACTAAACCGTATCTTGTAGCTCCTCATCAAGCCGCCTCTTGAACACTGCCAGGGTCGGCGACTCCACCACCTCCCTGGGCAGGCCATTCCAGTGCCTGACCACTCTTTGGGAGAAAAAGTTTTTCCTCACGTCCAACCTAAACCTCCTCTGGTACAACTTGTGGCCATTACCTGGGGTCCTGCTTGTTGCAATACTGTTGCAATACTGGAGGAAACAGTGGCTGCTGGCAAGATATTTGCAAAAAGGTTAAGTCTCTTCATCAGCAATCGTCTGATAAATCTCCTGCCTGCGTTTCCCAGGTGTCTCTAGCAACCCAAAGGTTATGTCATCTGGCAAACAGGGCTGGCGGGTCTGGCAGACTCCTTGGGACTGTTTTCCTGTCTGTCAGTCTTTCAGTTATCCAATATGGGGAAGTTTAGACTCTAAGTCTTCAGCAATTTTTCTTTTTGCAGTATTTTAAGTTTGATTCTGTTCCTTGCATCTTCACTTCTGATTTAATTATCCACCTTTTCTCCCCGTACAGGTGGAGGAATCTTTGGTTTACTGAGCAAGAATAATCGCTTTGGCAGGAACCCTGTTGTGATGCTAGGCATCGTTGTCCATTTCATAGCCTTTTATTTAATTTTTTTCAACATGCCAAATGACGCTCCTATTGCTCCTATGGAAGGAACAAATGATGTTGCTTATATGATTCCAAGGTATGTAAGCTTTTGGCTGGTATAACTCAAGAGGTATATAAACAGCTTGTTCCTCTAATAGAAAATTCCTTGAAGCTGCTCTTCTGTGTAGTGACTGTGTAGAAAAAGCTTTCAGGAATTCTGTTTTTATTAAAGGTAGATTTTCTGCCACTGTGCACCCAATTTAGGAACTTAAATGGCATGAGAATTAAAAGCATGAGGATGTTTGGTAGCAATTCTGTCATCTGAGAGCTGATATCCCTGACATCTAGTATTGTAGTGAGACCAGCAACTATTGTACTAGCTGTCAGGAATTCAGTTTGTTTAAAAACACTATTGGGCTCAGTCTTACTACAGCATGGAGCACCAGCACTGTTGTACTGGTTTCCAAGGTCTTTGGGTGCTTGTTGTCAAAGTCCTCTGATCTAACTGGAGCCAGGCTATGCCTATCTTTTACACCATTCAGTGTTAGGGGAAGAATATTGAGAGCCTTTTAATCTCATAATTGCAGCTTTCTTTTAGGGTGTATTTTTGGCAATTTGTGTGAAAGTACAATGTTGTCACTTTGTGCAGGCATAGCTGCTAACTTGCAGTTATAAGGATTTGTGCTTGTGCTGGTGACTAATCTTTATTTAACTGGAGTACTTTTATGCAGAATGAATTGGTATTTCTCTAATATTCCTGCAGTTTTTATGAAATCACCACGTGTGTCAGCTTTTAATCACTGATTTGTGGATTTTGTGGCTCAAAGCACTGAAATTAATAGTTGTAGCAGTTCTAATTCAGTGTAGAATGACTGCAGGTAACAGTAACAGAAGTCTTAGCATTCAAGAAATTAAGATCTGATTAAACTGTTCTTTTTGCCAAGTGTTCCTCATTCTTTTCCAGTGAAATTTAAAGTTTGATAATTTTCTTCCATTCTCACTTTCCAAATAAGTCTGCTAAAAATAGTTTATAGATGTGTAAGCTGTTTGGATGAATGGCTTTTGAATTTTATTCACTTTCTCCTTTAGCAAAGAGGTGGCCATGTTCTGCAGCTTTCTGCTGGGCCTGGGGGACAGCTGCTTTAACACCCAGCTCCTCAGTATTTTAGGATTCCTGTATTCAGAAGACAGTGCTCCTGCCTTTGCCATCTTTAAGTTTGTTCAGGTATTATATGCCACAGCCTTTTGAAAGCATGACTGTTGGAATGGTGTTGAAATACTGGGCTGGGTTTTTTAATGAGCTGAGAAAAATTACGTTGTTTCTGCCAAGGATTTCAGCCTGTTTTTTTTTTTTTAATCTTTCATAGAAGAGAAAAAAGTATTAAGTAGAAGCAGCTTGATTAGTATAGCTTGATGTGATTATATAATTGAACTGCTATTACTTAGAAGTTTTGAGGGAAGTTAGTGTTGAGAATTGTAGTTTAAAGTCAAAAGGCTAGTACAGTTAACCGGACATGGATTTTGTTTAATCATTTACTGAATTGATTTACTCAAAGAAGTCTTTGACAGAGGGATGTGATTTAAAAGGGAGCAAGTTGTGTAAATAGTAGTTGAAGAGTTTGTGGGTGTTGTACCGTGTCACTGGGAGTTTATCAGGTGGGTGTGCAGACAAAAGAAGAATTAACTGTTCTTAAGTCGTCAGAATGCCAAAATAAATGCATGTATGCTAGCTGGAGTCTCAGTGCAAAGTCTTCATACAGTGTGAATACAGGTGCTGTGTTTTGGATAGATCACTTCAGTCACAGGCATGAATCTCGTCTGGTACTGAACTTTCCAGGTCAAGAACTGTGTAGGTCAGAGGAATCGGTAGAAAACAGCGGCGCAAAGCAATGAAACTGCTTGTGCGTGGTCACAGCAATAGCAAGCCAGTGCTGGGAGCAGAGGTCAGTGTATCTCGTTTAAAAGATGACAGCTGCTTCCTTAAAAAAAAATGTATTTTTTTTCTTATGCACTGCTCCAATTTTATATCATTCTTGGTGATAGGTAAGAATTTGAGATAGACGTGGAATATAAAGGTTCTTTATATGACCTCTAACGAAAATTTTAGCTTTAAAGAGGATAGACTGCTCATAAGCAACGCTGCTTGTCAAAGCCTCTAGCTCTTTTGGTCTAGAATAGTTTGTGATGCTGTAAAACTGGAAATAGCTTTCTAGACTTTCATCTTAAAGCCCTGACTATGTTGTTTCTAGACAAACAGTTTTCAAATACCAGATAACTGCACTTGCAATGCTACAAACACTTCTGAATTTGGTGTTTGTTTTCTTAGTGAACACTATTTAAATAATGACTAAAAACTAAATCTGTTGTATTATCACATCAGGACATGTCTTGAGGTATAATGAAATTTTAAGATTATGTATCTTCTACAGAAGCATACTACTGAGAGTTGCGTATTAAACTGTGCGTATGTCAATTTGATAATCCTTGTGTAGTAACACCAGCCTGGATATCTCTGTTGATAATCTTTCTACATTCTGTTTTTTCTCTCAGTCCATCTGTGCTGCAGTTGCATATTTCTACAGCAACTACTTCCTTCTGCAGTGGCAGCTCCTCATCATGGTGATTGTGGGCTTCTTTGGAACAATTACCTTCTTTGCAGTGGAGTGGGAAGCAGCAGCAGCTCTGGTTGCCCGTGGCTCGGACTACAGCAGCATTTGATCTAGGTGCCACGCCTGGTCCAACCTAAGGAAAAAAACGGGCACGTTTATTGTGAAGTGATGCGGGAAGATGAAAAGATCATGTTGTTGCAGAGGTTATGATGGAGGAATCACCATCAGTCTAACTGAATGTGAAACATGGGAGAAAAAAATGCCAAATTTGAAAGGCTTTTTCTTTTTGCTTTAATCAACTGAGTGTGGTATGCATATTCTTAAAAATCTGGTATTAGGAATGGAAGGAAATGTAGAGATCTATGTATTGAACAAGTCTGTTCTGAGATGTAACTCTCAGAATGTAATTGCCTAATTTCACTCTACCGTGCACTACAGAATTAGTTTGACTTTTTTTCTCCCTAAGTTATTTTTCCTATATTCTAGTTCTGCATACACTTGAGCTCTTGTATTGAATGAGTGGTATTTTTATAAGATACGTTATATTGCAGAATGTGTGTGCACAACTGAGAAATCCATTTATGCCAATGACTTTTTCAACACTTAGATAGATATGTAGAAGTATTTCTGTGGGAAATGTTGCCACCATATTCTGTATCACCCAGTTCCTTGTTTCACAACCATTTGTTAACCGATTTCATGTGCTTAAATTTTATCAGATGCAGACTTTTTTTTTTTTTTTTGGAAGAAAGTGAATCAGGTTGTAATATGGCATGAAAGCTTTTACAAGAATTTCAAGAACCCTTAAAATTAGGGTTCTTATCCTACCCTTACCCTTAGCCGTCTCAAGGATGTGATCCTGAGATCTGTGAGTATTGATAATTGAAAACAGTCCCTTGGTTCAGCACCTCAGAATTAAACCGTGTTGGGATAGCTGCTGAAACTTCCTCAGGGTAATGCTGTGTGAAGGACCGTAAGGCATGGCTCCCTCCCAGACTCCCAAATGGTTCTTTTGAGTTCAGGGAAATTTTCCTCATAGTCTGTGGCGGGAGCATTGTCTAAGATAACTTTTTAAAGTCCAAATAGACTCAGAATGTGAACTGTGAGAATAATCTTGCAGTGGTTATTCTATTACATAGTCTAAAAATACCTGAAATGCTTGACGTAAGTTGTTTCAGTCAGTATATTTTGGGAAGACTGTACTGTAATCTTATTCTGCTAAATGCATAATCGAGGATCCTAGCATAGTAATTTAAGTTTTAATCCAAAACTGTTATAGATGATACAATACAGGCAGTGAACGTGACTTACCTTGATTTTTATCTGTATACTTGGTTCCGTAATACTTGCAGATATATTTCTGTCTAAGTGGGCAAAGAAGACGCAGGCAAGAGCAGGTATGGAACACTGAGAAGGTATTTTAGACACTCCATGTAGCTATTTTTAGAAAAGAACCATTCAGCAACCTTTTTAATGCACAGTCAGAATGTTAATGTCTTCTTTTTAAATACAAGTAAAAAAAGTTGTCTAGGTGTGCGTCAGTAGCTCCTGCGTGTCGTAACTGCGTGGGTGCGCCCAAGGGTAAACTTGTGAGGGAGTACGGTCTCTTCTGTGACATGTGCTGTCACTTTTGCTCTCACAGGGCACGTAACGCACAGCTCCTGTGAAGACAGCCTGCTGCACGCACAGTAAAAGAGCAGAGGGATTATTTTACAGGTGTATAGAAAGGGATTTTTAAATTCACTGCAGGTTTGTACTGTGAGATCAGTAAGGTGTTAATGGGACGATGAGAGGGCACTTGAACGTTTGGCAAGCGAAGGAATCTGTGAGGACAGCCAGGAGAGAAAGCCCTGTGTGCTCCCAGGAGATGCAATGAGTGATGTAAAAGAAAATGAGACAGAACACGCATTTGAGCAAGGGGTTACCGAAGCCATTCCAATTTGTCAGACAATCTGAAAAAGCGTTCTGTATTCAATCAATATATACAATTAATGTGACTAGCAGCGCTCTGGTGCTTCTCTTATCCACTGCTGCTAGCCTGTAGTTGGAAGCACACTTTTTTTACATACTGAGCACCAGGAAAGGTAGAGACGAGAGCGTGCTGCCAGTGATTAGAATTCTCTTGTTGCTACACATAGAATAGAATCGTAAAACAGAATACATTTGTATTTATGTATATCCATAGAATACATTTGTATTTTCTCCCAAGTGCCAAAAGGGATAAGGAGAGGTTTGGTTTGGTTTTTTTGTTTTTTTTTAAGATAGGGAATTATTGACTTTTGCCTCCAAACTCTTCTTGGGACCTGTTTTCCCCTACATGTCAACGAGAGAAGAAATTTTTGAAAGTTCACAAGGAACAACTTTGTCTTACAGTGTATCAGAGGGAAAAAGGTGATTCTCGGGACTTGTAGTGCTGAGTAACTTAGCAGAGCTTTTAAAACAATGCTATTTAGTTGTAGTGAGGTCATGACTCTCATGAGGTTGCTTTTTAAATTGATCCCTTTTAATGATGCACTTCTGTTTTCAACTGCCATATAAGAATGGTATAAAGTGTTTTATTGGAAATTAAAGAAATTAAAGTTTCTGTAGTTTCAAGAAGCATTTTGAGACTGACTTTCAGGGATACTAGTGAACTAGGACTTGCGGATTTTCATGAATCCAATGTGTTGGGGTTTTTTTCCCCCCTCTATTCTACTTGGGCTGACTCAATACCAGACAATGTTAGAAGGATGTTTGTTAAAGTGAGGTATTATTTTCTTTGACAAGTTTTACAGGAAACCATGAAATTCTCAAAACTGCATCATGGATAGACAATTTTTTTTACTGTTAACAAAGGATCACTTTTGACATTTGATTTCAAGAGACCGTTCTTAGATGACATGTGATTGCTTTTCACTTACATTTCTTTGTTTTGTCAGAGGTGACAAAGCCATCCAGTTGTACACAACTCTTAGTTTAGTCAAAATTTTTGGTATTAAAAATAGTAATGCTGACATCCATTTAGGATTCCATCTCTTATTTTTTTTTATCATCATTTACCAGCCCTGAGACTGCACCCCATTCGTGTTAATCTGAATTGGGACCTTACTGGTAAATTAAGTGGGATTTGATAAAAGACTTTTGCTGTGTTTGTGATGTGGGTTTGTTTTGTATTAGGGATTTTATCTTTAGAAGTGAAATTACACATTAAGTTCCTTGGCTATATTGAAAAGAAATCTTTCTTTCTTTTTTTTTTTTTTTCCCTTTTCTTACCCTTTTAGGTTGTTAGTAAGGTTTAATATCTTGACATATCACATTCCCAAGTTTTTCAAATAAATGCTAAAGAAGAAATAAAAACTGATGTTCTTGATATTTGAGTGCCAAAGCAGCTGCTACAAATTAGCCTTTAATTCATATCACATAAGCATATCTGTATTTTTGTCTTGCCAGTTGGTTTTCATTTTGATATATGAATGTGTGGGAAGAGAACATTTCTACAACTGTAGAGCTTGCTTGTAATTAAGTGATGTACTTTTACTTTTGTTGTGTAAATTTCATTGGGTACAATCTATGTTAGCAAGTTGAGTTAAGAAAGAGAATCATTTATAAAATGTTCTTTATAAATAATTCTATAAATTTCTGGAGATACAGCTAAACTCATAAGGGACATTTGAAAATACAAAACAAAACAAAAAAAAACCAAACCCCACCTTTACTGACGTCCCTACCTTAGCAGAAACCCTCCTGTGGTACCGTTAGTAAAACCAAGAAGTCTTCTGCTGGTATAGTTCTTTCAATTTTTGTAACCATTTTAAGCTGTACTGGAAAGAGAACTTCCTGGAGGAGTTTGCTGATAGAATTTTATGGAAAAATAATGTAAGTGTAGAAAGCTGTAAATTTAGGACCATGCACCAGTTAACTGGACTGGGAAAGCTCCATTTGACTTTCTTTGAAGTCCAGAAGTTTACTTCATCTGGGGAATGTGGTTCCCTAGAGACCAGTGCCAGTAACCAGTGCTACAGAGGTTGCCTAGCAGCTTCCCTCTGTCTGAAGAGTAGGTGTGTATGAAGAGAACCCCAGAGCTTCTGTTCCAGGGCAGTGATTAATTGTTTGCTGTCAGTGTAAGTAGGAACCACGCTGTTCAGCATGATGCCCGCAGACACAATGCTCAGCTTTGACTCGAATTCTGCCAGTGTGTTAGCTAAGACAGGCTCTTAACAACCATGACCATTAATTTCTCTAGAAAAATGCGTTTTCAAAGACTTTATCCACACCACTATTTTCCTTGGGAGTCTTGTAGCCCCACTTACGCTAACTGAATGCCAGCAGTACTTCATGCCACGTTTTCCTTGTTCCCTGGTAGGTCTTCTAGCATGCTGGCAGAAATATTAAAAAAGGAAGAATTTAAAGATGGAGATGAAGCTGAGAAGTCAGCTGCCTAACAAGGTACTTGCCGTGCTGATGTGACCACACTGGTTCAGAAGCAAGGCTGAGACTGCTTATAGTTTTCATGGATAAATTCAGAATGATGCTTTGGTAAGTTTAACTTCAGAGGTTGTGTTAGTACCACAGAGAAGCAGGAGAGAGAAAGTGGGGAAAAAAGGATCCTTAAAGTGCAATGGAGAGCAAATCTGGAATTGAGAATAATTCTCAGTGGACAGGTGAAAGGGGTGCTCTGTTCAGTTGAGTTTGGGCATTTACCTGCTGCTGGCATCCACTGGGTGTCTGTTTGTGCCATACTTTCTCTGCTGTTTTAGTTATTTCAGCTGTTGACGTGTCCTCCTCCAAGCTTTCCCCTTTTGTTTACATTTTGACACTGTGCAGAAGTCTATGAAAGGTGTCTTTGGGTTACAATGAGTGATAATTGCAAAGAGGCTCACACAGTGATTATCCAAATGAAAATGCTGATTTCAAATGAGTGTTCCTGACTCTTTACTGTGTTTCTTCTCATGGTCACAGCCATGCAAATAAAAGTGAATCGCAGACAATGCTTTTGTTAATGTGTTTGTTAAGCGTCAGAATTGAGCTTGCCATGCTAGGGGCTTTGTAAAAGGGAGACAGTCTTAACTGATGGATCTGAGAAGTGCTTTGTGGCACCTGTAAGGGCCTGCTTAGGAAAATGAAAATGTTAAGTGCTAAACAGCCCTTTTAAACCTCTCAATTTCTCACGGTGGCTGCTTCAGTCCTGACCCATTTGCTTTCCCTGCCCTGTTTGAGAGCCCATCTTCTGAAAACCAACCCCCTTGTCAAGAGAAGGATGTCTAATGTAATTTTTTTTGTGAGTTCCCTCTTCCAATATCCTTTAGATGTTTTTCTCCTAGCTTGTGTTGTATGTCTGATAGATTCTACAAAATTTGTCAGAACTGTGGATTATAGCTTGCTGTTTATCTAAAATTAAATGTAGAGGTGGAGAGCTGGTGTCCGGTCAGAAACTGTGGCTGAAAAGCATGATTCCATCCTGGCTTCCCATTGCAATTGGAGGAGGTGGAGGGAGCAGCAGGGAGCAGCTTTGCTGGCTGTTGTTCGGCTGGATTGTCTGTGACAGAATATTGCTGAAGAGATGAAGATGCTGAGGGAAGGTAACAAACGCCTCGTGCAAGGAGGTTGGTACAGACAAATTTTGCCTCCTGCATTTTTCCCTCCAGATTCAGGAATTTGCAGATTTGTCAAAATCCACTGTGGTTCCACCCGTGTGATCCTTGGATGGCCTTGGTGTTCTCATTTCTGAGAGAACGAATCTCTATTCAGCGGCTGACTGTAGAATCCTTTGTGTGAATAAATAGAAAAGAACGCCGTAGGTTAGCTTTTGCTGCACACAGCCTTCTGAGTCGTTGGATAAAAGGACATTTAGGAGTTTGCACTTCAAAGTTACATCATGAAGGGAAAAAAAAATAGAAGGTTTGTGCCTTAGATTAAAAAAAAATAATTCATTCTGTCATATTAAAGGGAAATTGCTATTTGTTAAGGTCATTTAGTGAAATTAGCTTCAATTAAGCATCCTTACTAAATGTGGTGATGACTGCTTACTGTCAGAGCCACTCATCTTGTGGTAACGCCTGACCTGCAGAGTTTGTTATGATTATTAATCCTTGTAAGAAAAACAATTACACAGATAATAACCTGTTTAACAGAGCCTCACCACCATACATCATTATTTGTTTCTTGCTCACAGAAGTACAACGGTGGGACAGAGTACTTGTTTAACAGCTCCAGTGCTGAATGATTGTGCTAAGGAAGTAAAGCGTTTCCTCTGCAGCGGTAAAACCGTGCAGGGCAGCGTGCTGTGCTCCTTTGCCATGAGACTGAGAGTGTGGCACTAAAAGCGGGGAGCAGAGGAAAGAATCGCAAGCTGCCAGAGCACCCCTGCCCTGTTCAGGCAGCGTCATGGATGGAGGAAAGCGCAGGTGGAGGATAGCAGTGAGTGCTCAGCCTTTTCCCTTGCTGAAATGTCCCCGTAATGCTCAGCTGAAATTTGCAGACTAAATTTCCAAGCTACCTTTATTCCCATTATACATATTCCTAGAAAATATCTGTATAGTATATAAATCCCATGTGTTTACACAGGGTAAAACCAACGCATTCTTCAGCTAGCCCTTCCCTTGTTTGTTCTGTGTAGGTGACCCAGCCTTGCAGCATGGTGACAGTAGCCGCTCTTCCTCCCCGCAGGGCTGGGATTCCTCCTCTGCCTTCAGAGGCAGCGGTGGGCGTGAGGCTGATGCTCTCCGGTGGCGCGTTAGGGCACACGGCGGGTAGGCACTAGGCAGTGCTAACCTCCCCAGTACGATGGGCACTTGTGCTGTAATTGGAAGTTTTGGAGAAAATACAACTCGAGTGAGTCTGAAAAATGAGTGTTCCAGTGTTCGCATTCCTACGGCATCCTTACTTCATTACAGAGTGAAACAGAGCAGCAATCCCAGGCAGAGCTCAATGATGTTTATGAATAATTATAATAATTACACTTTACAAGAGCTTAGTTCTGCAAGGTCCCAGATGTGTTGGTAGGACGCGAAGTGCTGCCCTTTCGCAGTTGGTGGCAGAGGACAGGGCTCAGTGCCCCTGTGGGTGCTCGCCAGGATCAGCGCCGAGCAGCGCTTGCCTACGCGTCGTGCTTTCAGACTAGTGCTGCTGGGATTTGATATACACATAAAAAATGGCTGTAGGGGACAGAAAGGGCGTTACGCACACTGGGTTTTGTTTCATGCAGAAAGCAATTTGGTTTAAAAGTTTGTTAGCCGGTAAAAATATTTATGGTGTTCTGCAGCAAATAAATAAACCACCAGTTCCGGGGATTGGGAGGGGAGGATGGCTTGAAACGCTGCAGTGCTGGAAGCTTTGTATTGAAGGCATGTTTGCTGGATCAGACGCCTCTGCCGGGGCAGATCCAGGCATGCCGGGTAATGCTGTTAGTCAGGGAAAGCGCCTGTCGGGCTCCGGCGGAGAAAGGCCGGTGACTGCAGACAGCCCGGAGGTGCTCACAGGGACTTTTCCCTATGGGCTGGCTTCGAGCGCGTTCACGCGTGGCCGTTTCCCGAATGCCACGTCCTGCCTGGCCACCTTGCCCTAAGCCCCCACTCCCCTCTGGAGCCGTGTTTCAGCTTGGGTCCTTATTGAAGCTGCAGAGTAGGTGTGCGTCTGTGCCTGGCGTTGTGCTGTGACGATCCTGACCGCATCCCGCTGACGTGCCTTGCTCACTTAGCCTCCGACCTGCCTCGTCTGCGATCGCTGGCTGTGGCTAGTGCTGGCTACCATCGCTGGCTACCGTTGCTGGGCCTTGTTCAGGCACCGTGGGCCCACGCCCTTGCTGAGGATGGCACGCTCTTGGCTGGTCTCGCAGAGCTGTTGCTGCTGCGCCGAGGAGTTGGGCAGCTCAGCGCTTGTCCTTCCGTGGGGAGCCCTGAGGGTCTGTTATGGACAGCTTGGCGTTGGGGAGTGGGTTCCTGGGGCTGTCACAAGGCTTTGGATAATCAGCTCTTGGTTTTTTACCCACCGTGAGCATTTGTTTGTTTTTATTTTTCACCAGGGATGTGAAGTATTGCTTGGCATTCACGACGGGGCTGGGCAAAGGGGTTCCCAGGGCATGAGCTGGTCCTGCTTGGGCTGTTTTACACACTGGAGTCTGAACTCTGGAAAAAATAAATAAAATAACACGTGGGTCTCATTCTGCTTTCCAACACCAGCTCACCCCCACCGTGGGTCTGGATTCACTGCAGGATCGAAAGATTTTGGTCTGTGAGGGAGCCAAAGGCTGTTGCAGCTGCCCGTGGCCGGGCGAGGCTGGTAACAGGCCAGGTGAGATGCAGAGGTGAGCACTTAAATATGCGAAGGAAAACAAGGGGATCATTGTGAAACGGTGATGGACTGAGAAGCGGTGATAGGGAGGGATCAGGGAAGCTCAGGCCCGGATTGTCCGTGGAGATGAACCTGTGTGCTGCCAGCAAGGGGGAGCCAGGCTTGAGCAGAGCACATAAAGGTCTCTCCATCTTTCCACGCTGGCTCTTCGACTCTCGGCGTGCCGCGCTGTGGTTTGGTTTTACTCTCTGTGTGTGTATACGTGTGTCCCTTCATTTTGAGAGGAGTGAAGGGTCGTGTTGCACCATTAAAAATTAAACTTCTTTTCAGATGGTGGCGGGGGCTGAGGCTGCAGAGAAAAGGAGCCGGACTACCCTGCTGAGTTCTAGGCAGCTGAAAGCACGGTTTGATGGTCAATATTTTCATGAGAGGCTATATTTAATGATAATGGTAATGTTCCTGGGTCACTGACTGAAACTCTCAGATGAACTTGTTTTGTCTCTGGTGGAATGAAAATCTTAGGATATCGATAGACGCAGAGACTGCTCAATATTTTCTACTGCAAAGCACTGCTGTGAAATACTTGATCTGTTTTTCCTCTGCCAATAAATTCCTCCCCCAAAAACTTCACGTGGGAGGTAAATACTCCAAACCAGGTGAATTCTGAAATGGAAAGTGGAGCGGTATGCCCAAGTTGACAGGCACACTCAGCGATGGGGCTGGGATTAGCAGTTGGTTGCTCCCAGCTAATCCAGTTTGCGAATCCGGAGGCAGTGCTGCTGTCCTGGGAGCGGCTTGTGGCCGTAAGCAGCTCTTCCCCTCTGGGATGTGAAATACTTTCTGAAAACTCACCACAAGCCATCCTGCCCGAGGGCGGGGAGGTGGGAAGCGTTACACCTTCACAGGATGAGAAGGGGGCAGGTTGCTCAAGGGACGTGCTGGTTTGTGACACTGCTCCAGGCGCTGCAGCAGCAGAGGGGAGCGGCCCGGGGCTCTCCGGTCCAGACCCTGAGAACCCAGGCTCTGGAAATCCAGGGTC
This sequence comes from Tetrax tetrax, assembly GCA_009806455.1. NCBI lineage: Eukaryota > Metazoa > Chordata > Aves > Otidiformes > Otididae > Tetrax > Tetrax tetrax. Next base: position 62,338 of record WHYT01014921.1, on the reverse strand, counting down.
TGGCTCTTCTTGGCACAGCTCGGCGCTGTCTGCTCCCATCAGCCCCACTGCTCCTGTCCTCACTGCTGCGCGAGCCTCCCCAAGGTGCCCTTTCCGATCTCGTTCCCATCGCCAGCAGCTGGCTTCCAATTAAATCCAGCTCAGGTCAGCGCTTGACAAGCAGCCTCCCTTATACCTCCAGGAGGTTACCAGCCGATTCTTGAAATGTGTCTGAAAAAGAGAAAGGTTTGGGCTGAAAGCCAAGACAATTTTTTTTTTCTTTTTTCTTTTTTTTTTCTTTCTTCTTTCTCCCCGTTCCTACTCTAGCAACCCTTCTTGTGGAGCTGTGGCTGGGACGGGAGGTTGCAGGGACCGAGGCGGGTTAGGGTGTGCATAGTGTTAATGAGCTGTTGTACCTGCAGCATGTAAAACCCTGCTGGACCCTGCTGTCATAATTAATGACCACAGAAAGAGCAGAAGGGCTCTTAAACCTTGTGCTGGGGGTTTTAAGCCAATTTCTAAGCACCAGAGACCGGGAAGAGGCTTGAGTGAGGGCAGGCTGTGTTTGCAAGGGGTTTCTCACATCCTCCTGCAGCCGCCGGAATGCGATGCTCCGTGGTTCAGGATGTGGGATGCAGCTGCTGTCAAACAGGAGCCTTCCGATGGTGTTTCTGCACCCACCTCTGTGCTAGTAATTGTAATTGTCCTCCCTTAATGAGAAGGTGCTTGGTGCTGTGCAGCACAGACAGAGGGTGTGGGTTTGTTTTTATAATATACAGAGCAACAGAAGAATGGGGTGGTGTTTGCTCTGAGGCACTAAACGTGCGCAGCCCCGTTCTGCTGTCACAGGGCACAAACCCGGAATCGCTGATGGGGTGGGAGAAGAGCTGGGCCCCCTCTGATGAGCAAAATGGCAATTTTAGTGGTGTTAGTACCCGGGTGTAAAGGTGAGCCCTTGCTCCAGCTCAGAGTCAGCAGGAGCTGCCGTCCCTGCTCAATGGAGGCTGTGGATTCTGGGCTTGGGGTCAGCGCATGGGAGGAACTGGGAGAGGTGTAGGGCTGACCTCTCCCCTGGGAAGGATTTTGGAGCAAATCCGCCCAGCTGTGGAGGAGAGAGATTTGGAGAGGGGGGAGCATAGGAGGGATGCAGGAAGGGATGGGGAGACGTTGTGCTGTTGGTGGAAATCCGTGGCCAGCTGTAAGGGACTGGTGGACAGGATGATGGTCTGGGAGTGCACTTGAGGATGAGGTTGGTCCTGGAAACTTCCCCTGCTCTTTGTGGGGTGGCAGCTTCATCCGGTTGGTTCAGGAAGGTAAGAGCCTCTGAGTATTATCCCCTGAGGATATTGTGTGAAATGGGAGGAACTCCGTGATATTTCTGCATTTCATGTGATTCATCGGGGGGGTTGTGTGTGACCTCGATAGCATCTTCACCTCCCAGCATGGCCGCGCAGGAGCAGTGAAGCTGCGGGGTCCGTGCCGGGTCTCAGAGGCAGGAGGCGAGGTCCCACCTACCTGCCCCGTGTCGGGATGGGGACGCTGCACGGCTGCGCAGCGGGGATCTGTTCTGCCCCGTGGCCACTGGCTGACTGCAGGGCACGGTGCCTCCGCAGAGCTCCTGACTGCCTTTGCAAAGCACCTGCTTTGAGTGGGGGGCAATCAGCAGGTGCAGAGAGCCCGAGGAAAGCAGAGGAAGCCTTTTCTAGCCGGCAATAAAGTCCTGAATGTGGCAGCATCTCTCCTCCCCAAGGCGTCGATGTTCCTCCCACCAGCCTGGACCTGGAGCTGGGCAGCCCGTGGCCGGGGTCAGCTGAGCACGCAGCACTCGTGTCATCCCCTGCTTGGGCTGGTTTGTAGCAGCGCTTGCTGGCAGAATTTATTGCTCTGTTGGGCATGTACAACTGCTGACCTGCGTTTGGCTTCCCCGTTAGCAAGCAGAGAGACAATTCCAGCCTCTGTAATTAATGAGTATCTCCTGCCAGGGTCTCGGGTGAAGCATCAGCACAGGAAATGGGCCAGGCTAAGTGGTCTGCTCTGGGATCCCGGCTGTACCGGCAGACTGCAGCCAGCGGAGATGAATTGTGGCTTGGTCGCTGAATTCATTTTTCATCCTTGGATCTGAAGGCAGACACAGGAATAGCTCCTGTGCAGTCTGAGCTGCGTGCTTCCCACGCTCATCCTCTGCCTGCGGCTTCATTTGTAGCAAATATCCCACATGCTGACAGAGAAACACCGAGGCTTGTTGGTCCGGATCCCCGGGGGCTGCCTGTGCGTGGGTTTTGTGGCAGCTTTAGGTGACTGGACAGGCCAACGGCACTCCCCCGGGAGACGAGGTCACAAGATAAGGGGATGATTCTCAGAGAGCAAGCGAGCTCTGACCGGACCTGGGGTTTGGTTCTTCTCAGCAGCTCACCCTGGACACAGATTCTGAGATGCTAGCGGGCTCCCAGGCACCGCGACGATGTGCACCGTGGCCGTCGCTTCAGAAAAAGCCAATTTATTTAGCTGCTAGCGGAGCATAAGGTTAAACACGCAGCAGGCTGCTCATTGTTTAAGGGAGACTCCTGTTCCTGCGCCCCTGCACTCACTTTCTGCATCCTTTTCCAGGAAATCCTGGTGCTGGCTGAATCCTCACCATTGGGGTCAACGGCGAAACCCTCTCTCGGGCTGGCCACTGCTGCACCGCGCAGACGTTGCAGGAGGGCGAGCACACCGGATAAAGTGGAACTGCCGGTTCTTTGGAGCGCTGTCTGTACAGCCTGGGCCCTGGCTGTCCGAGTGCTGCTGCCACACCAGTAACTGTGGTGATGCGACGCGGCATGTCCCGCTGCGCAGAGCGGTGCTGCGGGTCAGTGGGCGGTTTTGTTGGGGAAAAGGAATGTGTGTGCACTTCAGCTCAGCATCACTGCGAGGTGTGTGTGGGCCGCGTGGGCCGGGGAGCTGTGCTCTCTTGCTAGCCAAGGGTCTGTAGATCAGCAGCAAAATCCAGGTGAGACTCAGGGGTGCCAACGGGGCAGCCCTGCTCCCCGGCAGCAAACTTGTGCCTGCAGAGAGAACAAGAGAACACTCCCACGGCGGACCCGGGCGATGAATGTGCACCTTACCTCTCTGCTTTCCTCCCTCTTTTACTTTCTCTGCTTCTCACCTGCCTCCTCCATCACTTAATCTCTTTTTTCCTTGCTCCATCCTTCCCCTGTAACTGCTCCTTGGGAGGCAGCTGTGGTCACAACGATGTCAGGAGTTCAGTGGTGTCACCTCGTGCCACGTCCATGTGTGACACAGATGAGGGAGTCTGGTGAGCTGAGCTTTGAGCTCTGAATTTTTAACCCTGCTTCCTTTGCTGGCCCTAGACAGGTGCCTTAGAGCAGATCTTGGCTTCCTCACCGGCAGGATGGGACCGTTACCAAACAGGCTCACCTCTGGGGCAGCGTGCCTTGTGGGTCATGTTTGAGGGAAAATGCTCAAAAATGAATTATCCAGACTTGCTGGCCAGCGATGTGCAGCCTCAGTAGCTAGCCCTTCCCCGGGCTGTGGTCGGACACGCTGTGGGGCACGCAGCGTTCCCAGACGCGACGCCTGCCTTTGAGCAGCCCAAATCAGGCACCTTGCAGCCAGGAGGGGACCTGGTGTCTGCTGCTTCCCTGCAGCTCGAGGGGCAGCTGGGAGCTGGCGACGCTGCTGGGAGCACTCAGGTTGTTTTTGGAGGCTGCGTAAGGTAAGCGGGGAGCAGCTTCCTGTGGTAGCAATGCCCACCCAGGACGGGAGCAGAGCTGCTGGAGTCCCCTGTGCAGGGAAGATGCCGAGCGCATTCAGACAGGGAGCGGGTGTAAGGCTGTGCATGCGTGAGAAGGACAGTGCATTTTGCAGAAATAGCTTTTCCTGGCGTTGCAGTTCATCTCATTAATAAATCTCTTGTAACAGCTCCCCGCAGAGCCCCTCAAGAAATGGACTAAACAGGAGAAAGCTGAGATCAAAGGCGAGCCTCCTAATCCGTCACCAGCACACGCGATCGCTCCCCATCTGCTATCAAATGCCCCCGCAACCCCGCGGCCGGGAGCCAGCTGTCCGCTGCTGGCCCGCACAGATGCTCACTCGCCGCCGCGCCGTGGCTGCCTGCCTCTCGGCTCAGCCCGGTGTCCTCTCAGATTAGTGGGCTCACGTTCAAAGTCTGCGTCCCCTCTGGGAAAGAGCCAGGCGGAGGTGATGGGCTGAGGCAAGCGCACGCACCGTGGCTGAGGAACAAGCACCAGGTGGTTTACAGAGTCACGTTCAATTGAGAGTTGTGTGTGCCGGCACAGAAAGAAAAGCCCTCGCTTGGCCAGGGTTGGTTTTGAGAGGAGGAGGAGATGGAGAAACTCTTGTGATGGGTATTTATTAATGAGGTAGGTGGGAGTGGTTGGTTTCCTTTCCTGCTCTGTCCGTATTCGTGTTCAGACACGTTTGGAGGGGAGAATCGGCAGCCTGGCAGAGCCCCGAGGTGTGTGGCTCCACCACGTCAGGTCTCTCTCTCACCAAGGTCCTGCCCTGGAGGAACCGGTGGTCTCAGCTGAGGACCCTGTTTTGCAGGTAGGGCACAAAGGTGTGATGTAACTTCTCAATGGCATCTGAGCACAGAGCTGAGGTTTGCAGGCAGGGCTGTGGTGTGCAGCATTGCCTTTCCTACAAGACCCTCTATCCTGCCCTCCTGCTCCTTGGTTGGTCACCACAGCATCCCAAACTGCCTGAGGCTAGAAAGGAACTCTGGAGGTCATCTGGTCCAACCCCCCGCTCAAGCAGGGCCACCCGCAGCAGATTGCCCAGAACCGTGTCCAGTTGACTTCTGGATATCTCCAAGGATGGAAACTCCACGACCTCACTCATCCTCAGGTAATCAGCGTGATCTACAGCTGATTTCCATGACAATGGAGCTGATCTGGTTGGAGATGTCCTTGCTTCTTGCAGGGGGTCTGGACTGGATGGGCTTTAACGGTCCCTCCCACCAGCCACACATTAAGGTTTGGGGACCCACTAACGGTTCCTACTTTTCTTCTTTCTCTAGTCTTATTTCCTTTGAAATGTTCATTATTCAGAATAAAAATCTCTCCCAGGTAATCTCGGGATTCAGCTTACTGTGCAAAATGAGCAAAAGACCCAAAAAAACAGTGGGTAAAGAATGGTTTAATTTAGTAACTGATTTTCTGGAAAATAATCATTTTTTTAAAAGCCTGAGATTTTCTAAAAGTATCACAATTCCTTTTTTCATTATGGCTGCAGAATGAAGCATTCGTTTAATTAGTAAACATTTGGCATGCCTTTAAATAGGTTTTTAATTCTATTAAAAGGACGCTGTTAAGGTGTCTTTCATCATTTTTAGTAGACCTGGATATTTTTTTTTCCCTCTTCGGGTTTGATTGGCCAAAGCTGATGAACCCCAACTGGCGTGGGGGCACTGCTGTCCCGCTGCACGCTGCGGGGCAGGGCGGGCACGCCTGTGTGGTTGAGAAATGATGGATGAGGCTCTGAGCTGCCAACCCAAGCGTGGTGGCGGCCATCCGCTGGCATCTGCCTGCTCCGCCTCATGGGAGCTGGGGTTTCTGGCCCCTTTTTTGGCACTCTAATTGGAATGGATGGAAGGTGCCACAGGCAGAGGCAGCCTGGCTTAAGCGAAGGCTTCCTGGGGTGTGCCTGGACGGAAAGAAATAACGGCAAAACCCAAGGCAGTGGGGAGGCAGTGCTGGCAGCTCTTCCCTGGGATGTGTGATGCAGGAGCTCCCTGGGGACGCATCCTGGTCCCCTGCCCGCTCCGAGCCGTGTCCTTGCTCTGCTCCCCGGATCTTTCACCAGCTGAGCAGCCTGAACGAGACGCCTCTTGTTTAATCTCTGCTTCCATTTCACTCATTGTCGCTGTCCTCCGAGGAGCAGGAGCCGTGGGGAATTAAAATATCCAGCATCTTTGCTTCAATATCGTTGACTTTCTGCTCTGCTGGCTTCCCTGCAGCCACGTCCTCCTCCAGCAGAGTCTGAGTGTCTCTTCTGCAGTTCCTCAGATTTTCCCTTCACTCACATCTTTTCTCCACCACCCCATCCACCGCCCGCCCCTTTCTCCTCCTGCTCACTCTTGGCTTCCCACAAACTCCTTCGCCCAGTGACCATCACCCCCTGCCACGGCCTTGAGTCAGGGCGCCGAGTGTTTCTGCTTGCAAAGCAGATGGAGATGGGGAGCGATGGGGAGACGCGGGGATGGCTCACACCCCTCTGCTGCCTCGGGGACCCCCAGAAAGGGCCCTGCGCCCCGCAACTCGAGCCGGGCAGCGGAGTGGCCATGGTCGTTCATTCACCCCCGCCTTGCTGGGAGGAACTGCGTGCAGCTCGTTCACCCACCTTGTCCCTTCCGCCCCGGCACTGGTTCCAGTTTCCAGGGAGACAGGTGCTGGGAAAGCAGTGGAAGCGCTGGAGCTGGCAGGATTGAACAGCTCAACATCAGGGAGTGAGTGCCCTGGTGTCCCCTCCATCCCAGCCTGTATCCCACCCGCTCCATCCCACTCCCCTGGGAGTAGCTCCCAGTCGCTCGGCCTGTTGGGTATCGCTGTGTGACGGCTTCCTAGGCAGAGGGGATGGTGTCCCTTTCCTGGATCCCTCCCTGGGGCCACAGGAGCCTGGGATGGAGGGGTCGGACATGGCCTGCGCTGGGGCCCTGGGAGTGTGGCTGCGGTGCCGCTGCTCCGTGCCCTGTCCCTGCGGTCACGGGGAGCTGAGCTCCCCGAGGTGTGACCTGCACGCCGCGCCCACCGCTGATGGAGAAGCGGAGCAAAGGGTGGTGAACAACCATGCCCGCGGCTTTGCAAGACTTATGTAAAATAGGAATGCATGAGAACATCTGCGTAAATCACTCAAGATAATCAGCGTCGGGGATATTTCCCTGGCAATTTCACGCGGGCTCCTGGAGCGTGACTGTCCCACCCGCTGGGTGTGCAGCAGCCAGGCAAGGTCCCCAGCATCCCTGCTCCCCCAGCTCCTCCCGTTGCTCTCCCTCCTGCCTCAACATGCTTCCCCCAGCTCCCGGCGCTGTTAACACCTTTCATTGGAGCTCCCGACGGCTGGGCTGCTGTTTGTCCAAGCGCAGCTGATCCAGCCGACGTGAATCGTACCCCTCTGCCCGCAGCCTGCACGCCCGGTGCCGTGCTCCTCAGATCTGGGGGAACAGGGAGAAAAAAGAAGCCAGAAAGGAAAGAAAGCACAGAATAAGCGGTGGCACCAGCCAGCCACGGCCGTGCCTTGTCTCTGTGCTAGCATCTCGGGTCATGCTGGAATTTTCCTCTCCAGCAGTCGCTATGTGAGCGTGCCACGTGTGCGGGAGGAAGATGTCCCTCGTGTGCACGCTCGTGCTGCCCGTCGGGAATGGCTTGTGCCAGGAGAAACCCACCAGCACAGTGGGTGCTCCAAGGAAATGGCACTGTCTTCTGGGCACTTCCAGAAACATCCTCCCCGCAGGGTCACCAGGGAGCTGAGCACCCAGCAAGCGGACTCAGCACCAAGGGATGGATGGATGGACACATGGGGAGCATGGGGGACAGGACCCAAACCCCCAAAAGCAGCCTGGTACGGGGGGTCTGCCACCACGGCCGGGGTGCTGGGGGACACGGTCCCACTCTCTCCTCCCAGCGCGGGTGCCTGGGTGCGCGTTTGCCTCTCCGCAACGCTGCCTCCAGAGGAACGCAATTCCTGGTGCCGCAGCCATGCTCTGAGGATGCAGCTGCTACAGGTGTAACTGGTGTAGCAGCAGAGAAAGGAAGGGTCCTCAATGCACAGCGATGCCCCAGCACCGCTAACCGTCACACTCCGGAAGAAGCATTTCCCTTCCCCCTTGCCGTGAGGTTTTATTAATTCCTTGCGCGGTGAAGTCTCCGTTAATAACGGCTGCAGGATCTGGCCGGTAAGCTGGGTAATGAGATTCTCTACCTGCTGTTCCTGTGTGGCTGTGATTGTGTTTGGAGGACAAAATTCTATGTGGATTAATTAAAATGAAAAACAAAAGTAAAAAAAGGGGGTTGTTTGAATTATTTACGGGTTTCCAGGAGACAAAGCAGTAATTGCAAGTGTCTCATTGCAGGTGTGTGGGGGGGGATGCTCCCTCCTCTGAGCGAGGAGCCAAGCCTGGTTATTTACTGGTGCTGGAGGAGATTTATCAATCCTCACAAACGCCAGGCGCCGCTCCAATTACTCCTCAATTTGCTGATTCCAATTTTTTCCTCTTGATTTTGGGAATTCAGGAGAGACAGGCTCCGAGACAGCTTTGACGTGAGCGTATGTGGGAACACGTGTACTGCCAGCAGCGCGCTTCCCTTGTAAATGTGAGGGAAAAACCACAACTCAAGCATCACGCCCTGAGGAATCGCCTGTTCTCAGTCGGCTTTCCATTGCCGCCAAGGCCCCTCTGGGTCACACATATGCCACCGCGTGTTCCTTTCCGGACCCCCACCGGGTCGGGGGGATCCTGAGCCTGCAGCAAGGGGAATCCCCCCGGGATGGGGACCAGCGCGCTGTAGGGCTGGCTGAGGTCTCGTCTGGGTCCTCACCCTGTGGCTGGATCCCACCCCAGGGAAACCCCGCCGTGTGCTGTGCCACCGCCGTCCCACCATGTCGGGGTCTTGCGGCTGGGGTGGCTTTGGCAGGTTGCCCTGGCCCTGCTCTGCCAGGGGATGGAGGGCTGGTATAAAATCAGGTGTTGAGATCTGTTCTTCCCTCACAGACCCTCTTAGCCGATGGATCAGCAGCATTTTAGGGGATTGCTCCGTGCTCTTACTGCTCTTTTACCCAACTGCTTTTCCCTCTCTGGTTGCCTCCATCCATCTCCTCTCAACGAAGGCGCTCGGGAGCCGCCTAATTGACTTCAAAGGGAGCAGGACTTGCTTGAAATTGAGTTTTGCGTTCCTCTCAGCCTCTGTGACAGAGTGCCTGGTGACCCCATCTCCGGCTCCTGCAGCAGTTCACCTTCGCTGGTTTGTCTGCAGAAGAATGATAGAAAACAAGAAAAATGAAAGAAAATGGTGCAAAAAATTCCATTTAGTAATATACGGCGTGCTCAATATTCCTTTGTCTCCAGATTCTAATTGCGAATCCTGCTGAGGAGAAAGAAGAGGAGCTGCCTTGATGGAGATGAGAAGTTAATCTTTAAAGCCAATAAAGATTTAGGCCAGCCTAATTGCTTTAAGATGTGATACTTCAGACTACTCAAACTTTCAATTTTTAACCCAACGACCCAGATCTTTGGCGATGGAGATGGTTCAAGACGAGGAGCAATGATGCCTTGGCATCCCTGAGGGAACCAGCAGCGGTGCTGTGTGCCGTGGGATGGGACCCTCGGGTTCGCTCACGGCTCGGCGATGGCAGGGGGATGCGTGGGGGACGTGTGAGAGTGCGATGCTGCCCGTCCCCGAAAGAACCAAGTGAACAGAGAACATGAAGAGTGGGACGGGAAAGGCTATAGGGGGAGGTGAAGGAGGACGCGCAGCCTGCGTGGTAGGATGGGATTCAGCAAGCCCGGCGCGGAGGGCAGCCCGTGCCTCCCCGGGCATCCCGATGAGGCAGGCTTTTTGTGCGGGGTACCCCCAGGAAAGACGCCCCGTTTTCAGCTGGACTAAGGCAGGCGTGCTCTTGCTGGAGATGCTGGAGGTGCCAAGGCCCAGCTCTTGCTCCAGACGCTCCCGGGAGCAGTGGCTCGGCCCTCGCGGGGGTCGGCAGGGCGCAGCACCCCTTCCCCTTCCCTGCTGGCAGCGGGGCAGAATTAAATCCCCATCTTTTCTGCTGCTGTGATTTCAGTGTTTATATGGGCACGGAGCACACTAGTGACGAGGTAGATCATTATGTGCTTATATCATCAGCAGTAAAACAAAGTTGCTGTTAATTCCTAATGCCACCGTTGGCTGACACATTTCTCTGTGAGTTTTCTATTCATCTGTATTTTTTTTGTCCCTGGTTCTCCACTAATAGAAATTGCTTTGTGGTTAAACTCAATTTCACTCTTGACTGGATTGAAATATGCTTATTTCCCTTCTAAAATAAAAATAATAATAATAAAAATCTAAAATGATTTCCACTCCTTGTAGATGAGAAGTGAACGTTTTTCTTCATGCAGCCTATGAGGTTTAAATGTCTGAGGGTTTCAGAGGTTTATTTTTTAATGGTCTGATTGCACGATCTCAGCCCATAGCTGGGGGGTCTCCAGTCCTTGTTTTATGAATTTGAATCAGTCAGGGCAACGCACGATTTCTGAGGTGCTTTTGAAGTCTTTTGCAGAGACGGGGCTGCAAAATGAAATTTGTCCCAGTCTAGCTGATCTAGCTCTCACCTAAAGACATCGCCTGGAGCATCCCCGCTCCGCTGGCTGGAGGTCTGCGGGCCGATGCCTCCTCCCCAGCCCCAGCTGCTCCGTGCTTGGATAATCCTCAGCACCGCCGGCTCCCAGGGCTGGGCAGCATCCCAGTAGATTAAGCCTGGACATCAGGAAAAAATTTTTACACTGAGGGTGGTGGAGCACTGGCCCAGGTTGCCCAGAGAGGTGGTGGATGCCCCATCCCTGGAAACATTCCAGGCCAGGTTGGACAGGGCTGTGGAGACGTCCCTGCTCCTGGCAGGGGGGTTGGACTGGGTGGGCTTTAACGCTCCCTTCCCACCCAAACCTTTCTGTGACTCTATGATCCAGAGCATGGCAGGGGCTCTGTCCCTCCAGTTACTGACAGGGTGACTGGAAGGGAAGCCCAGCAGGAGGTTGGGACCCCCAAACCCAGCTGGAGGCTCCTGATGTCCTTGCTGTGGTGAGGGCACCCCAGGGAGCCCTGGCCCGTGCTGGGCTCTCCTGCTCTTCTCCTGGCCGTGTCAAAAACAGGATGCTGTTTGGGGATAGATCCTGCCATGCCCAGTCCCAGCACAGAGGTGTCCTGAGCGTCCCCAGAATGTGGCTCTCCCAGCGAGATGAGGCTCAGCTCGTTACTGGAGCAAAGTGCTGGCATTCTGGCCCGGCTCTGCGTGATCGGACCATCACCTCCACCTGGCAGCCCCAGGGGACCAACAGCAGCAACGCCCCGAGCCCTTTTCCCTGTTATCCGTGGGAAATGTGACACAAGGGGAGTGAGACGCTGGGGTCAGTGCAGCGGAGATGCCATGCGTGACCGCTCTGCTCACGGATAATGAACTTGTGTTAATAAGCAACGCAGCCCAATGGGCTGCTGGGCTGGGGGGCACCGGGAACGTGGAGCAGAGCTGCAAACGGCTCACAAACCCCAGCAAGGGTGGGCTGCCAGCGCTGCTCCCGCAGTAATTAAAAGTCTGGAGAGTTCTTGCTCTCTAACCCTTGACTTCATTGTCTTTAATTACAGCTGGAGCTCACTGTGCCCTGTCCCTCTCAATTTGGCTAACGCCAGTGCGAGCCTTCCAGTCGCAGCGTTGACCCCCAGCTCCAGCACCCCCCGGGTGGGTTGCGGGGGGTGCGAGGGTCCTGGCCTCGCTCTGGGCTCCCAATACAAGCCCCCAGCCCCTGCCCAAGGCCACACACGTGCAGGAGGCTGGCATGGGGGGATTGTAAGCTTTCCCTCCATCCCAGCCTCGCGCTGCACCGTTTTGTATCCTGCTTCTTTCTATCCTGCAGAACTCTCCAAATTCTGCATATTGATGCACTAGGCCAGTGAGCTCATTTGGCTGAGTCCTGGGGCCACGGGGGATATTAAACCCATCCAGTGGGATGGCTGGGGGGATACTGGCGGCCCCCGGGCCCCCCCGGCTGGGGAGGCAGCGCTCGCTGCAGGCGCTCGGCGTAACATGCTAACAAGGCTGGGAGGCTCCTGCGGACGGTTTTTCCTGCGGTCTCCCCTGCACCACGTCCTTGCCATGCTAATACAACAGCTGAGCAACAGAGAGTCCCCCCGGGACTGTGCTGGGCTAGGAAACGCTGGGAAACGCTGCTCAGCTGAGTGCGACAGCAAGGCAGGGGATGAACAAACCTGAACTGGCAGCTCTGAGAAGCTGGCCCGGCAAAGGGACAGGTCCAACCCTCTGGTCTGGCTTTTTTTTTCTTTTTTGGAGGTGTCTGGATCCAACCCTTGTCCCCTTTCTGGCAGGGCTCTCTGGGGGGTTTAGCCTCAAATAACCTCCCCAAAGGGAGGATGCTCTCTTCCCCTTGGGAGCTGGGCTCCAGCATCTCCCACCCCGCTTGGGATCCTCTTCCTGGCCTGGACTGGAGCCGGGCAGAGCTGCCGGCCGCGGGTGTCAGGAGTTCCCCCTCCGGGGACCCGCAGCCCCGTCCGTGCTCTGCAGCGACACAAACATCTCTGGGTCAGCTGCCGCGCAGCTCTCCTCCCCGCTTTAATTTTTAATTGCTGCTCTTGTTTCCTCCGGGCATCTCCCTCTGCAGCAGGGCGGCCGGGAAACCGCTCTGACCCACAAAGCTGGTTCAGGCTTTCCTTCTATCTTTTGCCTTTTCTTCTTGGTGAAGCCAGGGTCATTGCTGGTTTTAATCAACACTCCAAGAAAAATGCATTCGTTTCTTTCTCCAAGAAGAGAAAAGGAAATTCAGCTTTCCTTCTGCTCTCCAAACACGTGATCCTACTGGGAGCGGAGGAGCGGTCCTCACCTCTGCTATTTTCCTCTGCCGTAAGGGAATTGGCAGCTAATGGAAGTGAAGGGTTCTCAGGCTGGCGAGGGCGTGAGCTTCCCAAATTCCCCATGCGAGGCTGGACATCGTGGCAGTAATTGAGGCTGGGTTCTCAGCCCACCTTGCGTTTACAACCCCTTTTTTCCAGTCATGGTTGTCTAAACCGTCATATTCCGCCCAGCGACGAGCTGGGGAGCTCTGGGGATGATGGTAACGTGGTCAGTTGAAAAGACGGGTGGAAAACTCCTGCGGTCTTTGGTGCGGGGTGGGTCCTGTCTGCTGGAGGATGCTCCGGTGTCAGAGCTGGACGCGTGGCTCTGCCCAGGACTGCGGAGGTGGTCAGCTGGAGCCCGCACCAGAGATGCTCCACATCCACTTCTGGCTGGGCAGGGGCTCTGACTGGTGGAAAACTGGTTTCTTCTGTAGCAGCCAGCTGCTGAGCTGGTTTTCTCCGTTCTCTGCCGCTGCCTGATTCACAGCAATAACAAACATACACGTGTGTGTGCATACGTGCTTCAGTGTATTGATTTTGGGGGCCATTGCTTCTCAGCCGCCAAAGAAGACAATTGAACGCTTTATTACCATCTCTGGATTTTAGATCTATCCCTCTAAACAGAGAGCAAACTGGTAGTTAATTAAGCTTTTGTTTCAAGCAGCAGCAGAAGGAAGGGGCTGTTTGCTGCAGCGCTTCTCCTCGGGGACAAGGGCCCTGCAGGGCCGGTGAATGCCACGTTTCTGTCCAGGGGGTGACGAATCCCGCATGGGACGGTGCTGGCAGGGGTTGAGAGCAGCAGAGGTAATGCTGCTTGGCTCCCTAGCCAGCACTGGAGTGCAATCACTGCTCCCCACCCACCCCTGCACCCTCCCAGGCTGAACAGGTGGGATACGCCTGTTCCCATCTCCTGAAAATCCCTCACCCCCGCAGCCGCGTGGACTCAGGATGAGGCAGGATGTCGTGCAATGAGAGGCAGGAGACCTGTAGCAAGGGTAGCAGTGGGTTCTGGTGGCCTCCATCCCTCCCTCACCTGGCCGTGGAGGTGTTGTGGTTCTCCCACTAATCTCTGGGTTTATGGGGTTTTGCTCATCGCTAATGTGCAAAAAAATTGCTCCCGTGTGCTGCCGTGTAGGTAGTGGACAGTCACCGTCTAACGCACTGGCTGGAGCCAAAATAAAAGCTCGTTGAACGGGGATTGCCAAGGGCAGATTCCTACATTTGATTTTATTTGGTATTTTTTTGCGGGCTGGCGCTGCAGCGGGCTCCTGGAGGAAGCCAAGGTGGCCGAGCTGCCGTCTGCCTGGGGTCAGACCTGGAGGGAGGCACAGGGAGGGGGGCACCATCTGCTCCCCAGACCCTTCTCCCCCACCAAAGACCCTCACCTTTAAGTCTTACAACATTAATGTGTTGTTGTGCCCCTGGCTTTTCAGCTGCTGCCATTGGCCTCAGGGAAGAGCTGCCGCTTGGTGTGACCCAGAGCTCATGGGACGCACAGAGGGGCCTCAGCGTTATCCTTAGGGAGGCAGAGGAGGTCCTGACCCACAGCAAAATTCATCCCATGCTGGATCTTTCCCAGTCCCCTGCTCTGCTTTCCTCCCAGCCTCTCGGGACGGCGCAGGCGGCTCCTGGCAGAGGCAGGCGGCAATTTGGCTGCTCCGCTGATCGCTTCGTGTTGCGTGTCTACGTGCGTTCGGAAAGTTTCCGGCCCCATTGCTGGGCTCAGAGCGAACGGCTCTGCCTCCCGCTGCTGGAACGGGGCTCTCCAGAGCAGCAAGTGTGGGAACAACAGGTCTGCAAAGTGGTTTCACGGCTCAGCCGGGCTTCGGGACGGGATGGCCTTGCCAGGATGCTGGGCTGCCTGCACTGACGATCAGGGTCTGCACTGACCTGAGGGTCTGAACCTGGCTTGACAGCGCTGACCACTGCTTCTGAGCCACCTTCCTGAGAGCCTTGCATGGCCACGTGTCCATCGCAGCCCAGTGTTATCCTGCTCAGACCTGCTGTGGCAACGACTCTTTCCCTGTTCCCTGCCCACAAAAAGTGCAGATGAAGACAAAAATCCTTGTGTATTTATGAAACCCGAAAGGATACGGTTTTTCTTCTCACTCCTTCTTGGCAAAAAGTGCTGTTTCATGGGGAGAAAGTGCTGTTTCGTGGAAAATTTCCAGCTGCCTTTTGTCTCCGAGCTGATGCTGTAGCAGCACACGCTACCTGGAGCTCTGCTGAATGAAGCCACCCCTGGTTCACGTCAGGGAGAGGGAAGCAGAGTTGGTGCCTCGGAAATCCAGGTGACGATATCACCACAGCCATAATTCAGCATTTCCTCCTCATCAGAGCTTGGCCCCGTCCCAGAACCTGGCCAAAAGTGCAGGCCAAGGACAACGGTCTCCTTCCAGCTCTCTGCCATTTCGTGCCCACCCCATGGGGTGACGCATCCCATCCCTGACCTCCGATGGGGTGCACCTGTGCTAGCTCAGCACCCTCGAGCTGGGGGCTGCAAACGGGGTGCCTCTGGGCTCCGTGCACGTCCAGCTCCTTTCTGGCCGAGGCGTTGGGATGATTTTTGTTGCTGTCACCTTTCAGGTGCGAGCTGGGACCACCTATGCTGGGCCCACCTTTGCTGGGCCCACCAGCTCTTGTGTGCCCCAGCTCCCACAGCCCCCTCTTTGTCTCCCTGCCTGGTCCCTCCATGTCACCTCGGTCTTTTTGGCAGCACCCATGGGTGCCCAGTGACACTGGGGAGCCGCGTCCCAGGGAACCCCACCCAGAAAGAAGACAGGGTGATGGGGAGGCCAACCTGCAGGCTGGTGCTGCCAGAGCCAGACTCCAGCCGCCCCTTTTCCCCAAAAGCGGGGTGCCCTGCTCCTCGCGCCCCTCCCCAAAGCAAACAGCACCCACGGGGGGCTCATTTCTGACCCCCTCCTCTTTTCCCCACAAGGGCCACCCCACTCCTCCCAAAGTTGCCCCGCCGGGGGCTGTCACCTGCCACCCTTCTCCCAAAAATGCCATGTGTGTCCCCTC
>WHYT01014921.1:0-35823 GCA_009806455.1 Tetrax tetrax | reverse complement strand
TGTTTTTTTTTTTTTTTTTTTTTTTTTTTTTTTCTTTTTTTCTTCCCCTGAGCATCTTTCTTTCGAGCTGTCTTGGGGAAGGGGGCTGATCCTGAAAATGCACCCAAATCTGAAATTGTGCCGCATGTGGTGCAGCTGGGGAGGGTTTGGCAGCCATGCCCGCTGCCATGCCCCGCTCCGCTTTCAGCGGCGACGTGCATCCCACTGGCAGAGCTCGCTGCTGCAGGGGATTAGCGGAGGAAAATCAGTTATTAAGTGTTGAAATGTGATTAGATGTGGCTGGAATATTGCCTGCCGCCACTGTAGCTGGTTTAAAAAAACGGAAAGACTTCTGATTCCTCCCGCGGTTGATCCCTCTGGGGTAGGGTATGGGGTGCTGGAGGAAATTGCCACAGGCCCAGGGGACATGTAGGACAGGTCTGGTGTCCCGAAATGGCCGAGCCGAGCTCTGGGCTGCTGACTCTTGCGAGAAGGCTCTGATTTAATTTCAGCTGACCTTGGTGGTGCTTGGCTACAAGTGGTTCATATCTTGGCGCGTGGGGTCTGTGTGCTGCAGCAGCAGTTCTTGTGCTGAGGTCCTTGAATCTCGATGCCGTTGGGAAGTGGCAGTTTGCTGAGCACTGGAATTCTGTGTTTACTGTTCCCATAACTGTCTTTTCAACCCCATTTCAAGTGTTTCCTGCCTGGATTGGTGCTCAGCTTGAGAGCTCCACATTGCCTTTTTCTGCCCCAAAATGAGCTCCCAGGAGCATCTCCAGCTGGTTTCCTGTTGGTGACCACAGTCGAGCTCCTGCCTTGTGTTTCCTCAGCCACTTTGGAAGTGGGATCGGTGGGGACAGGGGACAAAGGGAGGGCAAGGGTGGGGAGAGCTGATTTTTAGGGTGCAAGGTGGAAAATGCAAGTGAGCTGGGGTGAAGCGCATCCTCTGCAAGGCTGGTGCCCCTTCGTCTGGGGCACCGAGCTGTATTTTGGGGTCTGATCTCCTCGGGGCTGCAGGATGTGGACCCTGATGGGGACATTAAACAGCTTGTGGACTGGAACAGGGCATTTCCCAGTCCTGCACCATGGGGACTTTCTGCAGCTGGGCCATGGTGACTGCCTGGGCCTGGAACCTGTCTGGAGGCGGGCAGCACCTATGGGGACTTTCCTTGGGCTGCTGCACCGCAGAAGTGCAGGTGGTCAGAGAAGCCATTGCTTCTGCTGCAAAAGGGTCTGAGATTTGGACCTTCACTTTCATATTCCAGGGAAGGAGAAAGAAATGTGGAAAAGTTGTGGAGAAAGCCTGTTGGAAAAGGTCCCGTTGCTGGCTTGGAGCATCTTCTGCTGGATGCAGGCTGTGGGGGCAGCGCTGCTTTCCTGGGGTGTCAGAATGGCGCTGGTTCGCTGCATTGGGGTACGGGACTCTCGGGAGGTGTCTGGCAAACATCAGCTGAGGCTTGTTGTGCTGGAAATAGCGTTTAACGTCGCCTGACAGAAATTGTGCCCTGCTCTCCCCAAGCCCAGCATCCCCCCTGCATTCCAGCTGCTCGAGTGCGCTGCCTCTCCCGTGGCTGCTGCTTGCTCCAGTTCCTGGAGTCTCACCTGCTTAAAGCAATTTTTTTTCCCATCAATGAATGCAGAAGAGCAGGGAGGGGGAGATTGTTTCAGGCTGTGCAGCACAGCTGGATTCTTTGCTGTTTGTGGCTTCTGTTTCTCTACAGAGGAGAGATATTGATGGAGGGGGTGGAGGGGTGAGAATGGTGCTGCAGAAGATACTGTTGAAGGTTGCTCAGGGTTTTGGAGGGCATCTTCACCGTTCCAGAGTCATAGTGCCATGAAGCGATGGGATCTCGTGTTATTTCAGTGCCTTGAGTTGCTCACCGGGGAGTGGAGTGAGGAAGCCAAACGGAAATGTGAGAGCCTACACGATCTCCTCAGGGGGGTCCTTTGCTCCCACCCCTGGCTCTGCTGGGTTTCCTTCCGCTCCAGCAGCATCCCAGCTGGGTTAGCATGCCCAGGTACCATCGCCCTTTATTCTCACGGAAGATGCAGAAAGGTCAAGCTCATATTTGCTAATGATCAGGGTGAGCTTGGTTAATTCTGTCATCCTCCCTCGCAGTCGAGTGTACTGGGAGGGGAGGAGGAGGAGGGTGAGAAGGAGGAGGTCTGTGTGCGTGATCCTGACCCGCTGTGTACCCTCTGCATGTGGCTCATGGTGAGAGAGGACGGCAGAGGAGGACAAGGCCTGGTTTGGCTCTGGCTGCAGTGAGGTGCTGCTGAGCCCCAAGGTGCGTTACAGCAGCACACAGATGTGTTCATCCTCGCGTTCCGGTCCCCTCTCTCTGGGAGAAGGTGACTTCTGGACCCATTTGCAAACTTGGGTTGCTGCCACTTGTGACAGATCCCAGTCTGCTCCTCAGTTATTTCGTCTTGGCAGAGCACGCAGTTCTTCTGCCAGCAGCTTGAGTCGGGCAAAATACCCAGAAGTGGCTTTGTGTGGCTTTGACAATCCCTTTTCTTACCTGATCTTGCCGAGAGAGTGCCCTGGAGCGACCGCTTGGGCTGCTGCCTCCTTGAGACGGGATGCACAGATCTGCAGTTCCAGGGATGCCCATGTTCCCTTTGTTTCCAAAAAGTCCTGTGAATTACACGTTTATCCTGCTGCGTCTGATGATCGGTGAAGGCGACAGAACCAGTTGCAAGGACTGGTGTGACCAAGCGATGGGGACAGGGGGACATGGCAGAGCGAGGGAGGGAGCTAGGCAGGCTCTGCTGTGCAAACTCAGCCCTAATAATTCCTGGTTTCTTCCTGAGTGAGTTATAACCCTCTCCTGGGCTGCCTCTGTTGTGTTTCGGTGTTGTCTGCTCTGGATAACTCTGCAGCGGCTTGTAAGCCACTTGTCGGGATGTGCTGCTGGAGCGTGTCTCGCCGGCTGTTGCTGCCTGTCCGGGTGGAGGGACGGGGCTGTTCTCCCCGTCCAAATCCAGAATTGGCTTATGCAAAAGCCCCTCGAAAGGCAGTGGGGGTTCCCCTCTTCCTGTGGTGGCTGTGGGGCCGGTATCCGGAGCGTTTCCCCATGGAGGGGCTGTGGGTAAGCAGGTGCATGTGGCCTCCCTGGCACTGGCTGGGACAGGCAGATCCTGGATCTGTGTGTCCCCAAGGCTTAGTTTTCCTGCTGCTGTATCCAGAGCTGAGTTTGAGTCTTCTGGAGCCTGCAGTGGCTGGAGGGATGCCAGCCGGGTGAGACCCGTGGGGAGCAGCATACTGTGCAGCTCTTCGGTGTCTGGGGCTGGTTTCCAGCCTGGTTTCCAGTCTGTCCCATCCCGAGCAGCCAGCTGCTGCTGCAAGAAGTTGCCTGGTTGGTGCCAAGGCGAGCTGGTTGGTACTGTGAGCAGCTCCCTGGCAAGGAGCTGTGCTGAGGAAGATGGGATTTTGCATTTTCCTCCCCAAGAAGGCTGGGGCATGTGGCTGGCTCTCCAGCTGGCTCAGAGGTGCTGTGCTCTGACAGATCCCACTGCTCAGGACCATTCTGTCACTTGTCCAAGCATCAGTGGGGACAAAGGGGGTTTGGGTGGGAAGGGACCGTTAAAGCCCACCCAGTCCAACCCCCCTGCCAGGAGCAGGGACATCTCCAACCAGATCAGGTTGCTCAGAGCCCCGGCCAACCTGGCCTGGAATGTTTCCAGGGATGGGGCATCCACCAGCTCTCTGGGCAACCTGGGACAGGGCTCCACCACCCTTAGCGTAAAAAAGAATTTCTTCCTTACATCCAGTCTGAATCTACTTCTCTCTGTTTTGAGTCCGTGGGGGCTTTGTGTTACACCAGGGGTTACCGCCCTCTTCTGTGGGGATGTGCTGGGGGAGTAAATTGTGGACTGGTGCTCTGCAGGGCAGAGAGGGGTAATAGGAATGGTAAGGGCTACGGAGGAGCAGTTAACATTTAACCCACCTTGGGGACACGTGTCTCACTGAAGAAGTGCCCGTTTGATACCGTCGCTGCTCAGAATTTCTTAAAAAGAAAAAAAAAAAAAGCCACCAAGCTTACTGGATGATGAAAGTGGGAATTCACAAGTCTTAAACTGGTGGAGCGGAGATGGAGATCTGGGTGCAGCAACATGCGCTGGCCCCTTCCCTGCTGCCGTATCAGAGGAGGGAGGAGCAGCATCCTGTTGGCCCCCGCGCTTCGTTATCTCCACAAGCAGTGGCTCCCAGGGAATGATTAAATCAATTAATTGATTTTCTATAGCTCATAAGGAAGTCAAATGGTGTTTCCATCAACCTGCATGAGCAAACACCTCACCACGGCCACAAGGAATGTTAATGGCTCTTTACGCTTTTATTACCCCTTTTCACTCTAAAATCAAAATTCATCCTGAACCTGGGAAGCAGCAGGTACTTCAGAAAATAAAACTGGCGCAGTGGGAACCATAGCAGCCTCTGTAAAAGCTGGGTTTTTTTCTGCTGATTTATTTGTTTCTCTGGCTTAAACGAGAGACCGGGGCTCGGTTCAGCTTGGACGGAGATTAGCCGAGGCTCGTCCTGCGGCTCTGCCAGTGCCCCCTGCTGCTGCAGGCTCTGCTTTGGGAAGGATCCGGCTGCCAGGCTCAGTGGAGGCTGTTGGTTTTGGAGGAAGGGGATGATTTATTCACCCCTGGAAACAGAGTGGCAGGATGCCCGGCACTGTTTGGCCAATGTTTTTGGCTGAAGGGGAAGCTGTAATCATTTTGGAAATGTTAAATGAGTTCTGCCGTTCCTGTAACGCAGCTGTAAATAAGGCTGCGGGCTCGAGCGCTAGACGTGCGGGGCCAGAGGAGCGATGGGATGCTGAGCCTCCCAAAGCCTTCCTCCCGCTGATCTTGGGACGTGCAAATGCCGGGTTGAATCCTTCCTCCGCCTGTGGGGTTTGGGCTGATTTCCTGCAATCCCTGGGGCATCGACTCCTAATGATACAATTTTCCCCGGGTCAGCAACAGGGCCGTCAGGAGAAGAACGGGTTGAGTTAAATGCTAGCGCCCTTGGAGAGATGCCTGTTGTGGAGACCAAGAACTGGAATGAGGGTTGGTGATGGAGGGGGTAGCTGGCTCGTGGGTCTGCGGAGCCGCTCTGGGGCTGCCCCTGTGCTGTGGGACTGGCGTGTGCGGCTCAACTGGGGGTCCCGGCTGCAAAACCGGGGTCCAGCTCAGCCCCTGGTCCCAACAGCGTCCAGCCCGGGGTCCAGCCGTGTCCTCGGGGTTTTGCTGCCAGCAGCTGCCCTTGGGCAAGCCCTGTGCTGGAGCCCTTGTGTTTGAGGAAGCAATTTAAAATCGATGTTAATCTTGTAGCTTGAAAGCCTCGCCTGCAGTGTTGAGGTGTTTGGAGCACTGCAGAACAGCTTAAAACGCAATTTAAAATAGTGCTGGCTGGCAACAGAGAGCAACTAAAAATACCCTGCTGGTACTTTAAAAAAAAAAAAAAAAAGGGGGTATGAGAAGGGGGAAAAGGAGAAAAAAGAAAAATTAAAAGAAAATGAATGAAAGGTGAAGTGCAACTTGTGCTGGGGTTGTGCATTGGTCTCCTTGTCCCCAGCCCATCTGCTGGGAAGAGGAGATGGCTGAGCTGGTTTTGCCTGGAGGGCCAGGGCAAGTGGCAGGACTGGTGGGACCGTCCCGTGTCCCACAGGGAACATCAGGTCCCTGGGGTGTGTATGGGGGGCAGGGAGCAATGGAAGTTGGGGGAACAGCCCTGCGCTCAGCTGTGCGGTAATGAAACGCTTCTGTCCGTGCACGTCAGTGTCTGTGCTGCTCAGCTTCCTCCCTTTTCCTATTTGTATGGAAATAGGGAGAAAACCTTGTGTAGGGTGGAGATAGGGAGCTGTGGATTGCTCTGACGGGCTCTCCTTCCATCTGAGGGGCAGGGGGAGCTGGCTGGGCTGGAGAAGTGACAGGACCCCCTTCTGCAGGCACAGTTCGGGGTCCCGCAGCCAAAGGGCTGCTGTGAGGGAGGGAGTGAGACCCCGAACCCAGCAGACTCGGTACTGGGACACTGGGCTGGCATCCTCCCTCCAACCCAATGGTTTGGGGTGGAAGGGACCTTAAAGCTCATCCCATTCCAACCCCCTGCCCTGGCCAGGGACACCTCCCACCAGCCCAGGTCACTCAGAGCCCCGTCCGACCTGGCATCAGCCCCATCCAGCCCTGTGCAGCATCCCCCTCCCGGGTGAGGACCTGCAGCGTGTTGGGGCATGGGGCTGTAGAAGGCAAGTGGGGGTACAGCTCATGGCTTGCAAAGACCTTGGCAGCGCGGGAGAGCGGAGCCCAAGGACGTGGCTTGGCCGTGGCTGCCCAGGAGCTGGGTGGGCAGAGCGGTGCCTGGCTGTAGGGGTAGCACAGTGCTTGTGGGGGCAATTTGTGGGGCTGAACGGGGTTGCGTCCCATCTGCTGGTGCCGTTCTGGGCAACGTGCATGCCACGGCACAGCCAGCTCTTGGTTTCAGGCAAGGAACTTCTGCGGCACGTCAGTCCTCCTGCTGTGGTGTCTCACCCCCAGGCACCACTGTCTGTGGGCAAAGCTGATGGGGGTCCCTCGAGCCCGCAGCAGGGTTGCGATTGCTGCTGTTGCGTGGTGACATTAGCGGAGCCCTGGGACACCTGCCTGGCTCAGTGGTGGCACACGGCTGCCAGCTGCATGATGCCGGAGCCGGCCGTACAGGGCAGACCGTGGCCTGATGGACTCTGCATGCCCGTGGATGAGGTGAGAGGAAGTGAAAACATCCCTGGGGCTGCACGTTTGGCACTGATTGCGCAGCGGTGGACAAGGGGATGGATAAATCTAGAGGGTAGATGATAGCAGGCAGGTGGGACGTAATCTACTTTACCAGCTGGTGACTTAAAGCTGCTTAATTTGGCTGATGACCAGGGAACTGCTTCGTTGCCGGCTGTTTCCAGCCGCTCAGCAGCAGATTGATGGTGCGGCTGGAGCCGTGCCAACGCGGCCGCCGGGCAGTGAGGTGCGGGTCCGGCTGCACCGTGCTGGGGATCCTCCAGTTCCTTCTGCAAGAAACCCTTCAAGAGTATGTTGTCCTTTTGAGGGGTTTACGCAGCCTGGAGTTGTCCTTTAAAGGAGAAAAACAAAGTAAAGCAAATGGTGCTTTAGATTGAAATTAATTCTGCTGGTATTTTGAACAGACGTAAGTAATATCTTACCATCTCCGAGCAAATTCCCCTCTCGTGCTGGAGCGCTCGGCTCTTAAGAGACAGCCGGGCAGGGATATGACTTCTGTCTGTGAAGGAGGGGGTGGAAATCAACAACAAATCAGCCATGTTATGAGCAGTGGAGATCTATTGTGCAATTGTATTTCAAATGTCAGGGGGACGTTTCAGCACCGTTCACACCGGCGCGGGTCGAGGCTGTGCCTTGGTCTCCCCCGGGAGATGGCTCTCGTGGCTGCCGTGTTAGCGAGGCTTTTGCTTCTGTTGAAACTGGGATGGTTTTGGGGTGGAAAAGCTCCCTGTAGCAACCAGGGCGAGGTGCCACCTTTGCACCCATGGGGTGGCATTGGGGTTCAGGAGGAAAACACCAGGGATGTGTTGGGTGTGCAGCTCAAACCCCGTTTCCCCGAAGTGTTTCTCTTTCCCCGTCCCCTCAGTGTGAAGCCGGTGCTGGGCAGGGCGAGGCCCCTGAGCAGGACGGGGGGAGTGACTCCAGGACAGGGAACTTCATCCAGGCCTGGCAGCTACGCGAGGCAAGGAGCTTCAGATCAGTCCAGTGGCTAAAGGGAACGTGCCCCCAAAATGCAATTTTTTCTCCCCAGCCCAAGTGCCCCAGAGCCACACGCAAACCCATGTGATGGGATGACATCCCGCATGCTCCCTTCGTGCTGGTGAAGTGCTGGGTGGAGATGGCTCCCAGCGTGAGCAGTGGTGTGATGGCGTAGGGAGGATGCTCAGGGTCCCAAAACACAAGACCCGAGCATGGAAACTCCTTCCCACCTGCCCCTTCCCCTGTGCCACAACCTGGGCTCTACCAGCATCATTCCGCATCATCTCCACTGGTCCCAGCCCTGTACTGGGCTGTCTGGCGGGGCTTCCCCTGCACCGTGGCAGTGCTGGTGATGCTTGGTGAGATGCTGCTTTCTCAGCAGCTCAGAAGCTCAGGTATTGAACTTCACCCTGGTGTCCAGGGCAGTCATCCTGCAACAAAACCCACCCGCGCCTCCGTCCTGGCACCCGTTCCTGGAGGTTTTGGTGGCAGGTAACGGTGGGGAGTGGGACACCTGCCCAGGGATGCATTCACTCCAAGAAGGTGTTTTGAAGACAAGTGCATTGTTAGTGCATTCCCCAGGGTTCCGTCCCATCCAAATCTGAGCAGGTTGCTGTTGACTATTCCACTGGCTTCCCAGAGAAACTATTTCTTCTTTCACTACACTTCACCCTTAGGGGATGCTTTCTTTTTTTTCCCCTGATTTCATCCAATTACTTAGCTGTATGCTCATCTGAAGCACCATAAATAATTCTCCTCCCTCTGCTGTGTTTACCAGCATGTCTCATGAAATCCAGTAAGATATGATTGATTGCAATCATTATTTCCTAGCGCCGCTATGAAAACCTCTGTCAGGCTCAGTGATTGCCTTTAAAGAGTGGCTGCCACTCAGGAAAACTGTCAAAAACGTGTCATACTTTAGCAAACTCCAATTAATCTGTTGAGCAGTTTTACTTGTGTTTTCTTTCCCATCATTGCTGATTATCAAAGGTAATTAGAATATTTCTCCTTTGTAATTACCAGCCTGCTTGCTTTTTTAAGAAAATGTGGTGTGCAGGACTGTTTTAATGGGTTTTCGTGCTGCTGAGTTTGGGGTTTGGGTTTATTCTGCTGTGCTCTTTGCAAGTCGCCTGAGGATCTCCATTGCTGGCTGAAGGGGGAAACTGGAGGTACTGGCTGGCTGGCCGCCATCCTCCCAGTCCTCATCGCTGCCGCGCGTGCTGAGCAGCATTCGGCAGGTGTCTGGGTCTCTGCTTCAGGTTAACAAATTAATCCTGGCTCTTGCATTTTTAAAAGAGTCGCTTCAGCACTTTTCCTCCTTTCTTTGGGTTTTAATGAGACACACTTTCCAAGAGATGTAATAATCATTGCCAAAAATGTCACACCGCTCTTGTTAACCTCCTTAAGCCTCTGCAACAACAACAACAGCAGCAACAAAAAAGACCAAGAACAGAAGAGGAGAGGTGTTGATGAGGAAGGGCTTCGACTTCATCTCCAGGAGGCGGGGGGGACGTGCCCCGTGGCAGCTCCGCTCTGGCAGGGTGCCCGAAGAGATAACTCGCTGAAGGCTGGGATTTTATTTTTATTACTACTTTTACTTAGGATTTGGGGTGGTTTTTTATTTCTTTATTGGAGAAGGAATATCTCCGCTCACTGTTGACAGCAAAGCTCAGGGCTTTGCTGTTGAAAAGCATCCTGGAATCGTTCGAAACCAGCCGGGAAATTGGATGGTGGCAGCGAAACGAGGGGAAATCTCAGCAAAGCCGGAGGGAGAGCTAGGGGGGATGTGCTGGTGCTGGGGCTTGCGGCTCCGTTGCCGGCTTATCCGGGATCCAGGGAGAAACGGTTTCATCCCTCCGCGGGAATAAGCTCATCCCTCCATAGCAATTTGGGAGCAGAGCTGTCTTGTTGGCTGTGCTTCTGCAGTGAGGACTCGGAGCAGGCATCCTCGGCAGGATTGCCTGGGGTGCGGATGGAGCCTGAGCATCTCCATCTCCTCCTGCTTGAGCGTGGGGCCGTCAGCACACCGCTGCCTGCTGGAAATGTAGCTCCGTGCCTCAGTTTACCTTGTCCCATGCCCAGGACAGGTTTAGGCTCCCAGGTCCCACCCCAGGCCCCTCGGGAAAGGGCTTTTCCCTGGTCTTCTCTGCAGGGATGTGCTCCATACGCGTGTCTGGGTTTCAGTCAGGGGCCAGAGCTGTTTCCCTGCCCGGGCTTTGCGAGCAGCCATTTGAATTTCAGATGAGCTGCACCATTAAGCAGGCCTTCGTAATTAAATGAATGCGGCCTGGCTACAAATTGGGGTGACAGCCCAGCCCTGAGCGGCAAAGGCAGTGGCAGCTCTCTGTTATCTTCACTGCCTTCCCAGATGTGATCCTTGCATCTTCCTGGTGAGCTAGCATGACCTGACCCCCCGAAACAGCCTGGGACCCAAACCCCAGGGCAGGGGTACCGCTCTGGCTGTGGAAAGGCAGTGGCTGTGGTTCAGGCCATTCTGGCCAGCCGCAGGGGTTGTGTCGGGCCTCACGCTGGCCTCCGGGCCCGTCAGCTGGC
This sequence comes from Tetrax tetrax, assembly GCA_009806455.1. Classification (NCBI taxonomy): domain Eukaryota; kingdom Metazoa; phylum Chordata; class Aves; order Otidiformes; family Otididae; genus Tetrax; species Tetrax tetrax. Next base: position 25,554 of record WHYT01014921.1, on the reverse strand, counting down.
GCAGAAAATGCGAGAAGGGTGCACAAGACATTGGGCACCCGTTGATTTAAGCAGGAGTTGCTGACTTCTTGCCATGGGAGTGCAGGGAGCATTTGGGGAAGAGCCTGGTTTCAATCTCCATGAATGGTTTGGGGTTTTTTTTGGTTGTTTTTTTTTTATTGATTTGGGGTTTGTTTGTTGGTTTTTTGTTTTTTTTTTTAGGAATTGCTTTTGCTCTCAATTTTTCTTCCGTTTTGTTAGATAGCATCGGGAAAAATAATGCGTGGCTGATAATCTCAGCCGAGCATGGAAGACAACCCTTGGTGAGGTCTGACTGCCCCCAGCCTCCACTTCTTGGAGGGTGTGAGGGTTGGCCCATAACACTGTGTTCACGTGCCACATGTCTGCAGTGGCTGCCCTCCGTCAGAGCTGGAGAAGAGACCCCCAGCAGCTGGGGCGACTGGAGCTGGAGTTAGCGGGTGATTTACTGGGGGAGCGGGGAGGGAGCCACTTCTCACTGCGACCGTGAACATGGCTCTCATCTGAAAACCAAAACCAAGGGGACCTTGCATTCAGGCCGGCCTCCATGCCGTTTGGCGTGCGCGGTGGCCTGACTCTGCCCCCGCGGTTGAGGAGGGGCCCATGCCATGGCTGTCCTTGGCGCACGATGCCGTTGGGGTGCCCTGCTCTGTCCTGCCGCTGCCGATGGGTGTGTGGTGCTGTGCCAGGGTGGGGGACACGGGGACGCACCGGCACAACCGCCCTCAGGCTTTGCAAGACCCGTTTTTGCCTCTGCTCGGAGATGTGTGAGATGTCTGTGAGTCCTGATAGCCACCCGGGGGTCCGGTAGCCGCTTGCCTTCCCGGAGCTGGCCATCTGGCTCCTGCTGCTCCCTGAATTAAACATGTGTGGCATCTTGAAAAGCACATGTGAGTGAATGGTGGAGATAGGCTAAACAGGAGAAGTTTGGGGGATTATGCACTGATTAAGTCATTAGTAACGTGAAATCAGCCACACTGAGATGAAACAGGAGCTTTATTTTTTGTTCCCTGGCTTTGGGCTCAAGGCTGCCTGTCACCAGACAGCAGATCAAACTGGGAGCCGTGCAAACCCGGAGGAAGCAGAGCATTAAATGGGTCTGGGAATTGGGGGGCCTTCCCGGCTGGGGGGTTTGCTGAGATGCAGTACTTGAGGCAGAGCTGTTTCCAGTGCTGGGGGTTTGGATAGAGAAGATATTCTCTGCGACAGGAAAATCCGGTGCTGCTGGGAGGATACGGGGGTTGAGGACCGTATGTTTGCTCCGTTTCCCATGCTTTTCCTTAAGCATCCCTTGCAGGCTGCTGCCAAAGGCAGGATACTGGGCCAGGTGGATCTTGGAGAGTGAAAAATCGGAGCGCAAAATGAAAGGCTGGCTGGTTAGTGTGTGAGAACAAAGCTGGTTTCCTGGAAGCTCTCAGGAGAGGCTGGGTGTGGTGGACGAGTCAGGGGTTTGTGCCCGTGGAAGCTGGATGCAGGGCTGGCACAGCCGCTGGCTGCGGGGGGCTGCAGCAGTCAGGTTTGGGCGCAGGCAGGGATGCTTGGGCGGGACGGTGGGGCTGTGGGTCTTTTGGCAGAGCCAGGAGGGGATATTGGGACAATGGGACACCAAGCTGGTCAATGAACCACCGAGCCTAACAGCGGGGCGGGGAGCGTGAGACCGTGGGCAGCTTTGGGGCCGAAGCTGTGGGTAGGGGGATTTTCTCGGTCCGACATGGCAACGTCCAGCCCGTGACCATGTCTCGCTTGCTCTTTGTGTGCCTGCAGTGATGGGTGCGCTGGAGTCCCGAGGGGTGCTGCGGCGAATGAGCGACATGCTGGAGATGCTGATGAAGAGGATGGACATCCTGGCCAGGCTGGAGAACAGCACTGACTTCCACAAAGGGGATGAAGCGCGATTCCCTCTGGACAGGTCAGTTGGCTGCACCGATGCCCCATGCAGACCCCAAGGAGCGGCACTGGGCTCAGGGGGGGCGGTTTGCAGGAGCATAAAAAACCCTAATGTGCTCTGCGATGTGGGGCTGAGCCCCTGTGTGGGGATGGTGGAGCCCACCAGGACATGGGGTGGGGCAGATCTTTTGTGGTCTTGTTTGCCTTTTCTGGAAGCCTTTTCTTTTGGGATTTCTGAAATTACTGTGATCTGGGGGGTTCCTGTGTGGGAGGGGGTCTCCCTGCTGTGCTGTGGTGGAGCTGGAGCTGGGACTTGGCTGGAGTGGTACCTGTGCTCCCTCTGCCATTAAATCCCCAAGTGGGCTCAGGCCAGTGTCTTTGTGCCCATATTCCTTAGGTAGCTGTTGAAATGGTTGTTATTTGACATCCAGGGCTGATATATCCAGCCTTGGAGTTGAGCAAGGCTTAAAATGAAATGGGAGCAAACTGTCGGGCCCTGAAACGTCGTGGCTCCCCATGATGTGCACACCACATTCATCCTGGCCGGCAGCTTGAGAGATGCCATCAGGCCTTCCCATCGTGACACACTCGTTTGCTAAAGAGACATTTCCCTTTGCTTTGAGAGCCTTTCAATGTTTATTCATACTAATTTGGCTGTGACGCTAAGGCCTGCAAAAGTGGTAACTAAAGCGACGTGCATGTGGAGGGGCAGAGATGGAAAAACCAAGGGGACAAACTGAGCAAATGCCAGTGTGGATTTGGCTCAGACAGAGCTGCAGGTGAGACGTGAGCAGTGGCGGCAGGGCTGTGATGCGCAATGGGCTCCTCTGCCCTGTGCCGTGCCCGTGCCGCCGGCACAGGAGCTGCGATGCATCCCGGCAGCTCCCCCTGGCATTCCCACCTGCCACCGCCACGCTCGACAGCCGCTGGAAGGTCCTGTACCTCCCTGTTTCCATCATCATTTCCATTTCTCTCCCTCGCTTTCCTTATGAGTCGCTTTTGCACCTATAATGGAAAGCAGAGTAAGTGAGCCTGTAATTAAAGGCTGTGTCGTGCCGTACAGCCCGCACGCGTGAATTAACGCTGCACAGGCAGCCTGCGAGTGCATGGTCTTGCCTTTTAAGTAACAGAATTTTAACTGTTGAAAATTATCATTTGCTTCCGTAATGGCAGATGCTGGGGATTGTGTCGTTACAAGGCTGCCAGGTACCCATGTGTACGAGCAGCACAGCAGTGATCCCAGAGAGGAATGTTCTCGACTACAGCCAGCGACGGGACGGTGCTCGCTCACGTTCGATGATTTTCTTGGCCGATCTCATGTTAAAAGAAGCAGTAATTTCAGGTGCTGGTCATTTCTGTACACCAGCAGTCAAGAGACAAAGTTAACAGCAGTTGTGTGAGCTGGCAGCGATGGGTGCAGATGGGGGTCTTGTGTTTCGGACCCGCCGTGTGCCTGGTGGCACTGGGGCAGCTGCTTGGAGAGCCCAGAGAGGGTGGAAGCTCGTGGACCCAGCTCATTGAAACGGCCTTGGGTCTTGTGTGTGTGCTGGGAGGGGCTGGAGCGGTTGAGATTACGGATGTCTTAATTTTCAGGGATAGAGTATTCCTTGTCAGGGATGACGACTTCATCACCTTTTGTGCCTTATCAATTATCCCTTCAGAGCGTTCAAGTCCCTTCACTTGATCCTTGTGCCACCTCCCTGTTGTCACCTAGCCGCTGAAGATCTGCTTTTGGTCATGGGACAGAGCTTCTCCAGGGGAAGCAGCCATCGCCGGAAGGGGTTTCCTGTGGGTGGATTTTTGCGGTGATGGTCTGTAACAAAGTGCCAACAGCAGTTGCGAACAGTGCTGAAGTGTTTCCCGAGCGCTCCCCTCCTTCCCTGCAGCCCCCAGGTTCAGCTGAGGTCTTTGGTCAGAGGAGATGTGCTGGAAGTCTTACAGCTGCACTGGGTCTCGGCAGGTTTGAGCGGCTCTGTCTCTGCTGCCAGGTGTGGTCCGTTGGCCGTAGTGACCTTTTTTGGCTTGTCCCAGTCCTTGCCCTCTGTTGCAGGGTGCACGAGGCAGCCGGGCTGACCCCGCTGCTCTGACAGATGCTCTCCAGAGCTTGCGTGGAGCATCCTGGGGGGACATTGAATGGCAGCTGGTGCGAAACCTGGGCTGAGACCCCACAGAGCTGGGGAGGGGCGTGCTGGGGTCCCCGTCCCTTGCGGGGTAACTGGCTGCAGCCCCAGGGACTCCCTGTGCCGAGGGGGAGCGGGCACCACCCACCGGCTCGGGACCGAGCAGTGTCTCCTGAACCCAGACCAGCCCCGAGGCCTCAGAGATGCCCTGGTCCTGTTCGTTGGTAGGATGCTGGGACTCCGCCAAGGGCTTGTTTCCAGTTCCCCTCCCTTTCTCTGTCTCTTTGATCACTGGTGACCGACTTGAAGCTGTCAGCGAGAGATAATACAATTACAGGATGCTAATTTCAAAGGGATTTTATTCTTTAAAGCATCCCTGGTTAGCACGATGGCTGCTGTCATCTCCTTCCCTGCTCAGCAAAGCCGCGAGCGTGGGCTTTGCAATTCCACCTGCAAGGAGGAGGGTTAATTCTTGGTTTTACAAAGTGCTCTCCTGCTTAACACTGGATCTCTGATGAAGTCGGGAGGGCTTGGGTCTGCAGAGCCCCAGTGAAGACGAAGGAGGTGAAGGCTTCGGTGGGCTTTGTGGAACAGTCTGTGAGCACTGTTCCCCTCCAGCACCGCTCCGGCGGAGGGCAGGGGTGGCTTTTCCCCTTGGAAAGTGCAAGGAGGAATTTAAATATATGGGGTGTAATTAATGCCCTGCCTTGGAAAGCATCCCAGCTGCCAGGGCAGGCAGCTTTCCCTGGCTGAACATCACTCAGAGATCTTTCTTGCTCCGTAGGCGCTCTGATTGAATCCTCTACAGGTGCTTCCAGAGCTCACCAGCTTCTTGCAATGCTTTAGATAAAACTCTTGGAAAACCCAGGTGTCCAACATCCTCTTTAGAAGAGGTTTCATGAGATGTCACGCCAGGGTCTGGGAATGCAGGCTGCGCCCGTGGACCTGCCTGCTGTGCCCCGGGCGTCGCTGGCTCCCTTCTCCCTGCTGCCCGCGCTGGGAAGGAGAGTGATGCACTCCCTAATGAGGGCAAGTGGCCTGCCAGTCAACTGCAGAAAAATCAATGCCGCTGTTAATTGAATGCAACCCTCGTAAATCATCAGAGGGGAAGGAAATTAGAAGTGCTTATGGGAGCCTCCTGGAGAGCTATTTGCTGGGCAAGGGAAATATTAGGTTGCAGTGGAAGTGTTGGATCTCCGCTGGAAGGCGCTTGGGAGGGAGGGAGGGGGTCCAAAGTGGCTGACTCGCGCTGGCACCGTATCCCAACGGCACTGAGCCTCAGAGAAGCCCCCTTCCAGGAGCTGGGCTGCCCCTGCCTACCCTGTGCCCGCAGGAAGACTGGGGGCTGCAGTGCTGGCATCCCTGGTCGTCCCTCTTCCCCCTTGGTGGCTAGCCTGCAAAGGGTGTTATTTGCTAACAACTGATTAATTTTCAAGCTTAATTACTGCCAAGGCTCAGTTAATTTCCACACACTTTAAGTATTTGTTCTTGTAATCGTTACATTACTCCATATTCCCCCAGTAATTAAAAGTCTCACAATGTGACACTATCGGGTGATGTTCCTGCGCCCTGCCAACCTGGCTCTGGTAATTCCCGAGCGGTTGCTGTCGCTGAGCTGCCTTCAGTGACACCGCGGCCAGGTTCTGCACTCCCCTGCTGTCCAGGTGAGCCCCGAGCGGTCTTGGACCCCTCCGTGCGTCGGCTGGGCGCGTGGCGGGGCTCAGCGAGGGCACCCGCGAGGCGAGGCTGGCGCCGCGCGGTGTGAGAGCTGTCCGCAGCGGTCCGTCCGTGAGCCCCCGCCTTGCCCGAGGGGTTCTGGGCTGGTTAGGAGAGACCAGAGCCGGAGGGCGATGGGCGTCGCGATGCTTTGGGATTAGAGGTGCCCATGCGTGCCCAGGTCCCTCGCACCTTCCCAGGCTTGGGCCTCTCCCAGCACCTCCAGCTCCGTTTGACAATCGAGCTAATTCTGTGATAGGTTTTGTTTCTGTTTATTTTGTGCTTTTCCAGCCCAAAACATTGATATACTGGGGGCTGCTTTAGGGCTTTGCGATTGAGGCTTCTGGATACGTTAACGCGTGGAGGCAAAGTGCCGTTGCTGCCGTTCTTGTGCCGGGGTTGTTTGTGTTGTTTCCAGCGGCTTGTATGGGGAGAGCCCTTGGCACCCGGCGCCCCGTGGTGAGCAGAGCCCAGGGCCTTGGGGTGATGCTAGGGGCCTGGCGATGTGGGGTGGGGAGGAGCATGGCACCAGCCTGCCTTTGTCCATGCTGCGCATCTGCTTTACCCTACGAGGAAAGTCAAATCCCGATAACCCTCCATGGGTGTCCCTGATTTCGGAGCTGCTGGGAGCCAAGCAGACCCCTCCGGAGGGACGGGTGCAGGGGATTCCCAGCTGGGGGGCATGGGCATGATGAAGGGGGGGTCCGGGGAGACTGTAATGCTGATGGTGGGAACACATCCTACAAAACACCCAGCTGGCAAAGGAAATGCCAGGCTGTAGAAAAGCACTGGCTCGGGAGAGCGTCTGCCCAAGGGATCCTCTGCCCCAGGGATCGTAGTCAAAACTGGGTATTTTTGGTCAACTTTTGGGTAACTTTTAGTCCAGACTGCCAAGGCTGGCGATCTCTTCACAGCTCAGTGATGGCGATTTCTCACAGCCTGCGTCAGGCTATTCAGGCAGATATTTATGCCCACGTACGTCAAAGTGACGGGTCCCTTCCCCTTCTTGCCCGTCCCCCTTCACGTTCACCCGCTGCTGCCCAGGCGCGTGGCTCGGCTCGATTTTGCCCTGGGAGTCAGGTGGAAAGCAGAGGTTTGGGCTCGTGGCTTCGGCTTCGTTTTCCGCTTGGGAAGGATCTCAGAGCCCTTTGCAGCATTCATAAAATATTATAATTAACAATCTTGGTTACACTTTGCTGGCAGGTTCTCCCTGTGTTGGTGAGATACTGGCTTTGATTGGAAAGTTGTTTTCCATCATTTTTGAAAATGAAATGTGTTGCTAGCTCCTTAAAATGGCAGCATCTTCCCCTGAGGTGTGCAGGCACAGGGTCTGGGTTAGCTCAGGGTCAGCTCCTCTAATTGCAGTTGTGTGAGGAACTTCACCCATAGTAAACTGAAATGAAGATAAGTGGAAGGGCTTCAGTGAGTTAGATGCTCCGGTATTTATTAGGTGTTTTATTATGTCACTTGGAGGAGTTCTGGCAGGGCTCTGCTCTGCATCATCCAATATTTGTTTTGGGTGAGTTTCCGAGGAACGTTCCCATCCTGAAATGCATCCTCTGGGATATCTGCTGATAGCAACCAGGGCTTTGGGCTTTTGCTCTGCTCCCAGGGGGTGTAAGCCTTTCCCAAGCAGAGCAGAGCACGGGACCCTCCCCACGCTCCCCGTCACCGCATCCCCCATGAGCTCCACCAGCTCAAAGCAAGCCAAGGCTGTTTATCCAAGCTTAGGGTAATTGCTCCAGCACCAGTTATGAGTGTTAAAACCAGGATTACAAGTCCAGTAAACACAAAACATACGGCTGAGCCTCATGAGTGCAGCACCCGCCCAGCCACCGCTGCCTCTCCCACTACACATCCTGCTGGGAACATCAGCATCATGGGACCATCACCCAAATTTTAGGGAGAGCATCAGCTGCCTGGTAGCCCCCTCATGTCCCCGTGTTCCTGTCCTTGCTCTCTCTGCTGCGGGCAGCCCTGGCTCCTGGTCCTTGGAGCACAAGCTGCCTCGGAGGGGATGCAGGGATGAGCGTGAGGATGTGGATCCTCCAAAGGTTTTTCCTTCAGCATCAGCGAGGTTTACCCAGATTCTCTTATGCCAGAGGAGCAAAGCTCTTAATTTCTTCATCTTCTTGGCAATTTAAATCACCTTTTTTAGTTATCCAGCACCTTGGAGCAGGAAGCAGTGAGAGCCCAGCACCAGCTCTGGCCACCCCTCCCAGCTGCTTTCTGCTCTGCTTTGGGTCTTTGGGGAAAAAAAAAAAAATCCTTAGAGAGGCAAACGGCAGCGCAAGCGTCAAAATGGGCAAGTTGGAATCCTTTGGTAAACTGCTCTGTGTGAACGTTGCGTTTGTTGATGTATTATCTTCAAAACATCTGCTTTGCTCCATCTGTATCGGTCTTCCCAAAGTCCCCGCTTTCACCAGTTAATAGCAAGAAATATCGGATGAGCAAGCAAATACGTTTAGGGCTTGTATTATGAAGACAACGCGCAAATAGAAAGAGATTCATCTCTTCATAATGCCGCTTTTATAAAAGGCAATAAAACCACAGTGCCTTGTAAAGGGATGAGCGGGCTGAAGCCGAGCTGCCGCTGCAGGCTGGAGGACAAGAGACAAAGTGAAGGGAACCAAATTAATGCGTGAGAAAGGAAGGGAAAACTCAACCTCCGGCTGTATTATATGGCAAATGATCTGCCAGTGGGGAAAGATACATCTTAATAGCAGTTTTTGGGACGAGATGAATACTGTATACAGTGCATTATAAGGCACAGCGTGATCTGAATCTTAATCAACATAGGGAAATATAAATCTGAAAATAATAAAGATGAAATCAATATTGATGGTTAGAAGTAAAAGTACTGTATTTGCTGTAGTAAACGGTTTTAAGGTCCTGGGGGAAAATTTGTTCTAGAAAACCCATAATAATTTACTATAGTTTCAATAGCTGGCACAGCCCCAGTGCATTTTGGTGGCATTTATATTGTCACTGTAGAAAAATTTAAAAAGCAACAAAGAAAAAAAAACCCAGCCTGTCGTTGCTGCCTGTGCAGTGGTAGCGCTGGAAGCGAGTTCTTCCCGCTGGGCTGGCAGCGGCGGTGCTGGCGTCCCAGCCGGGATGGAGGCACGTGGTGGGACGTTCCCCTCTGCTTCGCTGTCACTGAGTGGAATAAGCCACTTACCTCATCCTTCCCAGTCTCTCCAGTTACTAAGGCATCAAATTCTGATGAGCTACAGAAAGTCTTGTTAAATTTAAGGTTTCACTTTAAATGTCTTATTTTCTTGTCCTCTGCCCAGGTGACATATCACTGTGATGATAGGTGAGGTAACTTCTGCTTAACCTTCCTGCCACCTGTTTAACGTGTTAAGAGAATGTTGCTGCCTTGTTGCCCAGCAGATAAAAACGTCGAGGTGGCTGGCGCGGCGCTGCCTGTGTTGGTGCTAATGCGGAGGCTCATCAGAGCTCCCGAAGTGACAGCACGGCTCTCCACCCCGAGCACGAAAACCCCTCGTTCAAAGTCATGGGGATTTGGAGAGAACTAGTTTCACAAATAAGGGTGACAAGCGTGCGAGTGGTGGGAGATTTGAACCTGGTTGCTTATTCTGGAGGGACGTTTTCTACCATTTTTTCATCATCTTAATATATTCTGTGAAGAACCATGGTGGGCATTTTGTGTGTCGCTTTTCAGTAGCCCTCTGCGTTTTGGGGCAAGCCTCGTGGAGCCTGAGTGATGGGGCTGTCTTGTTTCTGAGAACTGGAAGTGCTGTTTGAATGAGATGATCAAATGCATCTTACATCAAAGGGCTCCAAGTTGAAATCTTTGTGGTCGGGGAGCAGCTGTAGCTTCCAAGAACTGGGCAAGCTGACATAGATGCTGGGCCGGACCCATCACCCAGTGGAAACTGCTGCCACGGCCAGAGCTCTGGCAGGACTTAGGCTGACTGTGAGACCGAGACCAGGAGAAATCAATTTATTTAGGATAACAATCCTGATTTTTGTTTGAACATGTTTGTGGGTGCTGAGCAAGGAGATCATCTTGTGGAGGTCATCAACAAGGAGACGGGGACCGAGGTTGCTGTTGACTTTTCAGGTTCCTCTAATTACTTGGGTGTTTGGGAGCGAGTTCGGACCCAAATGAGAACTGAGGTAGCTTCTGGAAGGAGGCAGAAGTTGGCTCTTGGGTTAATCTAGGTGCTGTGAAGCGTGGGAGCAGGGCTGCTGTGACTCTGCCCATCCTCTCTCCTTGCCATGAGTGGTGGAGAAACCTGAGGAGCATCTGCACCAAGCTGACTGTCCTTCTCCTGTCATTGGAGCAGGAGGCTGGGCTCACTGGCTCGCAGTTCTCTGCATCCTTGGGACGTTTGGTCCTAAACTGCCCATCCCAGCTTTTCCCTCAGCTTTTGCTGAGCGCATGTGCATGTCTGATGGCTGTTTGCTGGTGGAGAAAGGATTGCAGAAATGGGGGGATTGGGGGCTTTCAGGGCTGGCTGAGCTGTGCAGCCCTCAGACCGCGGGACCGTGCTCTCTCCTCGGAGCCATGTGGACAAGCAGAGCTCATCACAGGTCATTTTTGTGCCCATATTTCACCAGAGCCTCGTGAGCAACGTCCCCGCTGCGGCGGTCCCAGCAGCTGGCAGGATACCTGAGGTTTATTCTCTGCAAAGGTTGAAAGTTACTTGGGGGCAACAGTGTCCTCTGCATTTCATTATTATTTCTTAAAAGGCTAAGATATGTGGCTCCCCATGGGGGTATGCAGGTTGAGTATTGACGGTCATAAACCGTGCCAGAAGGAAAAATGCGGGCTGCTTGCTGCTCATGAATGGACTTTAAATCAACAACCGAAGCAGTAGCGGTTCATAAACCCAGGATTTTTTTAGCCTTGAGGACAGAGATACTTCAAATCCCAGCCTTTGGGTTCGCTGATCTGCTGGAGAACAAACATAAAACTTCACCGAGAAGGACCTGACATCAGCACATATTTTTTGTGCTGAGAGTATTCAAGGTAGCCCTTTGGTTTAGCTCCCTGCTGGTGACATTTCCTTGTATTATAATGATCTCGGCAGCAGCAGGAGGGAAAACTTATGGCCCAGATGCTGCAGAAAGGAAGGTTATTTACTGCGAGACCCGTGCTCGCCGAGACACGGCGGTTGTTTGCGGTGGCAACGGCGGGCGAGGCGTTGGAGGTGGGAGCTCGCTCAGTGTCAAGGCAGGGCACCACTGGGGATGGATGGAGTTCTCTCGCCCTTTTATTTATTACACCAGGTTTTAATTGACACCTGGGCTCTTTGCAGTACCCTGTCACTCCGTCTACGCAGTGCTTTATGCAGAGGAGTTTAATGGTGCTGTTCCCCCGGGATGGTATTGATTGCAAGGTTTAATTCAATCACTGGCACGCGCAGCTATTCACACCGCTGGATTCCGACCTCACGCCTTGGTGGGATGGTCCCCGCGATGCCCAGCCTAACCCTGGCTCCTACCCCGGTCCCCTGTCCCCACACAGCCCTCGCTGCTGTCCCACACAAGGGGACCTGAAAATCTGCTCGCCGGGATCTTTGCTGGATGGGCTGGCTCCACCACGCGTCCTCCTGCGTATTTCACATTTGTCTGCAGTCTGCTCCCAGCCGCAAGCTTCCTCAGCCCTCCTCTGGTTTTACCTTCCTTTCTCTATACTTTTGTTTTTTTTCTCCCTTTTTTCCTACGTGCACAGTTTCCTACGTGCACCACCAGGCCGATAATCACAGCCAAGGAGTTTTAAACATAGCGCATCTGAAATAAAAGCAATTTTTTCCAACCTATTTATTATTTCCCCATGTAAAATGCACAGATGTGTCTGTGTTTATCAGCACGCTGCAAAATGGCAGAATACTGATGTATATAGATTTTTACTCAATCCTCTTGGAAGGCACTGAGCTCTTTGCTCGATACACACTGGACCAGGCCTTCCCGTGTTGCGTCCTGGAATGAAGTTCAACCTGCCGCCAGCTTCCCAGGGTGTCAAATTTGCTCTCAGCACCCTGATTGCCACCACTGGGAGACATCAAGTTTTCGGGGTCTGTTTGTTTTTTTTTTCCCCCAGGTTCCACCCAGCAGCTGGGTTGATGGAGAGGATCCAAGCTATAGCTCAAAACGTCTCGGATATCGCAATAAAAGTAGATCAGATTCTCCGGAACAGTCTCCTGAACGGGAAAGGTGAGCGTCCCAAGGGGTCCCCATGTCCCCAGGGATCCCCATGCTCCCACTCTCCCTGGCCTCCTAAAAGCCCCACTTGGCCCAGGTTGACTCGAGAGCCGGGGATTTCAATCTGCAGAGGAGCAGGACCTGGGAAAGTCATGCCTGCAAGGGGGAGCAATGGTGACAAATCTGAAATAAATGCCACGGAGTTAAATGCAGAATGAGAAAGGAGGAGCGGTGCAGCACAAATACCTGGATAGAAAAATGTGGTGGTTTGGATCCAAAGCCCAGGGGCTGGGATCCAGCAGCAGGAGAGACGTTCCCATCCCAGCCCGGCAGTACTGTGAGGGCAGCTGGGCTCTCCAGGTGTTTCTCCGCACAGCTGCATGGTTCCTAGGGTTTGGGCTGGCATCGTCAAGTAGAAGATGCTTCCATTGCCTCTTCCACCTCATGCTTTTTCAAAGCAAAGGAGTGCTTCTGGAAGGGATGGTATCTTTTATTCATCCAGCCACAGAGGGAAAAAAGGTCTATTGCCATTTTCAGCCACTTTTGTGCCTTATCCTGGGGCTGACCCCGGGGGCTGAGTCTTCTCTCAACAGCTCAGCAGGACAATTTTCATTGCAAGTTTATGGCGTAAGGGCTGACAGGTGCTTCCGTAGATGCTGCAGCCTGCTTATGGATGACTCTCCGGAGCGGGGATAGGTGGGACCTGCGGTCTGGACCGGGCTGAGAGGTGCTGAGGTGTAGGAGAGGGAAACGCACTTTTGGCGTAGAAGCAGGGCTTTCCCTGATGTCGGGAAAGATGCTCCATGTCTTGGTGTCCTGCTCCATCAAGCGGGACAGGGCTGCCTGCTGGCCTGGCTGCTGTGCCGATGACCATGCCCACGGGCTGACAGCCCCCTCCCATGCCCTCCTAGCATTTTTATCGGCTCCCCCAGCACGTTCCAGCTCTCCCCATTCCCACGTTGTCTTTCTGCAGCAGTGGAAGGCAGGAGGGACCAGTGCGAGGTGCCCAGGGACCCCAAGTACCCTGACTGCGCTGGGAAAGTGGAGGTGAGTCGGGGTTCCGTGTCTGGGGTGGGAGCTGCTGGGAAGGGCACAAAGCAACGGCCCCAGGGACGGGCAGCAGGGAGGGGGATGCTTTCCAAAATAAAACTGTTTGCTTCAAAATGGGAAAGGTGGGGCCAGTTGCAGAAGGAGGAGCGGAGTCAAAGCCGTGGAAAGCAAAGCACGCTGCGCTGCGAGGAGAAAACGCAAGGGCGGTGTCCCACATTGAAGGGATACCAGGGGGTGCATTTTTCTCTCCCCCTGGTGCTAGGAATCCTTTCCTTCCACAATCTGAGTAAATTCGGAATGTAATTTAATTGTGGAAGGCTGTAATTCGATCTCCTGCCCGGGTGATTGCTGTGTTTTACATACCGGGCGCAGCGGCCTGTCTCCCGAGTCGATTTGTTTCTGTAGTTGAATTAGGAAGAGGCTGGCAAGAGCCGTTGTGGGAGATGATAAATCACGGCTCCGGTTGCTGGTTATTCTCCTTCACATGGAGTCATCTTCTGGGAACACCGGTGGATCTGTCTCCTTGCCCTGCTGTGCCCAGGGGCAGCTGTGTCCCCTCCCAGGCAGAGGACGAGCCCCACGTTTCTTTGCCCCCTCGCAGTGGATGAGGGCCAGGTGGACCTCTGACCCCTGCTACGCGTTTTTCGGCGTGGACGGCACCGAGTGCTCGTTCCTCATCTACCTCAGCGAAGTCGAGTGGTTCTGCCCTCCCCTGCCCTGGCGAAACCGGACGGCGGCTGCGCCTTCCCCACCGCCGCTGCCCCGGGTGCAGGTAAGGTGGGGACAGCCTCTGTCCTGCCGGTCCCGGGGAGGCTGGGGGGAGACAATGGCTTCAAGGCTGCTGGAAATAAATGGTCCCAGAGCCAGCAGTGTCAATGCCGCACGGGGGTTTTCATGGAATCCCAGAAGGGTTTGGGTGGGCAGGGACCGTTAAAACCCACCCAGTCCAACCCCCTGCCAGGAGCAGGGACATCTCCAACCAGATCAGGTTGCTCAGAGCCCCGGCCAACCTGGCCTGGAATGTTTCCAGGGCTGGGGCATCCACTGCCCCTCTGGGCAACCTGGGCCAGGGCTCCACCACCCTCAGGGTAAAAAATTTCTTCCTTATATCCAGTCTGAATCTACCTCCTTCTAGTTTAAAGCCATTACCACTTGTCCTGTCATTCCATGCCCTTGTCAAAAGTCCCTCCCCATCTTCCCTGCAGCCCCCTTTGGGCACTGGGAGCTGCTCTCAGCTCTCCCCGGAGCCTCCTCTTCTCCAGGCTGAACAGCCCCAGCTCTCCCAGCCTGGCCTCACAGCAGAGCTGCTCCAGCCCTCTCAGCATCTGCGTGGCCTCCTCTGGACCCTCCCCAACAGGTCCATGTCTTTCCTGTGCTGAGGAATCTGGGATGTCACAAGATGCTCTAGGTGCAATGGAGCCCCTGGGATTTGGTGTACGAGGTGGAAGAGCTCCGGTGTCAGGTCTGGTGGCACCAGGGGAAGCTGTCCGTCCAGGAAGGACCCACAGCACCTCGGTTGAGATGGGCAAACCTCTCGCAGCCCCCGTGGCAGCCCAGGGGCTCCTCTTGCACCCAATTTCCCTACACTCAAAACAGAGCGTGCTCCTTTCCTAGGCAGCTTTCCAGGGCGACCTGGCTCACCTCCTGGAGCTGATCGGCACGGGCAAGGAGTCCCTCAGCTTCATGAAGAAGAGGATCCGGCACTTGGCCCAGCAGTGGCTGCGGGCGGCTCGACGCCTCGAGCAGAAGCTGAAGGGCCGCCAAAGGGACCAGAAACACGTACGAGCAAATTGCACAGGGGGGCTTGCAGTTAAGGGGGGATGAAAAAGCTGAGCCTCTGGGGGCATGGGGAGTGGAGACAGCTGGGATGCGAGCGGGCTGGGAGGAAAATTCATTTCGGGAAGCATGTTGGTCTGCAGGGTCAGTGTGTGGTCCCTGAGTGTGACTCTGCAGGACGTTGCAGGCCCGGCGTTGCCGAACAATGGGGTGAATTTGGAGATGGCTCCTGATGGGTGGGAGAAGCGCCCAGCCAGGAGACTGCCATCAGAAGCGGGCAGGGAGGCTGGCACGTCTCCTCTGCCGAGGTGCCGAGGTTGCCAGTCCTCTTGGTTGTGTTTTGGCAGTGCCCTGCCTTTGGACCCCGTGTGCCGGGAGAGCCGGCTCTGGTCCGTGGGACGGACTGCGATGTAGGTTGGGAACATGAGCCTGGGTCCAAGATGCAGAGTGCTGGTCGATGGGAACTGGTGAACTCTGACTGTTGGTCTTTGCTAATTGGACACAGATCACTCGTCTTTACACCCGGATGGTTTTCCTCAGTAATTACAGCCTGCACAAGGAGCTGGCGGGAATAAGGGACCATCAGTCGTTTTAGGCTGGAAAACCCAACTTGTCCCTTTCCCCCAGCACCACACATCCCAGTACTGACCCCTCTCCTTCTTTCTCCAGATCTTGATCCATATTGGCTTCCTGACGGAGGAGTCGGGGGATGTTTTCAGCCCGCGGGTGCTGAAGGGGGGCCCGCTGGGCGAGATGGTGCAGTGGGCTGACATCCTGGCTGCCCTTTTCCTCCTGGGACACAGCCTGAGGGTCACGGTCTCCCTGAAGGAGCTGCAGAGGTGCGTGTTAGGGGTGCGCGGCCCCCCTCAAAAGGGTCTGCCCCTCCAACGTGTGCGTGGGTTGCATCGAGGTCTTGGGTGAAAGTGCGAGGTCTGCCAAAGCTCAAGGCTGGCTTTTGCCCCACCGGCAGTGCTGGTGCTGTGCTGGTGTAAGCGTGGGTGGGTGCAGACCACCAGCTTCGTGGCTGGGACTGATCCCGTTCCGGGAAAGTGGAGAGGACTGGTGTGCAGCAGGGCTTTGCGTGGGGCTGTGCCCTCTGTTCCCGGTGCTGGCTCTGAGCAGTGTTGGTCCCCTGCTGTCACATGGCATCACCCGTGTCCCCTGACACCTGCCCAGGGCTGGGTGTGGGGCAGGCTCCCTTCTACCCCCCGTTTCCCAGGGATGCTCTCTGCGGGGCGGGTGGCCGTGTGGCTGCAGGATGTCCTGCAGGTCACTGGCTCTTCCCACCACGTGCGGCTGCACTCAGCCCCTGTGGCTTCCTTGGCGTTTGAGCGGCGACTGTGTTCTCTTCCTTCCTTCCTTCCTTCCCTCACTCCCTTCCTTCCTGCTCCGCCATGAGGGCGGCTGCCAAAAATAACCTTTTTGGTCCCTTGCAGGGGGGTGGCAGTCCCTCCTCAAAAGGTGCTGGTGGTGGCTTGGGGACCTGCAGGGGAATTTGGGGATTTGCTGCTGCTGGGGCACTTCCCACAGAGGGACGGGCCTTTTGTGCCGTGGGATGTAGGGCGATGTGGGTGAGACATGCCAGGCAACCCTATGAGTGTCTCGAGGCAGCACCCTGTCTCCAAGAGGGACCGATATGAGATGGAACAAGCAAGAGGGAGAAGATAACCGTGCTGACACGGTTCTGTTATTACCGGGCTGATGCCGCTGCCTCCTGTAACTTCACAAGGTCCCCTACCTCCTGTGAGACATCTCGAGGGGAGGGCAAGTGCCAGGGAAAATGCAAATTAGGATGGGTTATACATTGAGAAAAGCCTGAGGTGGCCCCAGGGACTGGGCAGGTTTTGGGTGATGCTAAGCCAGCATCGGCTGCATAATGAGCCGTGCTGAAAAGGGAGTGAAAAAACCCAACAAACAAACAAACAAAAAAACCCAACAAAAAAACTCAACCCGGCCCCTGCAGCATTCAGAATTAATGAATTAGCTCCCAAGTAATTAACTCAAGAAAATAATCCTGGTCCTAATGCAGAAGGCAGCAGCTTCTCAAAGAGGTGGGCATGCATCACGGCGATCTCTGTGCAGCGTGCTGAGCTAAACTGACATGCTGAATAATACCCGTGTGCTCAAGGATGAAAGAAGTTAATGGCTGGGAGGGTGGTGGTGGTGTTGTGTGTTCTTGTTTGTGTTTTTTTAATGAAGAAGCCTCACAGTGGTCATTTAACGAGGGGAAGGGCGTTTGCAGCATCCGTTTCCCTCTGCAAGTGACTCTGGAGAGAGCTGTGAGCTGTCTGGAGTGTTTTGCCTTTCTCAGAAGTGCAGGAACTCTGGCATCAGTTGGCCGTGATGCGACCTCCTCTTCTGATGTGGATTCGGATGTGTGTCCCCCGGGATGCCTGGGAACGGCAGCTCTTCCCGCTGCAATGGGGAGCGAGTGAGCGAGTATCTTGAGCTTTTCTGTCCCAGCGACAAAAACCATCCCAGCCTCCCTGAGCGCATATCCTGTGCCTGGCATCGATGGCATTTTAGATGCTGGACACCCACGTCGTGGCTGCACCTGCACGTTGGTGGGGCTGGGGCGAGTGGAGGCAGGACCTGGGGCTGTATCCAGGTGCTCTCTGTCCCGGTGTTGGCTGGGACCCTCCTGCAGCCCATCAAGTGGGTTAACGTGGGTGTTGGAGGGGAGGACCGAGCGGTGCCACCAATCCCGCTCCGTACCTCTCAGCGATGTCCCTGCTGTGGGGCTGGTGCGGCATTAGCGGTGGCTCTCAGGAGTGCTGAGATAAGCCGTCTCCCGACCGTGAGCGAGTGCGAGGCTTAGCAGAACACGTGTGATTAATCCTGAGTTGTGGTAATAGTTCACCTTGGGTCCTTCGTGAACGGCTGGAGGGGACTTTACCTGTAGCTGTGGCGTTGGACGGATGCGCGCGGGGCCGGGGCTGGGGCGTGGGGATGAAGCAAATCTGAAGTTGTGTCACTGTGTGTCATAGTTTAGCTGCGCTTGGGACTGGACTACACAGTCTCTCACTCCCTTTACCCTCCAAGGGAATAGGGAGAGATAATATAATAAAAAAGGCTCGAGGTTTGAGATAAGGACAGGGAGAGATCCTTAAAGTTGCTGTTACAGGCAAAACAGACTCAGGGAAAACTATAGGTTACTTTCCGCCCAGCACGGCCTTCACGGAACAAGGGCTAGTTCCTATAAATTATTCAGCATGGAATAACATCTCTCCTGCTTTGTTTCTTGTCTCTTCAAATTTCTGAGCTGATTTTTTTACACATATTGATCATTGGCAAGGGATCACTGGAAGGTCTGTGTGTGTACACTTCAGCTGATGGTTATCTGAGAGCTACTCATTTTTAGCATCTGTATTGACTGCAGTGCAGCGATGCCTGGAGGCACTGGTCAGGATTGGGGCTGAAATGCTGGGGATTGGGTAAAAGAAGAGGAAAAAATAAGACTGGTCCAAAAAACTGGTGGTGGACGGCTGGAGGGAAAACAGGTTGGGAGCATGACCATGTTGTGCTGGGTGCCGGGGGCTCCGACGGAAAGAGCAGCAGATGCCAAGGGGTGAATGGCAGGGGTGTTAAATGGTTCTTCCCCCAGTTGGGGGGCGGGGGGCAGCACTAATCTGGAAGCCAAGGAGCTCTGGGGACTCACAGGTTTGCTCCACAGCTTGGCGAGGTGCCATCCAAACGTCTCCGTGACGTCCAAGATTGGCGTGGCTGAGCTCAATCCTGCTTTTCCAGGCCTAGCTTGTCTTTTGCCGTTGACCTCAAAGCCCTGTGAATTCCGCTGCTGTGTTCTAGCAGAGGCTATTTTTTCCCCCTGTAGTCGAACTAAGTGCAGGTGTTTCTCCTCCTCTGCATTTCCCGGTGAATTTGTGACCTGCTCCTGATCTGTCTTGACAGGCGAGGGGTGAAACACGGGATTATCTGGCAGCCAAGGTACCGTGTCGCTGGGCTTGCGTGGCTCCCTGGGAGGAAAGCAAAACATCGCGCTGGTGCAGGGAGCCAGGGCTTGTTTTCCATCAGAGGTGGGCAGGGGCAGCGGAGGGGGCTGGCAGCATTTCGAGCCCTGTCTTGAAGCAGGGAGAGAGGAAAGACGCCGAATCTGAATGCAAACGCTTGGTTCTTGCTGACGACCCCTCGTGCTGCTTTAGTGGCCAAAATGTGCTTTCAGGGAAGTGAGAAACGAGGCTGGTGTGTGTGTGCGCGTTGCTTGGTAGGGGAGGAGTGGGAAGTGTGTGAAAGACCTGAGCTGGGTTGTTAATGAGGCAGTTTAGAAGTCGGTGTTGGAAAATTACAAGCAGCGCCTTTGGAGCAATGGCTGAGCCAGTGCAAAAGCCGCGAGAAGCCGAGCCTCTTCCCCCGGAGTGCCAGCGTCCCGGAGGCAGGCGGAGAGGGGTGCGCTCGGCCTTCCCCCCCCTCGGCAGAAGGGGCGTGATGGGCGCTGCAGGGACCTCCAGCTCCTACCTCTGTCCTTAGGCAGGGGGAACGGTCGTGTCAGCGTCTCTGGCCGCTTTTGCAAGGTGAAGGAAGAGGCTCCGGGTGATGGGGATGCAGTGCTGTGAGCTGTTGGCATGGCAGGGACTATTGATCTCGGCGACGCTGAAAGGTGCTTTTTGCAACGGCCCCCTTGAAATTAACTGCTCATAAGGGAGGACAGAAAGTCGAAGAAAACAGGATTTGATGCCTCGCCGGGTCAGGGCTTTACAAAGTGTTCTTGGAGCTTAATTGCTCCGGTGTCAAGTTCCGGAGTCCCAATACCAGCCCTGGGAAGGCACTTAATTGTCAGCTCGTGCTCGTATCCCGCGCTGGCAGCCCTTTCCCTGTTGAACGGTCGCTGTGGCCGGCGCATGATCTGGGCGACAAGCTGCTCTCTGTGCCGGGGCGACACGCTGGCTGCAGCCGCGCTCCTCTCACTGCCCGGCACACAATTACAGCTGCTATTTTTCTGCGCTTTCCACAGCTGCCGCGGTGCATTCAGGCTGCAAAGAGGGCTGTTGAAATGGAAATGCAATCTCCAGACGAAGGCGTTTCCAGTTATTTCCTGGCAGATAAAAAGCCATCTTTCTGTCTTGCATCAGTCTCCAGGCTGATGCCAGGCTCCAGGCTTGACCTTCCCTTGCCAGCTGACAAACGCAGGCCTGATGTGGTGTGGCCAAGTCAGGAATTGCGTAGGGAAAGAGCCAGGAGGGACTGATTGTGTCCGGTCCTGGTGGAACTGCGCAGCGTGGCCGTGGGATTTATGAGCTCCACGCAGGTGGGGAGGAAGCCTCGGCCTTTCGTGATGCATCAGATGTTCCTGTTACTTGAGACCAAGTGTTCTTGTAAGCCGCTCGGGTTACTGGGCTGTTCTTCTGGCCAGGCGTTGATGGGGACACGGCTGTGTATGGGGTGCTATGGGCTGGGTGTTTGGCTCTGGGTCTCAGCAGGAGCTGGGGATGATGCCCCTGGTTGTGGGCACTCGACCGCTGCAAACCCATGCAAAGACAGAGGCGGTGAAGACTGAACCCAGGGGTTGCACAAATGCTGGATGCACCACTGTGTGTCTGAGCTGTGCTGGATTCTCCAGTCCGTGGTTTAACTGGGACACGTTTCCAGCAGGCATATCTTAGCTAATGGGGTCTAGGACGTTAGTGGGTAGAAATTGGCTTTGCTCTTTGAAGATTTGGCTAAAACTGTCCCTTAATTCTGAGCTGCTGGAGCAGTTGGGACAGCAAGGGACAGCCTGTCTCTCTTGAGGGTCTGTCCGAGGGTCTCCCTAGGTGTCATGAGCATGTGAGTGCTCAGCTTCTGCTGCTCCCTGGAGGAGCTCAAGTATTTATTTCCCTTTCCTGGGAATTTTCTTCATTATTTGCTAAATTTGTGACCAGAAAGAGCTGTTTGTCCTGGCAGCCTCCTGTGCTTCCCTAGGGTGTGGCTTTGCCTGGCCGGGAGGGCGGCTGTCACCAGCGGATGGTGGATCCCATCACCCCCCCAGCTCCTCCTCCCCTCTTCCCAGTGTAGCTCTGCAATTAAAAGTCGTCTAATTACAGCATCTTCCCAGCACCTCAGAGTTCTGCTGGCAGCAACCACGTGAGGAGCGGAGACAAGCCACCCTGCCGAGGCGAGGAGCAGCAGGGAGGGATTTCTGCCACCTTTGAGGGCTTCATTTTGTAGGAGAGGAAGGTGCATAAATTAGCAGGAATTACCGAGCTGTTAAATTGCACTCCTTCGCGAAATATGTTTATTTTGTAGCCAAATGATGACTCGCTTGCTGGCTTCTTCACTGTTGCAGAAACCTGCGCTTCGTCACGTAAATGATATCATAACCTTATTAACCGCAGGGTAATTAATGTGGAGTTGATCCTTCCTGCAGGGGCCCAGAGGCCCTCTGGGCTGGTGGGGTCGGGGAGGATGGAGGTTTCTTCGCACCCAGAGATGGAGCCCCTGGACCAAGCCCACCCTCCAGCCCCACAGAACTGTTGACTCCTCATTTCTGGAGGCTTTCAGTCCCCTTATAAGATACAAAGCATCCAGCAATCTTCACTCTCATGGCTCCTGGCCAGGAGCAGACTAAGGCTCATATCTGTGGTGGTCAACCAATTCCACTTTGCAGCCCAGAAAAAAATGCCTTTCTGGGGATCTCCCAGCAGAGCCCTGCCTGGACCCAGGGGAGCTGCTGCTGCTCAGCGGAACGGCAAAAACTTGGTGTTAGCTGTCTTCTGGGAACGTAACGCAAAGGTTTTCAGCGAGTGCTGTGTCCTCCCACCGTGGGAAAACAGGGGTTTTGTTCAGCCTTGGAAAGAAAGAAATCGATTACTGAACGTCACCCCCCAGCCGGGTAGGGCTGTGTCACATGGGATCAATGATGGGCCGGAGAAACAGTCCAGATGCAGGCTGCAGAAGTGAAAATGTTGCAGGTGACTTAGAAAGCATACTGTAACGGCTTGCTTGAAAAGCCTCGCTTTTGAGGTCATCGTGTCCCTTCTAGCAGGGGGAAGAGCTGGGAGCAGAGGCCAGGCAATGGGATGTTCATCTCATCGGCTCAGGTTCGCCCTTTAAATTGCTCATGACAGGTTGTCACAGGCCTCCACGAGCCACTCGGGGTCGGCTCCAGCGCTGTTCATCCCCCGGATAATGGCCCTGTGCTTGCTGGGCTCTTGTAGACAGGGAGAAGCCAAGGGAGCAGAAAGGACAGAAGCCCTCCTCCATTTCCCCTGCTGCGGTCCGCCTTGCTGGTGACCGCAGACGCAGGCAGCGAGGATGCAGTTCAATATAATCCAGGCAGATGCTTGTGAGATCCATTTAGTGCCGAACTTTTCAGCCCCAGGAGCGGTAAGGTGGAAGGAAACGTTGGGTTAAGCTGAAAATAGGTCAATGGGATGTGAAGATAACCCTGCAGTCATCTGATTTCAGACAGCCTGTCCCGCACTCAGGAAGGGAATGCGTCCCCCAGCTGATTGAAGTGCCTGTGAGGGGAAAATAGGAGGACAAGAAGCTGCTGGAGACTTATTCTGGAGTAGGCACAGCTGGTGGAGGCAGCTGGCGGAGAGGCGAGCTTGGTGCTTGCATCCGCTTGGATTGAAGCTGCCTCAGCTGCTCTCTCCCAGAGCTGATGCACTGGTCCTGGATATCAGGATGGGAGAAGCCACTGGGCATAAGCCAGTGTCTGTCCTTGGCTGGCTTACGTTTCTCCAGGAGCTGGGATCGAGCGGTTTTTGAAAACAAAGCTCTTGACTGTGCTGGCTGAGAAGACAGCATTTGCGCTCATCAATTTTATTTGCGTAATTTCAAGCGCCATTAATAGTACATGGCACAAGGAAAAATCAGGGAAATTTCACTCCAGCCATGAGTGAAATTGGGTTTAGTAGAAAATTAGTTGACTTAACTGGCAAATGATGAAAGCTTGAATAAAGAATGTTTAAATAAGGAGGAATGAAAAAAATCCCCCCCACCTCAGAGGTGCAGCCTGGATTTGCATGATTGGAATATTAAAATCAGTTAGGAAGGAAGAGGGTAAATGAGAGGGATTCTCTGCTTCAAAGACCAGCCCTGCTTTTAGATCCGTTCCTGCCTTGCAGCCTTGGCGTTGGGAGCGTAAGTGGACGTAGAAATTCTCCTTCCCGAGTGCCCAGGAGGGGATGTGTGGCAGATTGCGGTGGCAAGGGGCAGCCAGGGGAGCCAGACCTGCTCTGCCCAACCGGTGGAAAGGTTTTTGGTGGCGTCAGCGTGAGATACGGAAACTGCTGTCTCCTGCAGCCCCTTGTCAAGCTTGGTTAGGGCTTTTAAAAATTACAAATTATTTTGAGATGCAGTGGCTTGGGTGATGCCTACCAGCAAGAAGATGGGGTGTGCTGGAAGAGGAACATTATGATGTGAGGATTTTTAGTTAAATACAAGACCTATGGATCAGCTTAATTACAGTTCAGGGTTGGTTTGAGGGGCACCCAGAGGAGCAGAGTGTGAGGTGCTGCCCGGCTTGGGGGTCAGCAGAGGCACGCTCGTCCTCCAGCAGCAAAGTGGTGGTAGCTGGTGAATACACATTCCTGATGACATGGAAAAAGCAGCGCGGGTGCTAGGAAATGTGATATTGAGCACTGCATGTCTATCAGATCCTGGGGGCTCAAAAATTCCCCGTTGTCTTCAGCCCGCCCAGCAGGGGTGGGTCTCTTCGTGGCCCTGTTTATCTTACAGAGCCGGCTGTTGGAGGCTTGCTGTTCCTGCCATCTTCCCAATCAGCCGTGTCATATGAAATTGTGCATGAAAGCAATAAAACTGCCACCCGTTTCCCCTGTGGCTGACCCGGCCGGGCTGCCCTGAGCTGACATTCCTTGTGACAAGAGTGATGAAGCAGCTGCAAATGCAGCTCTTTGCCTGAAATTGGAATTCTGTGGTTTTTTTCCCTGGCTTTGGCGAGCAGCATGATTCCATGTTTACTCACTTTCTGGAGCCATGGTCAGGAGTTTGGGATGAGCCCTCAGTACTCTCAGGTTGGAATGGGGCTGGAAGCAGGATCTTGGTGCCCAACTCAAGAGTTTCAAGCCATCTCAGAAGAAGAGAGAGATATGGCCAGGAGCAGACCAAGGCTCATATCTGTGGTGGTCAACCAATTCCACTGGCTACGTATGACCCTTTCTGATGAAAGATGAGAGATTGGAGAGCCAGTGCTTGTGATACCTGGCCACCTGGCTGTTCCCCGGGTGGGAGAGCCATCGATTTCCTCTGCCGGCAGCCACAGGATGGACGCATGGAGTGCTGTGCATAGCTGTAGGTCTAGGCAAGGGGCGAGGACTTTATGGAAATGCTTCTCAGAGGGTGGACCCTCGGACTGCAGGTCCATCCGAGCTTCAGCTGAGCGGCAGAGAAAATCCAGGCAAGGCTGGAAAGAGGATTCTCAGGTTCAGAAGGGGAAATGCAGAGAAATCACAGTAAGAGAGATCACAGAGTGAAGGCTTCAAAGCCTGGGAATCTAAGATCTGGCTGGATCTTTTATTCCTAAGAAAAGCGAAAATACTTACAGGGATGACTGGGATAAATTCCCATCTCCAAGTAGGTGCTAGGAGTAAATGAAGAGCCCAGAAGAAAACAAAGACAGACAATTTGGCAGGCGGGGGCTGAGGGTGAGATTTCACACTGTCTGAGCTCAGACTTGCAAAATAAACCAGAAATTCCTCAGCCCTGGTAGAAGGACCCAGAACGAAACAGGGTGACTGCATGGGGGGAGCAGGGCAGAGCCCGGGCAGAAAAATCAGCTCCACATTTGGGTTTCCCATGAGGATGTTGCTGTTGCTCTTTGGATGTGAGTGGGTTTATGGGGGTGAGGATGAGGAATTATTGTCTTTAGAAGGACATCCTCCCGGTCGAAGGGCAGGGGCCTGACAGGGCCAGACGTATCTGGCAGGTCAACTCATGGCTCAGGGAGTGGTGTTACAGCCAGGGCTTTGGGTATCTAGACCATGGGGCATGTTTTGAGAAGCCCGGTCTACTAGGGCCGGACGGCATACACCTAAACGAGAAGGGGAAGAATGTGCTTGGACGTGGTCTGGCCAGACTTGTCCGGAGGGCTTTAAACTGGTGTGGCTGGGGGAGGGGGAGCACAGTTCAGCCCATGGCTGTCAGCATGGCGCCAGTGCCAGCACCGAGGGCCCAGAAGTCGGGGAAGGATCGCAAGTAGGAGCAAATGAACCTAATCTGCGAGACAAAAGAACTCCTCTCACTCCAGCCAGCGAGTCGGTTTTGTCGGGGGCCCTGCTGAAGTGTCTCTATACCAACGCACGCAGCACGGGGAATAAACAGGAAGAACTGGAGATGCGTGCACACGAGCAGGGCTATGACCTTGGTGGCATCACAGAGATGTGGTGGTACGACTCGTACGACTGGAGCGTCAACATGGAGGGGTATAGGCTTTTTAGAAAAGACAGGCAGGGAAGACGAGGAGGGGGTGTCGCTCTCTATGTCAGCAACCAGCTGGAGTGCGTGGAGCTGTGCCTGGGGATGGGGGAGGAGCTGACAGAGAGCTTATGGGTCAGGATCAGAGGACAGGGACGGACGGGGGATGTTACGGTGGGGGTCTGTTACAGGCCGCCTGGCCAGGAAGACAGAGTGGACGAGGAGCTCTATAGCCAGATAGGAGCAGCCTCACGGCGGTCACCAGCCCTGGTCCTCATGGGGGACTTCAACCACCCCGAGATCTGTTGGAGAGACAACGCGGCAGGGCACAGGCAGTCCAGGAGGTTCCTGGAATGCGTGGATGACAACTTCCTCCTGCAGGCGCTAGAGGAGCCGACAAGGAGGGGTGCCATGCTGGACCTCGTGCTCACCAACA
>WHYT01014920.1:240061-256681 GCA_009806455.1 Tetrax tetrax | reverse complement strand
GGGCAGCCCCGTTAGCACCCGGCACCCTGCTCCCGGAGCCACCGTCGCCCCGTTTTTAACGGTGGCCGGCTGCCTTTGTGGGTGCGCTTTCACCACCGGGGAGGGGGCACCGCCCCGGGACCCCCCCGGGGGTCCCAGTGCTGCTGGGCCGTGACCCCCGCTTTCGGCCGGACGCCGGTGCCGTGACCCCGTCCCGGTGCCGTGACCCCGTCCCGGTGCCTCCGCTGCCATCGCCTCCTCGACGACTCCCGGTAATTTTGGGGGAGTGGGGGCGATCGGGGGGGGCTCAGCAGCAGGACCGGCAGCGGCCGGGGGGCCGCGGATGTGACTGCGCTTCCTGCTCCCGGAAACTGCCACGGCAAACCGTCCCGGGCGGCGGCTGTCCTCGAGCCACCGACTCCGCCGCCACCTTCGCCTCACGGCGCTGGGAACGTCCCGGCCCCGCTGCCCCCGCGCCGGGCGTCGAGCCGCGCCCCGCGCCCCCCGCTTAACGGGCAGCCGCTGCCGCCGCTCCCCGGGGACAAAGTCACAGGCGGCTCGGTGGCGGGGCTGTGCCGGTGGTGGCCTTCCTGTCCCCCCCGGCTGGTGACGTCCCCTGCATTGTGCTGGAACAATCCGGGAGCCGGTCGGGATTAACCCGCTCCCGGCTGATTTGGGAGCCGGCGGCGCCCGTGTCCCGACCGGGATGCCCGTATTTTTTTTTCCCGATTTTTTTTTTTTTTTTTTTTTTTTTTGGAGGGGTGGTGGGGTTGGTGTAGAGAGTGATGTTTTTGTTTTCTGATCTATCCTCTTGTTCAATAAATGGTTGTGTCCATCTTTGGTGTTCTTTGACTCCACTGGAAGTTTTTCACATCATCAGTAGTTCACCACATCTGCTAGGCAGACTTTTTCCATCAGATATGGAATGTGAATATAGGCTCTTGTGGAAAGGGAGAGGAATAAAATGTGAGAATCACTGCTACCAGCTTTTTTTCTAGCACCCCAGTCCTACTTCTCTTTCTTCTGTGTAGGTGGTGACATGCATTTTCCTTGAGAAGCAGAACCTCTTCACACTCACCCTTTTCTCACAAAACAAATCTTGATCCCTTACACACCTCTCATGTTTGTGCCATGTTTTGATCTATATGAAAGTGCAGCTTTTGATGGACAATATTTTCTCAGTATGAATAGGTAAGTATGAAAGATCTACATTCATTGTCAAAATGAAGCAACTAAACCATTGCTTCTTCCAGATATCATCACTCCATCAGTCCAGTTTTTCTATAGTGGGAGTTTTGCATTTTGTAGTTTTCGTTTCTTCTAAGAAAAAAACCTTTACCTTTTAAATCCACTTTGCTTTTTCTTCAGCAGCATCTTTTGTCTAATTTCTAACATTATTTCATAATTAAAATAGAGAGGAGAATCTCCTCCTTCCTTTCTATCTCCACCGAAAATAAAAATAAAAACGGAGGTTTTCTCTTGAGTATTCTGGCTCTTTTAATTACCCTCTCAAATTTGATGTAGGGGGTTTTTTTGTTGCTTGAAGTAATTTTGCTTGCCAGCAATTAGAGATAGCGTGTCATACAACAAACTGTTTCAAACACTGGGGGAAATCTCAGGAAAACAGTTTCCATGGTGTTCAGTCAGACCTGCATAACTGTTGCTTGGTGAGGAAAACAATACAAGGATACTTAAGAGCAGCAAAGCAGAGGACACTTGATAGCCAGTTCAACCATACAGGCCAGACCTTCCAGCCAGCCTGCTGATGTGTTGTGCCACAGCATGGATGGAGTATTTTACCAAGGTGAATTTGTTCATGATTCTCAGTCTGAAGGCCAGATTATTAAATGATTCTCTTTCTTTTTGTCTTTGACAGTTATGATTAATAAAAGATGCTGAAAACATGATTTATGAAGGGGCAGATCTACAGAACTCCCTCCTTCAAAGCCCAGCTTTCTTCTCTTAGCTCACTGCTCACATGCAGGAAGATTTAACTGTTCCTTGAAAAAAAACATCCCTGAGCCTGTTTGGTGTTGCTCCAAAGACACACAGTCACCCAGAAGTTAGAGGCTGGGTACCGGCCATCCTGGAGCTGCAGCTCCGGGAGTCACAGTTGAAACCGGTGAAATGTATTGCAGCTCCTTAAAGCTAGAAATACTAATTCTTGCTTCTGCTACCCAGGGGAATGGGATAAGAGGGAAATATCTCTGCAGGGTAATCCGCACGTAGGACAGGTTCACTTATAAAACTATATTAGAACTGAAGAGTTTTGTTTTTATTTGGATGAACTTGCGACCTGGACATCAAGCTGTACTCAGAAGTCAGCCCTCTCCCTCTCAAAAAAATTTTGCCCAAAGATAACAGAGTCGTGTGTTGCTCCTGCCTTGATCATGAGCAAAATCTGAGAGATCCAGAGGCCTTCCCCACATCTGCATGCGGCCATACGACACTGGAGGTCACTGATTCCACCTGGGAGTTTCAGAGGCCCAGGGCTCATCCTTGTTCCCACATCCCTTGCAGCTGTAGCTCGCAGAAAGGCAAATGCCACATGCACATGCACCGATGGGGCTGTCAGTCCAATGGACCAGGGATGGATAGCTCAGTCCTGTTCTGTCCCATGCTTCAGTGGGAAAAATAGAGCATGTTTTTAGTGGCTTGTAGCAAACGGCTGCTAATGGGCAGACTTGTCTCTGCCTGCTTCATCCTGAGCAGAGCACCTCCAGCAGCACTGCTCAAGTGTTATACAGCCCTGGCTCTCTCCAGGCTCCAGGCTCTTCCCCATGTAGCTGTGGTTTTAGCTATTGCATTACATTGATTTATCAGTCCCTGTTAACTCCATCCCCTGTAGATACAGTCCTGCATTTCACTGTCAAGATAGGAAAAAAAAAATCTTTAGTGCGTTAAGCCAACTTCTGCCCACAAGTGCTCCATTAATTCCATCAAATCTATTTTGGTCTTATTTCTGCCATCAGTTCTGCCACATTTTGTGCCAGCTCAAACCAATAAGCTAAATTATTAAGGCTCAGAGCTTTACTCAGCTAGTATGGGCACTTTCTGAGCAGCACAGGACAAAGGTTAGCAGCAGAACGCAGCTGTGGAAAATGAAGCACAGAAGGGATATAGCATAAAGATGTCACTCGTTTTCCAGCCAGTCCTAGCATTAATGCATTTACTATATTTTCCACGTCATTTACACCACCCTCTTCCCAGTTAATTTTGTAATCTGAGGACTCAGGCTGGGGAAGACAACTTTCCAGAAGATGTTTCTTCTGGAAAAGGGGAGGCTGTTTTAACTATTTGAGAATTAAAGTAGAAATAGTGAAAATGGGGAGAGGGAAGGCTGATAAATTTTGTCTGGGAGAATGAATGTGTTTCATTTGACTTCCCTTGCACTATAAAATGAGTGTAAAATGAACAAGATTTGGGTAAGCAGCTTTAGTTTAGAATGATCCCAAAGCTCTTCACAAATGCAGCTGAGTTTGGTTTTAGGGGAGACTTTATTTTCCACTGAAGAATCATATGATGCTTGGGTCAGAAAATAAGGACTAAAGCCTGGATTTGTTCCTCCTAAATTGAGGAGTTAAGGGTCAAGACACCATACCATAGCAATAAAAGAGATTTTCAGCCACTGGTGTGCCTTTCCAGCTCATGACATCCAGGGTAGGGACTCTAACACCACCTGCCTTCCCCAAGATTTCTTGCATTTGACTGATTCCCCCTCATGTCCATCAGTATAGAAAGACCTCACCTCATCCTGACCTTTGTGCTAGCTAGGGAGGGAATAAGTAAGAAGGGGTTGAGTGAAATAAACATTGAGGATTTTTTTTTTTAATTGGACAATTGTGAGGATAAACTAAACTGGGGTGGATTGGAAGATATCAGCAGATTTTAGGGAGAGAGATTAAAAATTAAAACAGCCCTGTATGTTTCTTCAAGGGTTTGTCAGATAGTCACGCTTTCTATGGGATACTGGCAGAGACATAACCTAGGGGCAGGAAATAGTGTGTATGCCAGTATTAGGAAGTTCATGGGGGACACAAGATCCAGACAAAATATACGAGATCAGCTCTGTGTAAAACTGGCAGAGTGCAAGCTTTCATGACTGTCTACAGGTCTCTGCCATGATACTTCTGCATGGCCCAAGTTTGGTTTCTTCACCTTCTTCAACTTCAGGGAAATTCCCAGATAGGCAGCTACTTCATAAGCAAGTCCTAACAGGGACTCACCATGTTGCTGCTTGTGCATGGTGCTTATTGCTGTATGGACAATGATTAAGTCTTCTTCAGAAGGAAAAATGCCACCCTCTATATAAAAAAGAAATCCGATTTCCTTATGAGCCTGGATTTAATATTTATAGATATGCATATTGTTTTCCTTGTTTAAAAAGCATATTACTCCTCCAAAATCTGTGTCAGAAGCATGAAGGGGAGAAGCACACTTATTTGTAAGATTAAGTTCCTTTTATCTTCCTCACCACCAGTCTTCATTCAGATAAGACAAGGCAGGTTAAGAGGTCTCTGTAAAGCACAGAGTTCCAGTTCTCATCTTTCTTAGTATAGACTTTTCAGTTTCTTCCTAATCTTTCCTATTACTCCCGTCTTCACCCTTAGAAAGACTATATTTTGAGCTAGGCTAACCTGGGGACAGTACTCCTAGCACAGCAGATGTTTCTTGATTTATAAATGTAGCCTATTGTAGCTTAATATTTGCTTTCTGATTTTCATCTCTGTGGCGCAGTGATCCTTAGAGAACTGTGATTAATAATTTAGGACTGCATCTAGATTCATTGTAGCATTGAATTTCATGTTACCACCTCGCTATGATGCTTATTACCCCATGTTAGTCCTTCTGTTGCAATAAAATTAAAAATGTGGAATTTAAATTAATAGCCAAGTTAACTACTGCTATAGATACCATTTCTATAGCCTTATCCTTAATGTTTGAAGCGAGAATAATGTTAGTTAAAGATTTGTAATTTAAACAATGTGCCTTTGTCTGACCTGTCTAAAAGCAAGAAGCATAAAATGCTAAAATGCTAGCTCCATCAACAACCCTTGAAGAACTGCTTGGGTTTGCCAAACTATTGAAGAAACTAGGGGGAAGGTAATCCAGCAGGGGTAATTCCACCAGGACTCACAGACCCTCTGCCCAAATTGTACCACTGACTCAAAAGAAGGAGGCAGAGTAACAGGACTGAGCATGCGTACTAATTTACATGCTAGGTGAAGAGACTCTGACCAATCATTTAATAAAATAACAATGCACATGTGTTTAAAAGTTGAATATGTTCATGGTTTTGTTTTTGTTTTTTTTTTTTTATAAATAAAAGACAATTTAGAGCTTTAAGGTGTGCTGTTTTGAGATAGGCACCCACACCTGTGCATCTATGAAATAAAAGAAAATACCTCCACTCTGTGTGGACTGGATCTTTGCACACCAGTTACGGACCCCAATTTGGGACAACACTTCTAGTTTTGTCTGGGTTTGCTTGACCCATGTAATTTTGCTGTCGTACTGTTTATCACCCTCCCCAGACACTGCTACACATACATAACTGCACAAACTTTATCAATACATTTGCTGTACCTCAGCAGTCACTTTTTTGACTCTTAGCCAATTTTCAGTCCATGGCAACAAATTGCCTCTTCCCTTGATCCTGCTGAATTTCTTTATCTGCTTGACGTGAGGGATTTTGTCAAAGGCAGTTTCAAAATCTAAATACATAATGTCAATTAATTTTCCTTCTCCTAGAAAATATTTTCCTAGCATTTTGAAAGACTGCTAAATAGATAAGAAGACATAATCTCCCTTCTAGCATACTCACCCTCACTAAACCCTAGGGTCATGAGGCTTTAGAGGGCATATAATTATGGTTGTAATTATCTCCATAACCAATTCACAAAGTACTAATTTAAGAGATTAGAATTATTCTAATAAAAATATGTATTTATCAGACATTAACATTGTATTTGAATAAGAATGAATGCTTTTTGAAAAGTTAATGTTTTTTAAATTTATTTCTCAATAGCAAAAAATGTAGGCATTGTGGAAAGTTGCCACATTCAGAGGATAAGCTTCCCCTCTGCAAGTAGTTTGTGCAGTCATTAGAAGGGAGACCACATGGTGCTATGTTGATCTTTTAGAACATGATATCCATATGGGAGATCTCAGTACTACTGATGTTCTCAGATACAGCAATCTTGTTCGGCAGAAAAATACTTCTGACATTTGGGTGAGATTTTCTTCAGGACCTCTCAATTGTTACACAGGCCTTTCATTTTTCTTCGTTTATGGGAGAACACGTTAAAGCATGGTGGCATATATAAAACACCCTATAAAACAACGACTTTTTATTCTTTGGTGTTGATTTGGCATTAAAGTACTTCGACATTTATTCATTTAAACAAAGTTTCATTAATGATTATAAGCCATCATTTTGAACAGTCTTAAAGACTAATAGAACGGGTTGTCAGATTAAATAAAAATTAAACTGTTAAGTAGCAAATTAAAACATTAGATCACACTTTTCCTTCAATTTACCTCTAGAATCCTATGTCATTTTTACAAGGCATAACAATTGTCCATACCCCTTGTTTAGTTGGTCAAAATGTGTCACCCCATTATGCTGATCTCTATAGGTCTCTGCTATGTTCCTGTCCAATTACCATTTTTTTTTCCCATTTTGAACTGCCAGAACATCTTGTTACAAAGGACTGTACTCCAACTCATTCTAAGCAATTAATAACTTTCTGCATATCATTTCCCTTCCTTTCAAATGGGATAAGGTTTCCTAAGCTTTGGAAAGGTCCTGGAGAACCTAGACTGAAGCACAGTCTTTGAAAGGGTGATTCAACCCATCTTGAGATAAGCAGGAAGACAGATAATGTGCATGGCCTTTGGGAAGCACCTATCTCTCCCCATTGACTGTGGAAAGTAAACAATGCATCTACATCGCCCAGTGCAGTGCTACGCACAGGTACCTGAGCTTAGTCTATACGCAGGAGCGTAGTGACCACTCCACCCTCATGAATTAATCCTTCTGAAAAAGCACCAGTGTGGCTGATCACAGGATCTGAACGAACACCTCTGCTTGCCACTGGTATTCAGAAGCTCCTAGTGATCTTTCTATGGCAATACTCTGCAGTGAGCAGATGTGCTGTAAAGGCATAGGCAAATGTCAGATGCAGATGGCAAGTCCAGGCTCAGAAGCAGCCAGGAATGTGGATATATTTTGGTTTTGACACCACCCACAGAAACATCAGGGTCTCACATAAAGCCTCTGGTGACATTCTAATGCTAGAAAGGCTAAAGGGAACCTTATGGCTTTACAATTATTAAAACAGGCAATCAAAGAGAAAATAAAATTTCTCTAGTAATTTAAGGATTTTGAGGTTTTTGACAGATTATACAGATTTTTTTTTTAAACTGTGGCTTCATTTCTCCCTTTTATAAATAAAATCCTTTCCACCTGAATGTGTAGATTTTCTCTATATATACAGAAAGACAATTTAAATTAACTTACGGGTTTTTTTATTCTAACAGAGTACCACTCTGAATAAACATTTCATTTATTCAGAAGACTTCTTGAAGAAAAACAGATTTTCAGGATGGAAGGCCACTAGAAGAAAATCCAGTAAAAAATATGACTTTCAGTAAGTTAAGGCTGCTACTTGTTTATTAATGTTATTGTCATCACGGATCTCCTGACAGAATTAGGTGCAACAAAAGCTAACCTATCCCCATGTGCCATTTTACTCAATTACAACATGCTTGCCTCATTTTCTCTCTAGAGCATAGGTTAGCTGTTTGCTCAAGCCAATACTGGATGTAGTCTAAACATGATTAATGCTTTTAACCAGATGGCTGTACAGATAGCTATTTTTCAATTATTTTTTCAATATTTTCTTCCTGGATCTCTTCTCTATATTTATCTTGAAGTTTTAGCACCATATGTGCATTTTCTGTACCTTTTAATTACTTGGACTTGCTACACATTTTATTTTTGAATGACTTCACAAAAGAGTGAAATAACCAAATTGTTACAATTCATGGTCCTTTTCATACTCTATTGTATTTTTGAAAGTATTTCTGGTGCCTTATCCAACTAATGCTACATCCTCTGAGATATAGCAACCTGATCTAGTCAGGGATGTCCCTGCTTCTTGCAGGGGGGTTGGACTAGATGACCTTTGAAGGTCCCTTCCAACTCTAACCATTCTTTGATTCTATGATTCTATGATTCTATATTCCAGAGATACTCTCAGAAAAGATGAAAGGTTTGTCCATTCATTGAGCAAGATGCTAATGAAGACTGAGTTCTGCATTTATTGCATTCCTGCTTTTAAATATGCAAATCTCATCATCAGACAGCAAATTTAAGTAAGCTTGTTTCTATATAGAAATACCATAGTTTTCCTTTATAATGGAAATCTGTGTAAATGAACACTTGATTTTGCAAGTAATTTTGGTGACTGCACAAATATGTTCCAAATTTTGGACTGTATTTTCCAGTCAGATGTTTAAATTTACTTATGTGAATAATGTATGGAAACACTTTTTTTTTTTTTTTCCTAAATGTAAACATACTGCATGTACAACATCTCCCTAAGGATATCTACACACAATGGTATTAGCTCTAGTCTGTGCACCGAACAAGAGCTACAGATAATTGCTGAAGTAATCTACAACAGCAAGAAAAGATTTTTAATATGTGTAAACAATTTCTTCTGAAAAAATTTCAGCTTTTATTGTAATTAACTATTTGTAGTTAAGTGGCCTGAGTTGGGCCTAGATCACATTGATTCAATACATCTTCCTGGATGTTGAATGTGGTGTTTTTATTTCAGGGAGACCTCTCTGTCTTTGAGCCTTTTGTTCAGTCCCTCCTTCCATGAGCAGAATATTGGCACTCATCATTGCTCTCATCACCTCCAAACTGCCAGTATGATTATCAGTACACATCTACATTATTTTTTTTTGGTTCAGACAATTTTCTTTGTGCTATTTTGAATAAAATTGAAACTGTTTCTCCTTTGAGGGTGACAGCTCTTAAACTTTTTCCTTAATTCGCTACTATAAAAACGGTACCCACTAAAAGGCAAAATTTATCATGCTGTTGTAAAAGCTGTTAAATACTTTTAACAAAACTTAAAGTCTTTAAACTTTCAAAAGACATTATCAGAAGAGTTCCTTAGAGAGAGAAAAAAAAACTCCTACAGAGAAAAAGCTAATTAATATTGGCAATGGATTCACAAAGAGGAAATAACATTCCTCTCATACAGTCAAATAAATGATACTTTCCTACTCACTCAATCAGAAAGCTGTCATCTTGCCAAACAGTATAGCTCTGTGGTCCAAATACCAGATTCTAAAACTAAATAAAAACAGATTGTGGTGCATGTGCTGGACAGTTTGTTCTCAGATTGCCTGTAACGTGATGTGCCTCTCAGCTGAGAGTGGCGGGCTCAGGCAGTGCCTCCAGAGGGCTGAGAGATGGTCACCAACCCCACTGGAGGAAAAAGTGTGGGCGTGAGGGCCATGGCAAGAAGGCAGGAGCTGTAGACCAAGGAGATAGTACTGAAAGGAGCAAGGGCTCGACTTGCTCATAACTCAGTGCCCACAGTGGCAGAGAGAAAATTTTTAGGGAGCTGGCTGCAAATCAAAACCTATGGTGATCACAATAGCCAAGCAGAGAAGTAAGAACTTGCCTGTAGGACAGAGGAGATTTGTTTATATATAACTCTGTCTTATTTAATCACTCTAAGATTTCTCTCTTTAAAAGGTTAATTATTTTGGTTTATATTATAATAAAATCTGGCTTTGAGTTGAAAGAGCTTTTTGGTCTTCTGGTCTCCAACTTAAGGCAAGGGTCAAGGCACGCATCTCAGAGCTTGCTCTCCTCTCACAGCACTGGACACACATCTTTTGCTTAACAGTATGCAGCATTTGAATTTATCAGACTTGGATGCAAATTAATGCTTACATCCTGTGAAAATGCCAGGGTTTCAAAATTTGCACTGTGTCAGACAAAAGAAATATTGACAGCTTTTTTTTACATGGCAGTAAATTTTCATGGCGTCCTACTCTTTTGTTTTGCTTTGTCATTCTAAACTAAACAACACTTCTTGACATTTTCAGATACTGGGTTCACTGTGACCTTAAATGAAGCCTTTAGTTTCATCTTCCTCCAATTTAGTCTGAATTTTAAGCTGCTGCACTGATGCCTGAAGTGCTGGTCTTTCTGCTTCCACTCTATTTTAACTCAGCTTACAAAACTTAACCATCTTAGTGCTCTGTAAACCAACCCCAAACTAAATATTTCATCTCCCTGTGGCAAGCTGAAATATTTCAACCTCTGCTTTTGGATTTGGAGGTTTTCGTTTGGTTGATGTTTAATTTTGAAAATTTCCCAATCAAGTTTACACAGCATTTATAAAAATACTGGGCTTAAGTTAAGAAAGAAGTTTCCAAGGAAGAAAAACCTCAAGTTATTTAATAGTCACTATGGTTTTTTATCCTGGCATTCAAGGCACTATGGTTGAGACTGATTTATGTCTTCTCCCATGGGCTGCTTTTCCAGTTTGGACTTAATCTTAGATCATCCAGGAACTCGGGGAAATTTCCAAACATCTTAAGAAAGTGTTTGACTTACAGAAATGTAGGTTGGGGTTTTTTTTTCCTTGTTTCATTCTAGTAGCATGATCTTCATAAAGTACTAAGTTACGAACATCCATGTGCTCTTAGGTATCCAATAGAGACCTTACATTTCAATACTACGCCATTATTTTAAGTACCCTTCTGTAGCTAGACACCTACTTCAATTCCTGGAAAAACTGTGGGGTTTTTTGGATTCTGATTCCCCGATTCCCTGTTGGTGCTCTCTCCTTATCTTCTCCTTGACAGCATTTCCCCTCTCTCCTGATAGCTTTCTACGATCACTTTCAATTATTACCAATATCACTCTGGAGAGCTGGGCAGGTCATCCAAAAAGGCTCCTTGGCACTGTGGGAAAGGCACAAATAATCTTGGGTCATCACATTTTGTTACTTGTTTACTTATTTGCAGGCTGAGATCCTAATTCTTTAGTCTGAATTGATTCAAAGTGAGCTAAAGGTCATACTCATTTTGGCCAGGCAGTCGAGATGATTTATAATTTGTGTTTCTCCGGTTTTAACCAGGGTCAAATACTTAAGAGGGCTATGTCTGGGATGTAAACAGCTTAGTAATGTAGGTACAAGGGAATATTTCTGGTATCCATTCTTTTCCTTTTGAAAAAACAAAAAAAGAAAGACAATTTGAATTTATAATTAAGAATATACAGGAAATTCATAGATTAAATATTTTTTGTTTATTTTCTTTCTACCTTTCTTTTTAAAAAATTGAATATTGAAATTGTGCAATAGTATGTCTTTCCCTTTATGACTCTGTTTTACTTCTATTCTAGTTTTCTTTTGTTTCCATAATTACAGTGAAATTTTATCATGTCAAAACATATTTTATCGTTGATAATTTCATTACTATTATACCACCTTTTAATTATATATTTATTGTTTTCTTCCAGTTGTTCCTATAACTCTACATGACTCGTGTGTTACTGTTTACTTCTGATTAAAACATAAATGAGAACATCCCAAAGAATATCCCATTTCCTCATTCACACATGCAGTTGTAATTCCATGTGCGTGTGTTTGTGTACATATCTATCTATCTATCTATCTATCTATCTATCTATCTATCTATCTATCTATCTATCTCCATCCTAAGCCCAAAGTAGAGAATTTCATAACTGTGCTATGGCTATGGGCGAATATTCTGAAGCTGTTAAATAATGCATTTTTACATTGAGATTATGTCAAGTAGTCATAGTATTTGTGACATTTTCCATTCTGTCTTGGACTCTATAATCACTATATAGTTACATTATTATTTGTGCATAAAATGTTTTTAATACCACAATAACTCTGCTTAAATCTGGGGAAATGTAGACAAATAAATAAAAAATCTTTTGCTATAACCCCTTATTTTAAAATGTTGACAATTTGACTTGAGATTTTTTATATTATCTTCTGCTTTCACAATCAAATTATGTTAGACTCCAATTTATTGCATATGAAACTATTTCCTTGGAACCTCTGTTACCAAGATCTCAGACTGAAATAACATATTTTGAATCTTTCTATAGAGAAGAAATGGTATCTTTCAGAACGTGAAGGTCTGGAAACTATTCTAATTCATAAAGAGCATTTCAGTGGACAGGTACTGCAATTAAAGTAATATCCCTCTGGAATGTGACAGGCTTGCAATAACTGGATTCCTTGTCTAGTCTAATTTGAAAGCCCAGAAGTAACCATTGAAAACAGCAGGAAATGAGGCTTAGTTTGACTATGTGTGACCTTGTGCCTTGATCTAGATTAGCTGTGTTATAGCTTCTGAAGCCCTAATCAGTTTGGTTAACAGCCACCTTGTCATAAGCACCCAGTAAACAATACTTCTGCCTCAATCTACCTATTTTTATTTTGCAGAAGGTGAGAGTTTTAGAGATAGGAATTGAAAACTAAAAACCAGTAAAGCAAATACACAAGTAGATAGGAAACAGCAAACAAATGTTGCACTGCCCAGATGGCTTATCCTGTTTTGATAGCAACTCCTAACTGCTGTGTATATCTACTTTAAATGCAGAATAACTACCTGCAGAATTACGCTATGCATATTGCTAGTTAAGGACTGCTTTCACAGTTTTAAAAAGAAGCCTCCTTTATATTTTTTATTCCAAAGGAACAAATTATTCTCTTGTAAACAATTTTTTTTCTGTTCTTTTTCTAATCTAATGCTAAGAATTTTAATATACTTAATCTTCACTTGATTTATTGATCAACTTGATTGATTAAACGGCGATCACACATGTAGGTGTCTGGGATGTGCTCTCCCTTGGTTTTTTTATGAATTTGCAATTCTATGTGCTGAATACTTATCAGAAGTAGTCATATTAGTTAGGACTGTATTTGATTATAGGGTTGTTGTGTCTCCCCTTCTCTGTTTGTGTAAGATGATTTCATCCAGAATGTTATTTGGCTTGTCCATTATCATGCAAAATAGTATTCCCAAATAACTTTCTTCTTTTCTTATCTATAATTTACTTTCTCATGGCCCTTTCTGACTGCTTCAAAATTTCCTCATTTGAATTCCCGTGGTCCGACTCTCCCTTCAGCATAAGAACAGGACAACTTGGACAATATATCTAAGTATTTTGAAGCTCCTGGGATTGCTGATACCAGTTTTCTTTCCCTCAAGCTCAGCCGCCTTCTACATTCTCCTTTTGCCATCACTTCAGCAATCTTCTTTCCTTTGGACATCTTGCAGAGCAAGCATCCTGTGAGTAATATGGGGCTTTGTGGTTCTCTAATGCTACTTCTCTTATCCTATTTCTCCACCCTGGAAGACTTCCAATAGTACAGCTCTGCCCTTAGCAGTGCAGTTGTGATGATACTTAAAGAGTAGAGAAGGTACTTTTTAGCTCTTTACACTTTTAAACGAGGCTGTCTTTGTTGTATTTCTTTGTAGATTTTTTTTTAAATAAAGGAAACTTTTCCAGGCTCTGGAAATCATTACACAAAGGGGTAGACTCCACAGGCCTCTGCACAACAAGCAGGTTCCCTGTGTGCCAGTGAAAGGCAAGATGTCAGGACACAAAAATGTTAACTGCTAGACATGAATCTCTGTACTTCAGGAGCTATAATCTTAGAAGCTCTTGAAGTCCCAGACCTTCTGATAGCTGCAAATAAAGATTTTGGCACAACTTCTAATATCCAGCCCTCAGAAGGGGTAATTCTCAAGAGCACAAAGGAAAACACATGCATATGGGTGCAAGTGTCTTCAATGATAATTTAAACTGATGGGATCAAATGTATGCACAGATGACTTCTTAAACCAGCCCCCTGGCACATTTTGCTCTGAGAAAACTGGTACCCTCTTGAGCCACTTCACAGCACAGGCTGGCCCATACCAGGGTCCAGTCACAACAGGCAGTTTGGAAGTGGCCACCCTGTTTCGGAGGCTGAGGAAAATGAACAATACAGGCACAGCCAGCCAAAGCCAGCCAAAGGCCTGGGGATTAGTGAGTGGATCTTGGGATTGGTACATTGACTGGTATAGACATAACCATCTTTTCTGCTGAGTGCTTGGGTATGCATTGCAGAACTGCAGCTGGACAAAATCCCCAGGGAGGGGTGGGAGAGTAGGATCTGACAGCCTCATCAAATGCAGTTTAGCTCTTTTATGGTCGAAGAGCCTGAAATGGGCACGAGGGGGCAGTGCCTGAAAGCCAGGCTTTTTGAAAGCTACAGTCCATATACAGGTAGCAACTAGGATCTCCATGAAAGGACAGGGAGTGGACTTTATGGAGAGTCCCAGTATTTGGGCAATGAGCTCTAGAAACCCCAAAGACAAGACACCACCGATGGTCCAGAAAACATCTGTAATACTACCCAGAGAGGGAGCTCTGGGATTAACTGCTGGCTGGTAATGGGTCTATCACTGTAAATTTTTTCGCTCTATAAGATTTTTGCTCTGGTAAGGGGAAAAAAAGGAACCTTTATGGACAACTGTAAGCAAAGATTCAATCAGATGCCCCTGCGGACAGAGATAAGGAAATAACAAAGATAGCTAACAAGGTGTGTCATACTGGCTAACTATACAAACCAGAAGGGGAAGCACTATCATTTTAGGCATTATGCCTTCTACATGGTTATTTCACCTTTGTAACACTTTGCACTTGTGCAGAACAGGATTTCCTTTCAGTTTAGAACAATAGACCTTATGGCCACGATCATCCATTGTCTTTTATTTCTTGTATCCTTCTGCGTTCTTGGAAATAGATGTAAAATAACTGCTGATCAGTCTAGATATTTTTAAATCACCTGATTCTTTCCTGTACAGCAACAAGAAGCATAATGAAATTAAAATCATCAATGAAAAATAGGCGTATGCTGTCCAGGAAAGATAATATTAAATTGCTGGAGCTAAGAATCACTATGGTAGTAACCAGCAGTGAAATAAAGGTTAGATAGATGAAAACAGAAAGGATTTTGATCAGTTCTGTTCTGGAAGGATTGCAAAAGAGAATTCACTGAGGCAGTCCTTGAAATCCTGCCACAGATCCTGAAGATAGGTGAATAGAGATTCTACATTTTTAGTAAATTGTTATTACTGGGATTACAATCTTCCAGGTATTTGCTGGGGGACATGTATTAAAAAATAATTATAAGGCTCAGTTATTACTACATAGCCACATGTACAGGAATAACAAGCATAATGAAATACCAACCATAACTGGGATATAGATTTCTGCATCATGATGAGTTGAGTTGATGACTGAGTTAATAGAAATGGGACAACATTCAGTAGCACAAGACACAAGGCCAAGGATTAAGACATAGTTTCTAGAGCTTCTGCAGTAAATTAGCTCACCTGTTGGAACAATAGACCAAAAAAAAATTGATAGCTGGGAGCTATCCTGTGATAGAATGATGTGATGCAGTCATCTGAAAAGAAAACATATCCTCAAGAACAGGGAGGTACTAGACAGTACTCTAGCAAGAGTTTACCTGGAGTGTAATGTACAATTATAGCTGGTTACACAAGTAAATTAAACATGCTGGAAAGTAGAGAAAGACTTCTAAGATAATTAGGGGCAAGAAAGGTTATCAAATGATCACAGGGCTGGAGCACCTCTCCTATCAGGAAAGGCTGAGAGAGCTGAGATTGTTCAGCCTGGAGAAGAGAAGGCTCTGGGGAGACCTTATTGTGGCCTTCCAATACTTAGACAGGGCTTGTAAGAAAGATGGGAGACTTTTTACCAGGGCTGATAGCGATAGGATAAGGGGTAATGGTTTTAAAATAAAAGAGGGTAAATTTTGATTAGACATAAGGAAGACATTTTTTACAGTGAGGGTGGTAGAGCACTGGAACAGGTTTCCCAGAGAGGTGGTGGATGCCCCATCCCTGGAAACATTCAAGGTTAGGTTGGATGGGGCTCTGAGCAACCTGATCTGGTTGGAGATGTCCCTGCTTCTTGCAGGGGGATTGGACTAGATGACCTTTAAATGTCCCTTCTAACCCAAACCATTCTATGATTCTGTCTTCTGAAAGGAATTTGGCTTTCACAGCCTAACAAAATGTTTCATGTCCATAATACCGCATTTTAATACACCAGAGAAAAGCTATTTGAACTAATAGCCACTGCTGGCACAAGAACAAATGTATATAAACGAGCCATTAATAAATTTATCCTAAAAAGAAGGTTTCTAAGCATCAGAGCAACAATGTTTTGGAACAGCTTTTCTAATTGCAGCACAAAATTTAATGTGGTTAAACAGCATGATCACAACCTGGATTAAATTATGATTGACCAAAATAGCAGAACTCTGATGCATTCCTATGGCCTGTATTACTAGAGGGAAACGTTATGTAAAGTCTTGGGCAATAGAGGTATAGATCCTGTATCTCTAGATAAGTTTCTGAATTCAGTGCACACTGAAAAACACATTTGCTGTTGCTGATTTTTTTTCTTGCCTCACTTGATGCTTAGTTTCTGCGTCTGTTGTTTGTTAACAAGACTTTGTGAACTGATTATATGTTGGTTTG
>WHYT01014920.1:178790-226541 GCA_009806455.1 Tetrax tetrax | reverse complement strand
TAAATCCTAACAGAGCAATGGCACACAACAATACCTTCATTTAACATTTCTAACAACAACCGATTGCTTCAGCGAGGTTTTTACACTAGCACATACACATTTAAAACTTAAACCTGGCTCTAAATACTTTCGCTTCTTGTATAAATTCATGCAAATAAGATCAAAGGTCTTGTATGCTCTGCACGTAGCAAAGTGTTCACAAATCTGTGCCAAGCCAAGACATCTGGTCATTCTGCTTTGGTTATGGCACTGCGTTTCATTATGTCTACTGTGCTTTGATGTTTCATTCACTTTATCTACAGCAGCAGGTACAGTTTTAGCAATATTTAAAGAACACATTTATTCATCATTCACTTAAATGCAATATTGTATGAAGAATTAAACCTGAAATATAAGGTAGTAATACACTGTCACTGCACACTTAGCACTGCTAATGTCAGTGCTTTAGCATCACCCTTAGGCATGTATTCCCCGTGCTTGCCCAGGCTGGATGGCTTCCTATCAGTTTAAGGAATGGTTATCAAAATCCATAAGCAGTTTAAAAATAAAAAAATTGGAGATAAGTGTAGGCACTTAGATTAGGATCATATCACCAAAATTTAGACACAGTTAGTTACCAAGGAGTGAGTTAGTTACCTTTCATTCCCTTCAGTGTCAGCAGAGAAACCAGGAATTTCCAACTTGCATTATTTTCCCTGACTTAGGGAAGGTGTGTAATTAGGTATCTCATTTGGAGTGAGATGAATCACCTAGGAGCTCACATCCCTTTTCTCTATGAAGAGCTCAACTTTGGCTTCTCTAACTTTTAGCCCCCTGAAGTTAACTCCATCCCCCTCCCAATGTGTTTTTCCCTGGCCTGCAATGCGATGAACTCAGCATTTTTCAGCTATTAGTAGTTGACTCTAGAGATGTTCTTCCTCTCTCTTGAGGAGAAAGGGCATGCATTTTTCAACAAAGAAAATATAAGTTCAGCCGCTGTGACTGAAGCTACAGCTGTTCATGATGTACACCATAGTGAACACGATTAATATAGTCATCTGGCATTTATTATCTACTGTGAAGGGGATGTGGATACTTTTGGGTGTAATTGGAAAGAGAATTTAGCTTCCCTTTTAAAGAATTCTCCTTGAAATATAGAGTATCTTTTTTTTTTAATTTAAAGGGAGTGAAGTTGCTTAAAGAACACAGCAAAAGCTATTAAAACTTTGACAGATGTTCTGCTCTAGTGAAATGTGAAACTGTGTTAATTTTAACCCAACTAACATAGTGATAGATTGAGCATGTCAGAACTTCTTGTTACAAACACTTTTGCAGACTGAAATAATTCCTTGTATTTTTTTTCCCTTCGGGAAAAAATTGTAATTATTCTATAATCAGAAAACTAGAAAAATTAACTTTGATACATTATTCTTTTTCTAGAATGGTTGTTTCATAAAGTATCTGAAAGCATCAAGATTTGGGGAGAAATGAAATAATCCAAGAATGGGAATTTTCATCCCCTAGGAGCTCTACTTAAAGTGTAGTAAAGGTATTTTTGCAAAGGTATTTTCATCTTGGGAATGGTCATGTTTGCTATCTGCTCTCTTGACAATAATAACATACATGAGTTCTCACAGTTTTCATAAAATGGGGGATGGTATAAGTCACTGTAGATTATATCATTACTAGATATGGGTTTATAGATGTTGTTATATAATTTTCTAAGTGTTTTAAGACTTGTATCTTCCAGATGCTTCCAGATGGCTGTGCTGTCTCAAAATGTGATAATTATCGGGAATCCTTAGCATGTTCCTTAGCATTTTTCTCCATTTTCTTGGTTCATAAGAATACACATTCTTCTACAGAGGAACTGAAAAAAAAGATATGCACATGAAAGCCAAGGTCTGAAAAACAGCTATTTGACAAGCAGGATGGAGAAAGGTGAATTTTCTGCCCCTCTTAGCTTTTCTAGGCCCTGGCAAATATATCTGGGCTTCTCAGGCTCCTCCTCAGTCTCAGCAAACTTGTTTATAAGTACCTACAAGGGACATGTTTTCTTATGAGATACCGAGTGGCCAGAGATTCAGTAAAGTCTCTGCTATTCAGTGGTGAGTGTAATTTTCCATTCTAAAACTGTACCCAGAGACACAGCGGATCCTTTG
The DNA here is from genome assembly GCA_009806455.1 of Tetrax tetrax. NCBI lineage: Eukaryota > Metazoa > Chordata > Aves > Otidiformes > Otididae > Tetrax > Tetrax tetrax. Next base: position 224,400 of record WHYT01014920.1, on the reverse strand, counting down.
CCTCTCAGCATCTAAATTAAGATCAGGGTTTTATCTATTGCAAAAATTCCTTAGTGATATCTGCTGTTTTCCATGCTACACAGGAGGTTACAGGAGATCACCAGAGCCTGATCTGGCTGCAAAAACCTGTGAAAAGTTTAGAGCTGTTTTCAGTGACTATCCTGTCCATGGGATTGCTCCTCCTGCCCCCTCCTGAGAAGAGGGAATTGCATGAGAAGTCATTTGTCCCCTCTCTGGCAGACTCCCGAAGCCCTGTGTCCCACATGCCTCAGCCTGTGAAGCCCCAAACAGCCTAGGTGACTGGTGCCTGTTGCATTTCCACACAGGGATGGATCTGGACTGAAGCAGCAGTAGGCACAAACGGGGCGCCCCTGCTTTGGGGTGCAGTTGTCCAAAAGACAACTGGGGAGCTTCTGCATCAGTGGAGTTAGTAGCTTTTTTGTTTGTTTGTTTGTTTGTTTAAATCGTCTTTAGTAGAGGAACAAATGAGAATGGATATATGAAAGCTCTTCTGTTAGGCAGAATATTTTCGACTCTGTGTTCAAGTTGTATTTTAATCAAGGGTATAAAAAATACAGAAAGAGTTTGTCATACAGACTGAATGTTAGGGATTTTTTAACAGGCAGAAAGAAGGATGAGTGATCTTAGCAAACTAATATAGGCCTGGAAAATAAGATTCGCTGACCTTTTAATCACTACTCTTTTTTTGGTATATAGAGGAAGATAATTTATTTTCCCAGTTCTTCAGTTTCTTTCTGTACAGTAGGGATAATAACAGTACTTGAAAGAAGCCTTGTGGGGAGAAATGTTAAATATTGGCAGTTGCTTATGGGTTTTGAGCAAAGGATCACACTAGCTATTTACTTTGGGCAAGTAAATTACATGTGTACATGCAGAATTTCAAAGTAAAATAGGTCATGAAATTAAGACATGGTAAAGCATTAATCTCAGAACCTGATTCCAGGGTACTAGAGGACCTGTGGTATTTTATGAGACATCTGTATCACGAGCTAAAAAAACTATTGGACATTAAAGAGCTTTTGACAATCTTCAGAGGAAAAGACAAGTTATCACCTTTAAATCTGAAATTACAGATAATTACATTTTTCTCCCTTAATCCCCCTGTAGTTCCAATTAGGGATGCTATTTCTCACTTCCTCTCCCAAAGTGTGGCACAATGCCACTATACATTATTGAACAGCTGCCTTACTTGACCCCAGAGGTGACTGCTTCTTGGCGGTGGATGAAACGAGCCACACAGATTCCTTGACTACTTCAGAGGGATATTGTGACTAGCTTAATTAGATAATGCTCAAGAAGTGTTGTGAGATACTTGGATTAAAAGCATTATGTAAGGCCAAATTAATTATGAGTATTAATACAATCTTGATCTAAAGAGTAATTTGAATAAGGGATAAAATAATTATGAGATCCTTGTGAGTCACATACAGAGTGCTTTGCTTCTCCATATAAAATATCTCCCACAGCATTTAAAGTGTTTCCATGGACCAGCACAGGGCAGTGCTGCTCAGAAGTGATGGGAATATGTGCTGCCAGATGTGAGTCATCGCTGAACTCCAGCACTCATTTCTTTGTTCACATTTCAAGCACAAGACACCCTGTTCCCTACGACAGTGTTACGTGCAGATGCCTTGATGGAACATGAAATGAGGAACCCAACAGACAAGGGAGAGAGTTTTGTTTTGAAGTCTCAGGGATGATCTTCATTCCCTGTGCAGATCTGTGGTGACATAGCACAACCATCTTTCTCCCTGGGTAAAATCCTGGCATTTTTGAAATCAAGGAAACATTCCCTTTGACTTCAGTGGAACCGGGATTTCCACCACATACATGTTTCTGTCCTGTGTTCTTTCAGGTAAGAAAACATGGAAATGCTGGAAATTATGCAAGTTTCTGTAGCCATGTAGTCATTTTCCCTACAAAAACTGAAAAATCAGACTAAACCAAACTGATTGATCTCCAAATCGGTCTTGACAGTTGAGTGGCCAGCACGGGTTTCCACTGCAGCTTTTTGCTTGGTAAGCTTTATACATTTTGTGGATGCCTAGAAAGTTTGGCATCAGATTTATTTTAATGAAATCTGAATATATGGAGAAGGGATTTCTAAGTCTAAACTTTTTATATTTCTAGGGTACATTCTTTTGATTAAATATAGGTATCTAAAGTATATTTAAGACATCTGTTGGAGGAGGAACTCAGTTGCTCCCTAGATCTGCATTGACTCTAAGAGGAGTCTACAGCAAATAACTATATTTAGTCATGTGAATTTTATAATTTTTTACTTACTTTTTGACAAGTACTTTAGTATTTTAATGAAATATGACTGGAATATTGAACTATTTAATGTTACTGAGCCAGTTACCACAGAAATGTGAACCCAGAAGTGTATTTTAACTTTAAAAGCAGGGTATGTCTGCAAACTTCTCACTTTGATTACTACTAAATGATATATTTGAACTGAATAGCCATTTTCCTTTCAGGTATTGGACAAATATCTCTAATGACTACTCTTCACACAAACTCCAGTTATAAGGCCAGATTTCCACATTCAGACTTCCTCGTTATGTAAAACTTGAGCTGCCTGACTAGAGCCAAGCATATAAATGACATTCTGAACATTTAGTTCTAGTCTTTTTATTTTTGTTTACTTCTGTGCTTCATTATAAAGAAAGATACGTGGTTTTGTGTATCAGGGATTATAATTACTCATGTCGATAGAGCAGTTTACCAGAGAGCATAATTATTGCTCACATATTGGCTTGAGGCAGGAATTAAACTCAGAAGTCTGACACAGTCATGACTCTTACATTTTAATTTGTTCGCCTCCTGGTAGCACCTAACAGATCACCTATGCCTGTCCTAATTTTTTCAATATAAAGAGATTAAACTCCTACGTCTGTATCCTTTTTTGTGAGAAAGATATTCATATCTGAGAATGAGTTCACCTTACTTACAAAGACACAGAGGTGTCTGAATCACCACTTGATGCAGGGATAGGGATGGGACACAGGACAGCTGGCCACATATGCAGCACAGCCAATGTCACAGAAATGTCCAAGGCCACAGAGACATGACAGACAGCGCTGCATGCATAGGGATGGAAGGCATTCTCTTTTTTGGGAGAATTCAAGCAAGGTCTTGGGGCAAGCTACGTATCTACCACACCTGGAGAGATTTATTCAGGCTGGAGGTGACACATCCATTGCTCAGGAGCTACGTGTAGATCAAGAATTGGTTTGATGTGGCCGCTGAGGATTCCTTCAGGACAAGGGCTACAGCAGGGATGGGCAGAGAGCCTGCACCACATGCTCTCTTGTAGGTGCTGTGCATGCCCATCTATTTCTAGGTACAACTTGCTCCAGAATTCAAAAACACTTTTAGCGCAGGAAGATGCTGGGCTGCCCCTTACTCACCTGCAGAACAGGATCAGAGGAAGGCTGCTGCCCGGCTCAGGTATCCAATCTTTGCTATTACACTGGCTTGTGTGCCACTGACATTTCTAGTTTCTTCTGTTTTCTGTCTGATGCACAGTTTAATTTCTTGAGAGCTCTCATGCTTCAGTACTACAAAAGTCTCCAGGCTTTAACACAGTATATCTGGTAAAGTATTATACTTTGTGCTATACGTTGGGCTAAACCAAACAAGTTAAGCAGTTAAGTCCTATCAGGCAATAAAAACTGGAAACATATCTTCTTTGTCTATTATTAGTGAATTCTGGGCCTTCAAATCACTGATAAATATCTAGTACTCAGGCTTTCCTGGACTGGATTACTCTGAGTTTGTGTAAAGGTCTTCCTCCACAGCAGGGAGCTCTGACCATCTCCTCAGAGCTATACTGCAGGGCATGTATGCATGAGTTTATTTTGGGAACTACAGACCTAGCTATAATGCTAGGGTTGGCCAAGTATTTCTCCATAAGGCCTTGGTAAGGTATGCGAGCCTACAGAGAGATGGCCATCCTGCTCACCATGCTAAGACAGGGTGAATAGAGGAGCCTCTTTTTCCTCTATACTCATGCAACTCATTACAGAATAATAATTTTTCAGTAGTTTGCCTCTATTATAGAAATGCTGGAAGTGGTAAGAGAAGAGTGAGTGAGCCAGTTGTAAATATTACAAATTCTGTTTTAATATCTCTTAATGATAAAAGTTCACAAACGAGCACAAATTAAGTTCATTCTGCATATTTCAAATTAATTTTACCTATTTCTTTTATAAGACTTATGACTTAATATGTGATTTTAAGTGGTTGTGTTGGTTGTATTTAGTGAGGAGGGTCTACAGTGGCAGCTTCTGCAGGAAGCTGTTTTAAGTTTCCCCTTTTTCCAGTAGACTTGGCTGGGCCTAGGGCAGATCCGCTGTTGGCCTGGGCCGAGCCAACTGATAATGGATAACACCTCTGCGATAATGTATTTAAGAAGGGTAAAAACAGATGAAAAAAAAGATGTGAAGAAGCTGGAGTGGGTGCAGAGAGGGGTAGGTGTGAGCCTTGTGAGCCTTTCAGTCCTTACCCTCTGGCCTCCTTCCAGGCGGCCACCTGGGCCCGACCCGGCCCGATCCAGCTGCAAGAAATGAAGAGAAGATGTGAAGAGAACCTGAGAGGCGTCTGCCTGTTGGTTGTGAAGAATTTTTTTTTGTGAGCAGAACAGCTGCAGATGCCAAGGTCAGTGAAGGAGGGGGAGGAGTAATGCGGCTCCTGGCAGAGATTCCCCTGCAGCCTGTGGTGCAGCCCACGGTGGAGCAGGTTGTCCCCCTGCAGCCCATGGAGGCCCACGGAGGAGCAGAGAGCAGAGAGCCCTCTTGTGCCATTCATGGGGGAAGGAGGTAGAGATAATATTAGAGATAAAGCCTGGGAAAAGGGAGGGCAGGGGGGAGTTATCTTGTTCTCTTTCTCATTATCCTGCTTTGGTTTTAATAATAAACAAATAGTTTTCCCCAAGTTGAGTCTGTTTTGCCCATAACAGTAACTTTAACCTTGAGCCTTTGTTCTTATATTGTCTCCCTATTCCCTTGGAAACTGGGGGGAGTGAGAGAGAAACTACGTAGTTTGGTCCCAAGCGGGGCTAAACCATGACAGTGGTTTTACAAAATTGCTTCAAAAGAGATGGTTCTGTAGAGTTCACATATACTTGATACATATCTTCAGAATTATTTGTTCTTGTGCATCCTTTTAGTTACAGAATAAAGACTGCTTAAACTTTTATGGAGATAACTCAAGTAATTTACTTATAACAAACTGAATGAAAAACACATCATTAAAAGAAGATTTAAAGATGAGGGAAAAAAAGCCTTTTCATGAGAGCACAACTCTTGAATAATAACTTCAACTCTGATGGTGAATTCTTAGTTATTTAATGAAATCCTAGTAAGCAGTACTTTATTCCATACCTGTCAGGACTTTTCAGTGAGAGAAAATGAACTTTAGTCCTAGTGTGTGCTCTGGGAGTGACAGGGCACTTGGAAAATATTATAGCAGGGTATTCCAAACTTAATTTGCTCAGGTGTCTTTGAAGGTAGCTTGGGTGCTGATAACAGCAATTCCTGGTTCTCCATCAGACCATGCATATGTGCAGGAAAAAAAAGGGTTACTGTCCTTTCCTTCACCACCCACCAGTTGTGAACATTCATCATGATACACAATCCATCTCCCCAGCTCTCTCCTCAGTATCACTAATTGTGACCCAGCTGCATGTCTTCATTGACCTGCTGTGTTCAACCCAAGCCCTTCTCTGCCATAACACCAGCCCCATGCTCAGCCAGTGAGCCAGAGTCTGGACACAGGCGGTGCACACTGGAAGTACATCCTCTAACACCTTGGCACAGGGGCTGATGTCAGGACAGTTTGGGGTGTCCATAGCTGCCGCAGTGAATGGTAGTGAGCTGCTCTCATGATCATTACCTGCCCCTTCCATGCAAATGCTCAGGTCACCACCGTCGCAGCTGCTACTCTGAGGTACCACCACACTGCGGCCATACCTGCATCCCAGCGGGGCAAGGTCTGCAGTAATGCGTTAGGCCACTGAGGCTGAAATTCCTCTCATCTAACCCCAGCCTTCTAAAGGTTAGAAATTCAGATATCGGTCTGTTCCCTTTCCAGCTAATAGAAGGAGACAGGAACAGCTGTGCTCAGAGCTGAAGCTCCAGGTGGACCTCACTGCTCTCCAAAGGTGTCTGTCCTCCACCTACAGGGACATCAGCTGGCTAACACTAACTACATGTGGCATTGCCAGGTCTCGAGAGTTCTCAGAGACAGAGCTTGACCTTAATGTGCACCAAAATGGTTTTAGTGTTAGCAGAACCTTTCCCAGCAAACAAGATGCTCTACATAAGGAAAGACCTGCACATGGTCCTCCCAGCATCTAGTGCGAATATTTCAAATTTATTTTGCAGATTATAAGCTGCAAGAGCACTACAAACAAAAAGTGTTCTCAGTGATGAAGAAATATTGTCATTAAAAGCTAATGAAAAAACTTTCTAAGCTATTTTACACCAGTTTGCCGATAGCCCAAGGCCAGACTGAGCTAACTCAAAAGGACTATAAATACTGATTTTTGAAAATTAATAAAATAAAAAAAAACACACTGACATTATCTGAGCAAAATTAAAGGTGGAAGTGAGAAAAGTAGGAGCAGATTATTTGTGTTTCTCAAAGATTATTGCTGGAAGTATATTTATGTCTGTAAGTACAAAGGGGAAATTGAAACTGATACTATTCATAAATCAGCACATGTAAAGTAATATTACATAAGTAATTTCATTTGTATCGATCCACTTAAAAACCATATAGCATAGAAGAACAGCCCTCTCATTACATGAAGTGCTTCATAATAAATAAGTGAGCCACTGAGGATATCCATCTCATTCATAACCTGCACAGAAGAAGATAAAGGTAATCAGTGGACAAAACCCATCAGCTAGATCTGTCAGTGTTCTATATTAAGTTCTTGTTTAGTGCCAAATTAAACTTTCTCAATTTTTTTTTTTCTCATGTTACTACTCTGTGATTCTTAATGTTAAAGATGTATCTGAATAGGAAGCCAAAGTAATGTCTTTCATTTGCAAATAAGAAATAATTTGAAATTTGATTAAATAGATTTCATCAAATGGCACATCTAGATGTGATTGTAAAGCCCTTCCAGGATAGTGAATGACTTTTTTTTTTTTAATAAAAAAGTTACTTTCTTGCTTTCTAGCACTAACATTTACTTTTTACCAATACACTTCTGTATGGGTTTGGTTTTTTTTTGTGATGGAGCTGTTTTGACTGATCTCACAGTTTTAGAAGTCAGTGAAAAACCTCTTTTTCACTGAAGTGGAAGCCTTGATCAGGCATTGCTTTTTCTTCTTGAAGCTGAAATAAATACGGAAGCATGTCTTAGTGTGTTTAGATCAACCTTTTCTTCTGCTCATGAACAAAGAACTCAGGAGTGGAGGCAGAAGATGAGGGCTTTCTCTGGGACAGGAGAGAAAGGTAGAAAGAATAAAAACTCCCATAGTTTCCCCTTAAAATCCTAGAAGACCAACTCTGCCTCTCCCTTTGTGCTTTGTGGATGGAGGGTTTTGAGCTGATTGCTGACAGAGGTGAGTTAGCATAAGGACCATTTGCTCAAACAAGGAAAAATAGCTCTTCAGGTCAAATACTTTCATATCCTTTGCCTTTCCCGGTGGTTAATCAGTACTGCCTTCTGAGACAACATGACTATGTTGATTCCTGTTGAAAGAAGATTTTGCTGTAAAAATGTTCAACTGACAAAGATTTCAGAGTATATATTATCAATTTGTGTAAGAGTCAAATCTTTGTTGGCAAAATCTCACTGGGATTTGCTTGATCCTGCAAAATGCAGTTTCTAGCTCTAGCTCAGCAAACACATACCAGACACATACAACTCTAAGCAGACCCTTGGTCCCATGTATCAGACTAAAGGTTTTCAGCATGTTGCAAAACTCATCTCTAGTTTTTTTGTGTTCCAGTAAATATTTTTATTGTAGAAAATTCTTGTTAGTTGACACAAAATTCCTTTCTTACACTACAAAACAAATTGTCTGGGTATGAATGTGTATACACACACACATACACATTCACACACGTGTTCTAATACATACACAACATCTGTCAGACTCCTAATCATAGAATCATAGAATGGTTAGGTCATCTAGTCCAACCCCTCTGCAAGGACCAGGGACATCCCCAACTAGATCAGGTTGCTCAGGGCCTCATCCAACCTGGCCTTGAACGTTCCCAGGGATGGGGCATCCACCACCTCCCTGGGCAACCTGTTCCAGTGTTCTACATTGTGAAAATTTTTTTTCCTAATATCCAATCTAAATCTACCTCCCTCTATTTTAAAAACCATTACCCCTCATCCTATCACTACAGGCCCTACTGAACAGCCTCTCCCCATCTTTCCTGTAGGCCCCCTTGAGGTACTGGAAGACCGCTATAAGATCTCCCTGGAGCCTCCTCTTCTCCAGGCTGAACAGCCCCAACTCTCTCAGCCTGGCCTCATAGGAGAGGTGCTCCAGTCCTCTTATCATCTTGGTGGCCCTCCTCTGGACCTTCTCCAACTGGTCCATGTCCTTCTTATGTTGGGGGCTCCAGAACCGGACACAGTACTCCAGGTGGGGTCTCACCAGGGCAGAGTAAAGGGGCAGAATCACCTCCCTCGACCTGTTGGCCACACTCCTCTTGATGCAGCCCAAGATGTGGTTGGCCTTCTGGGCCGCAAGGGCGCATTGCCGGCTCATGTTGAGCTTCTCGTCCACCAGCACTCCCAAGTCCTTCTCCTCAGGGCTGCTCTCGATCAATTCTCTGCCCAGCCTGTATTTGTGCCTGGGATTGCCACAGCCCAGGTGCAGGACCTTGCACTTGGCCTGGTTGAATTTCATGAGGTTGGCACAAGCCCACTTCTCCAGCCTGTCCAGGTCCCTCTGGATGGCATCCCTCCCTTCCGATGGCACCACACAGCTTGGTGTCATCAGCGAACTTGCTGAGGACGCACTCTATCCCACTGTCCATATCGCCGACAAAGATGTTGAACAGAGCTGGGCCCAACACGGACCCCTGAGAGATGCCACTCGTGACTGGTCTCTACTTGGACATCGAGCCATTGACCACCACTCTCTGAGTGCGGCCATCCAGCCAACTCCTTATCCACCGAGTGGTCCGTCCATGAAACCCATGCCTCTCTAGTTTAGAGAGAAGGATGTCATGGGGGACAGTGTCAAAAGCTTTGCACAAGTCCAGGTAGATGATATCCGTTGCTCGTCCCTTGTCCACCGATGCTGTCACCAATATCTACTGTCACTAATATCTACACCCAAAATTAAAAAGAGAGACTGATTAACACAAGAATGTGTAAATGCCCATACTGAACTGAAAAGGTGAGGGTATCTTTTTTTAAAACATTCCCCTTACTGCAATCACTGACATAGCTGACATAGCTCTCCTATCTCTCAGCAATTTTTTAATTGCTGTAGGTGAAAATGAGATTTAAATCAAAGTCTTAGAGGCATGAAGTTCCATAGTTAGGTACCACTTCAGTAAACAGCCAGCTTCATCAGTTCAATTTTCATTTATGTGTGAGGAAAATATCAAAGAACCTGACAATATTCTTTGATCTGCTTATACACATTTTGAGATCAATGGCAAGAATCAGGTACAGTAACATTACTGTTTGATACAAACAAATTAAGTATCAATGAAGAAAGTCATTGAAATGTCTGAAATTCCCCAAATTCTTAGAAGACTGGATTTCTTCTAAAAGACTTTTTTTTTTTCTCAATTAACTAACCTGGCAGCACTCAATAAAATTGAAAAGCTATTAAGCTATGTTAATAATCAGGTAAGTGAATAAAGTTAATAACTATCAGAAACTTTTGCTTTTTTGTTAGTCGGCTTCTTGACAACCGGTTATAAACTACAGCCCTGGTGTCTGACTGGAAAAACTCTTGGGTCTAGATAGATTCTTAGAGGAGAAATTTCAACATCAAAATAACAAATGGTTTCCATGTAGCTGTAAATTTTCATTTTGTTTCCTTAAATTATAAGGAGATGGAATTTTACTCTCTCATATACCAACTGGGAGCTAGAAAAATTTAGCAACAACAGCCTGGATAGATGATTACACATGACATGTTGAATATTGCAAATGACATAAATCATTGAAGACTTTAATGTTAAAGGCCCTTACGTAATTTATGCAATTTACTGGCTAGTCCACAAGTCAGTGTTTCAAGATTAATATTATACTGTTATGGGTTGCTGAACGATGTCAGTGGTCATTTCCCTTCTTTTTCCACCAATTTATTTTGTGGTTGTCATTAGTGATATCACTTAACGCTTTATTGAACCTCCATTTGCCTGTTTTCTCACTATGTAGATATATTTCTTTTCCCTGTAGCCAAGTACTCACAGAATAATATGAATACTATTCTCTTTAAAATGTATTGTCATTATGAATACTTACTTAAGCACACAAAAATTGCTTGGATTCAGAGGCTAGTAAATATGTAGTCAAGCCAATCTCAGGTGCTACTGTCAAAATCTTCTCATTTTTCCACTTAGGTTTGTACATTCATTGAGTTATATGCCTGCATCGTTCATAAAGAATACCAAGATCACATCCTGACTTTGTAATTTCTACTGGTTTTGTAACAGTATACACTCCACTTCATCATCTTAGAAAAAATAAGAAGTGAAAAGAAAGAGAATTGTATTTTCTATTCATTATTATTCAGCATACAAAATGCTACTCTGAGCTATTTGAAGTTTTACCCAAAAATTTTAGCACTAAATGGTTATGAAATACAGACAGAATACAAAGAAGAATTCTATTAACTCAACTAAAATAGAAAGACAGATATCAAGCACAAAAAAAAAAAAAATCCAACAAATTATTAAGTATTTCTTTAACATCATCCTGTCCTATCAGGTAGCTGTAAAAGTAGATAACCTCTTTGTTGGAGGGAATACCAAGCCAAATGCTATTACTGCACCCTCTCATTTTAAAAGAAGTTGCACGGTGTCAAAATGTTTTATTCCTATAATTTATCTGACATTTTATTTTTCAGTATGCCTCTTTTTACGTGTTAAGAGATTTGTTTTTGTGAAATGAATGGAAAGAAAGAGGACATTAGGGATAAAAAATGGAAGTCAAGGTAAAAATAAACTATCTATAGCCGTGTATCTCTGTAAAAATGCCAATTATTCTTGACACTGGGATAATTGGCTGCCTTGTTTGACAAAAGGTATAGAGGAGGCATTAGCTCACTCAGAAACTGTACTGGCTTTCACTGGTGATACTCAGGCTTATATGGTCCTTGCAGCAGGAAGCCCACCTGAGGATGAGCTGCAGTTCCATCCAAATCTCTGTGTCCCCTGACCTGGTCACTCTTGTCACATGAAATCTCTAAGAATGTGGCCAGCGTGATGTGACTTGTTCTGCTTGTTTAGAGAGGTAGGACAGGAATGGCATGTCCTACCTTGGGCTGGTACAAGAAGTGTTTGTCTCTTTTGTATCATGATTCCTTTGCATCACCCACTGATTCAAAGAATGCGATTAGACTCACCCTCAATGAGAAATCACTTTATATTACATCCATGAGCAATGGTATTGTAGTGCAAATTACTGTCAGTGAACAGAGGATGGATAAACAGAGATATTTTTCTGGTGTGCATTCTTCTTTTATTAATAATATCAATAAGGAAAATCACTTGTCTTCTTAGGCAGCCTGGGGAATACAGGAAACTGTGACTGTTCACTAGCTCATTTACACAAGTACTTTTTGCTAAACAGGCATATATTCTTGTATCCTTGCGCCACTAACAAGGCAAGATTGCTGGAGCTCAAAAGAAACAAAGACAAACCCAGGGGGACTGCAGATATTTATTTAATCACAGGACCATTTATCTGAATTTCTTAAGCTACTTGCTCACTTGAATTCAAACCCATGCATAACAAGGAATAAGCAATTCACCAAACTTTGGGATTTAGACATTCAAACAAGCCTGTTTTATCTGATAAAACTGAAAGGAAAATTTTGCAGTCTCCGGCACATTAAAAGATAAAAATCCTCCCCTCCCTTGCCGTCCCCCACACGCCTATACCTTGTCTCCAGGAACATGTCACATGAGAAATAAACTTGTCAATTATCAAAACTTTTAACACAAAGACTGGGATTAGATAGAACATAGAAACATGTTTCAAAATTAATGCAGCAAAGAAATATGGCAGTAATAACGGCAGCCTTATGCTTCATTTTAATATTTCCTCATTTTGGTTATTGGTTTGCAATATCGGCATCTCATTAGAGTCTAAGCTACAAAGAAGGCTTCGGGATAATAGATCTTGCTTTAGGCACCAGTGTTTGAAGGGAAAGGGACAATTTAATATTTTAAAGCCAGTGGAACTGTGTGTGGGCAGTAAGGAAGAGGGGCTTATCTGTAGATTTACTGTGAAACAATTACGCTCCTGCAAGCTCTAAATCCCTCTCCTACTCACAATTAAAGGCATAGATAACTTCTTAATGTACAGCAGCTGACAGTTTGGATGATGGAAAGCCAATATCTATCACTCTCTGTTTACTTTGTACTCTGTATGGGGAAAATCAGCCATATGCAGAATCCATTTGGGACAAAAAGAGCTTGACTAGCAGTGTAGAGATCATTTCCAGCATGAAACTGTATCATCCATCAACTCGCTCCAGCAAGACACGACTGGATGCTTCATTTGCAGGGCAGAGGGGGAGATACCAAAGGAGGAAGATTCAGTTCAATGAGAAAGGGAAAACTCCTCTAGGGCAGAATTTCAACCTCCTAAATGACTTCCCAAAAGGCTCTGCATGGGTCCTTGATGGTTCTTTTGTTTGCTCGTTTGTCCTCAGAAAGGCAACTGGCAGAAAACTTGACTTGAACTTGCAAGTTTTCGTTTCATAGGGAAAACAGTGCAAAATGAAAGGGTGAGGGATGTTACCGGGTACAATGAATGAAATCTTGAAGTCTTTCTTCAGTTTGTGTTTTTGAGTTTATATAAACCTCTAATTAAACCTGGCAGAAGCTTTAGCACTTCAGGAACCCCAGAATTTGGCCAGCTGTGTTAAGCTATGAAGCTCTTATATCCACACATTAAACAGAGGTACAGTATTTGTACCTCTAAATTCAGTTTAGTTCACTAGTAAAATTTATCTGATCCACCAGCAAAGGTAGTTTTTAATGCACGTCACTGCTCTTTTCCAGCAGTAAAAGCTATGGAACAGATCATTATGGATCCAAAGCATCCTGTGGCTCTTGCTGAGCTCCTCGGAGGCAGAGAGGCTTGCCCACACGTTGGAGGATTGCAGGAGCAGGGAGTTACTGCATAGAGAAGTTGACAGAAGTTGACATGGATGACACTCGGATTGTCAGCACAAGCACTCTTCTAACCTGTTCCATGTCCCTGTTTTCCCCATTAATATCTTATCTTAAAGGATGTAAAAGAAAGACTGACAAACTAAACTGTGCAAATAAAAATCCAAATGAGAAGTTTGGATGGTGGTCCAAAATATCAGTAAAAATATCCCAATTTTCATATTACTTTTCAGATTTCCGTATCCTCCCTCCTCCCCTTCTCTGTTAATTTCACAGAAGATTCCTGGCTGATCCTTGTCATAAAGATTTTGCAAGAAATTTGTTTAAGGGGATTTTAATGAAGATGGCTAGCAATATCTTGCTCGTGCTAACCGAGGAGGCCGAAGTCTTGTCCTCCATCTACCAACATTTGTGGGTCCAAACCCAGACAGAAATGAAGTCCAAACCAGTCTGCATCACTTGTACTCCTCTGGGATTACATTGCAGTCCGGTGAGATTGGCAGCAGACTACGGCAAACAAGTAAAGATGGAGGGTACTGATGAACAGTGAAATTACTTTTTTATTTATTGACCCAGATTGAAGTTATTGAAGATCACCCTCCGAGAAAACGGTATCAAAAAGGCAGGTTAGGCTGATTTTCAACTCACTGGTTATTTAGCTGTATGTCTTTGCAGCAACATGTTTACTTTTGGAAAGAAAGGGCCCTTGATTTGATCTTAAAAGTGTATTTTTTTTTTTATCAGTTCAATCATAACTGAGTAGCATATTTTTGTGCTTAAACATACTATATAGAGACTTGTACCAAGAAAACCAATAAAAGGAATTGTAACAATTCTCGGTTCTTGTTTCCTGTTCCTATGCAGAAAGTTCCTAAAGTTCCTTCTATCCAGTTTCTGAGTCTTGGTGTTAGTTTCAGTTGTTATTATTCCTAGTAACTATTTTAACAAGAAGACGCTTCATTATGAGGCTTTGGGTTTTGTTTTGTTTTGTTTTGTTTTGTTTTGTTTTTCATGTTAGACATCACAAGAAGACGACTTGTTTGAAAAGATCTAAAATCATACTTTAAAATGAGATGCTACCAAATATTTTAACATCTTTCAGAATCAAAGGTGTATTTACCTCTCTAACTTTTGTCACAATGTAGCTTTTGTAGTATTTAAAACTGTAGTATTGCAGAGTTGGTTACTAGGCAGAACACTGCTTTGTTGTTTTTATCTCCCTGAAATTTTTAGGGGATCTTTCAATGTGCTCGCACCAAAAAGCACCATCTAATTACCATGCAAGACACTTTAGCTTCTAAGAAGTAATCCTAGAAATTCAAATCAACACCACTCATTAGCCTCTATCATATGGGGAAAAATAATGAAGAAGATGGAAAAATTTCCAATTCACAGGTTTTCCCTGTAAGTTTTGTGGAGGCTTAAAATTATTTTAAGATCTTTTAATTTCATTATTTTAAATTTAACATACAAATCTAAATTTTAATAATTTTTCCTTTTTAGCTTGAACTTTTTTGGTCACCTAACAATCCATTGTTGATGATTTTCTGATATTAATAACTCAACATTTCCTTTCAAGGATCTACTTTGAAAATTCGCTGCCTAAGCTTTTGTAAAAGTCTGATTTGAGTTGCATTTATGATTTTATAGTGAAGCATCTGTCAGATTTTCAATTACAAAGTTTTATTTTCAAGGACATTGAGATCATCTTTGAATTCCTCCAGGGACATCTGAATGATCTTTTTATGGTTTCCTATATTTGACAGGATTTTGCAAGGTTTCGGTGAGCTGCTTAGATATTTCACATGGGCTTTCTTAGCCTCATGATGTAAGCTTTCTGCATATAACTCATAAAACTGTAATTTAAGCATAGAAAATCAGCATGGGATGACATTTGACACGTACCAAATAGAATTTTTTTTCAGTTACAAATGGTGTAGTATCTTTTTTTTGGGAGTTTTCTTACAAAAATGTAAATATTCTGTCCTACAAATGTGCAGAGACTTCAGGATTGTGGAACAGTGGTTCGGACACATGTTAAAACCTACTGTATTTAATTTATAAACGATTTATCTACACACTCAGTTTTTGAAAACTGATTTAATATCTCTGTTGCATCAGTGTCTTTGGAAAATATAAATAGTGATGTTGTGTACGGCTACAGCCTGACTTGCTGCTGTCATTTCACCAAAAGAGGAGAGAAAAAAAAAACAGTGTGTAATTTCAACCTATTGAAATAAGTCCTCCAGGAAAAGAGTGAAGTAAGGCCCTGTAAGATTTAGACTACAGCTAATGAGCTTTGAGGGTAATATAAATGGAAAGCAGCCACTTTTGAGGGAGAAAGGTAAATTAGTGGAAACCAATTTCCCCTTGATGCCTCCAAATTCTTTGTTGTTTCAAGGTCTCCGTCAGCTTTGCTAAACTCCTCCATTATGCTTTGTGGAAGACAGTTTCTTCATCTTAATACCTAAATTTAAAGGGGTTTGCTGTCTTCTCCTATTGACCTACTTCAACTGCTAATGGAGTGTCTAATGGCTAACAGGTGACCTATTTCCTACAGAAGATTAGCTGAAGTCATCCTGAATATGATCACTAACACTTGAAACTAGCTCTGGTTAAAACCCATTACCTAGAATAGTAAACACTATCTGTATAATCTGTATTTTTGCTTTTATCATAATAGATAAGAAAATCTAATGGATTATCCTGGAAACATATAAATATGCCCTGCAGAAGACTAAACAAATTAACATCTATGAAAGCGGCTCGGTTAAACAGAGTTGGCAAGACTTCTGTCCAAGTTAGTTGCTAATTAATATTTTTGTTAATCACATGGGTCAAATAGGATAACTGGCTTTATCAGATAGGGTTCTAGTAAAGAAGCTGGAGATAAAAGTTTAATTTCTCACTCCGTGATTGATTCCTCGTATCACTGTTCAATAAAGTTTAAGCAATGGCACTTTCTTACCATGAAGATGCTGAGGAAAATGGAAGGAGGAAAATAGAAGGATGCCCAGCTATGGCAATAATGAAGAGCTCAACAGTGTCTACGAGCTGAAACAATACCCAATGGAGAAAAGAGATGCCAGGAAGCAACCTCTTAATAATATCTTAAGAGCCTTTCTCACTGCTGCTACAGGAGAGACAAAACTGAACTAGATGGACCTTTGGTCTCATGCACTGCAGCATTTACGTTTCAACTGATGATTGCTTCCAGCCCTGGTGTTATTTGCTACTGGACTTACCAGATATGGAGTGCCAGGTGAAATCACATTGATTGACAGTCTAAGGAATGATCTGTGGGACATCAGGATCATCTCTTTGGCTCGATATAGACTTAAACTGCACTAAACTCCCGGAGCATTCAGACAGTCTGATCTGATTTCCACAAATAAAATAAAAGCAGAGAGGACAAGCTCGTCTTCATAAATACTGCCAGAACAATTTCTAGCCCTGAAAACAGGTGCAGAAGCAATTACTTCTGAGGAAGAGAGAGATTCTTAACATATGAAGAAACATCAGTGGCAACATAGGTTTCTTTGAACTTTGACAGTACTTCAAAACTCTATGCAGTCAGGACCATTTAAAGTATTATTCCTTGAAGATATTTAATAGCAAGGAATAGTGTTCTAAGTGCTACCTAAACATTTGAAATGAGGAAATAAAGATGAAAACCTTTTAAAATTTTTTTTATAGCATCTCACTTGCAATGGCCATACTTGCGGTGGAGAAGGCACTTCTATTATGACATTGCCATGGTTTAACTACAGTCAGCAATCAAGTACCACACAGCTGCTCTATCACCCTCCCACTCCCCAGGGAACAGGGCAGAGAATTGGGAAGAAAAGAAAACTCGTGGTTTGAGATAAAGAGAGTTTACTAGGATAGCAAAGGCAAAGATAATATACACATAATAATGATAATAGAAAAAACAATAATCCTTAAAAAAACCCAAACAAACAAACCAAACAAAAAACCCAAATGATGCACAATTTCTCACCACCTGACTACCTGATGACTGATACAGTCTGTCCCAAGCAGCAATCATGGAACGAAAAATAACTGTAAATGATCCTGGAATGATTCTGCAGAGTGAGAGGAAAAAAAAACAACAGAGCCATCTCACTGGCCCACCCCCCACTTAAGTACTAAGCATGACATTAATGGCATGGAATACTCTCTTTGGCCAGCTGACGCAATTATCTGTCTGTATCCCTCCCAGCTTCCTGTGCCTGCACATTAGCGAGACCTGGAAAGCTGGACAGTGTCCTTGGTCTCATTAGCAACAGCTCATATCATCAGTGTGTTTATCAACATTCTTCACATCTGAAATCCAAAACATGTTGGCTACTGAGAGGAAAATTAACTCCATCCCTGCCAAAACCAGGACAGACATTTAGAGATTTAAGAACATGATCTATTGTGCCAATATTTTTCATGTTTGTTCACTACCCAAATATGAATTATTATGAAAGTGTGGTAAAAATCCGGTCTGGCTGGTTTTGAGTTATGGAATATGAGCAAACGCACTTCGCATAATTTGAAAAATGTTTAGGTTGCCCTTTTACACTCCAATTCACGTGACTTTTACCTTGACATATACCTGCCTATGGCATGTTTGAAGAAAACTGTTTGTAAAATAAACAAGTTATGCATCTTAAAACTGCCTACCTCAATCACAACTGTGCCTCTTTGCATATTTATTAAAGGCCACATTTTCCCTTGAGAGAAATATGTGCATGACTCTCAATGAAGTCATGCAAGTATCTGTGTGTAGAATGTGGCAATAAAGCATAAATAAAATAGTAGAGTTGAAGAAGGAATGAAAATTATAAAAGCTATTGGAAAATAACTCCCCTGCAAATGCAAGGTGCATGGGAATACAAGAGGATAAAAAACATATCTTGGTCCAATTTCACCTTAGGATCTCACAGATCAGTGCAAAGCAAAACTTCTGATTAAACTTCAGTTTAACTTTCTCATAGACCTTAAGGAAATCTTAAGGAAATTATATATATAGCATGTACATCATGTACCATATGTACTCAGATTTCTTTATTCTCAGATATGAATTACCCAAGGAATCTACATAAGAATTTCACTCTGCTGACTTGCTGCTTTTTCTTTCATTGTTCCTCGAATCCTTGAGACCTCAAATCATACAATCAAGCTTATAGTAAAGAGCAACCAAATGTTAAAGCTGAAATTAAAAACTGCGCATTAATTTTACATATCATACCTGAAAAAATAAAATAATAAATTATTTCAACAAAAATCTAGTATTTAGTTAGAACTAAACTAAATAAAATTTAGTTAGTTGGAACACAATTGAGTTCATTTTATGAACTACATGTATACAGTGGTTTTCATGGATTTAAATGGAGTGTCCTCCCCTCTAGCGAGGGTTTTAGTGATTTTATAAGTCGACACAACTTAGTCTAGTTCCAAAACTACAGATATCATTAAATTTATGTTCATCTTCATTGCAGCCAATTCCTCCCAATAATTTATTTTTTTAATAATTATTGGAGAAACATAGTTGACTATCTTGTTAATTTTTTTTTTCTTCTGATGTTTTTTCTTCATTCAGCAGAAATATAATTAAAGACAGCACACACATTTTGGTATATGGGTGATTGCTTCTTAAATCCACCTCTGGAATGGATATTTGTAGGGACTTATGGGACATGCAATTTTCTCCCCTTAAAATATGCATCGCCCAACCTTTGCGGTTCTAATCTGTGGCCTGAGGCCCATGTATGGATCTACAGATTTCTATACAGCTGCAGCAGGATATAGGTTGGATGGATGTTAGTTGAATTTGAAATTACGTCACTTGAGTCAAGCCATGCAAGTTTTAAAAGGCATCTTCATTTGTATCTACTGATGCTCACATTCATATATCACCACCATTTTATTTCAGGCATGGGAACCATGGTAATGTGACCTTCTCATGCTGTAAGTAGATGCTCTTCTTCTCTGCAACAACAGCTCAGCTACAGGAAGAAAGGATTTATGTCAGGTCCATTGCTCTTCCGTGATAGGCTCCAGGAGCCCCAGGAAGCACAGGATAAGAGTTTCAAAGCAGATACAGTATTGATTGCAGCTCCCTTGATCTGTTAAAATTATGTTCAACCCTTCGGCTGTAAAGCTTAGTAACCACTGAACTAGGATATGTGATGGGATTTTTTCCAAGGGAAGGAAAATTGCATGTGGAGGGGACATCTTTGGAAGCCAGTTGCTATAGTTGAAACATATTAGTCAGACAACAAAAATTACTTTCTGTGTTTCTTTACCACAACACGTTTCACTTTGTCATTTGTATCTATCTGTGTGTCTACTATCTATCTATCTATCTATCTATCTATCTATCTATCTATCTATCTATCCCTTTGTCTAAATGTGTATATATGTATTTATGTGTGCATACCTCTATATACGACCTATTCTAGTTATATTACATCTTGCATTACAAATTAGTTTAACTAGTCTAAAATTTTTAAGTTTATATGTGGACTGTTTCTTCTTTCTGCAATCCTCTCTGTATTTGCAGATACAAGGAATTCTGGGCTCCAAGAATCTACATTTTTAATAATTTAACCTGAAGCCTCCATTTCACACCAGGAAAAATGAATGAACTAATGGTTTAAGCTTGTTAAACTCAGTGGGATACATTTACAATTAGAGCAAACTGACAAAACTCCTTTTAAGTGAATGAAATGATGCTAATTTATGTGGCTGAGCAGATAGCCCTCCCTCTACTCACCCACAAGAACAGTACAGTACAGTCCTTTTGAGGGGAGAAGTTACCCTAATTTTGAAGACTAAACCAGACTGCTTACTCTATAAGAACAGGTCTATTAATCACAAGTTATCAAATCACAAGGTTGGCCAGAGGGGTGGTGGATGCCCCATCCCTGGAAATATTCAAGGCCAGGTTGGATGAGGCTCCGAGCAACCTAATCTAGTTGAAGATGTCCCTCCTCTTTGCAGGGGGGTTGGACTAGATGGCCTTTGAAGGTCCCTCCCAACCCAAACCATTCTAAGTCATGTGTGCACCTGTGTGCAAGTGAGTGTGTGTAAAAAATATAAGCTTCCACAGAATGAGAAAATGTCTACACCATCTTTTGTGGACCAAAGGAAGAAGAGTAGGGAGAAGGCAGGGGTAGAGCATCGTATATGACCCCTCCCATAAGGGTAATTTGGTTTCTTACCTGAAAGTACGGCAAGTTTCAGTTCTTGCTTCAGAAAAATACACATTACCTGAAGCAGGGATCGTCTTGGCTCTTTCACCTTATTACACCTCCCTGTAGTCTAAAGAGTACTTAATTCTTCTATCCAAAGCAGAGCACTTTTTGCAAAAGGAATTGAGACACACCTCTTGCAGAATACCACCGTGATTGCTGGGTGCAATGGTCCTGTGGGAAACCAGGCACAAATTCCCTCTAGAAAAAATAATTTCCTCTGTATCCTTCAAACTCTGAATAATAAGCTACTGGTCAGACAGGTGAGGTGGTAGAAGTATTAGCACAACCACTGTCTTAAGCAGGCTAGTATCTGGCGTTTTTGTGTGTGTGAAGTGTGATTAAGTCAGTATGTTCCAAGAGGTGAAACTCATTTCATCAAAACTTATGCCAGACTAATTTGAATCAATAGAAAGAAATTGATATTGTAACCCATGATTCAGCTGAGACCCAATGTTTGCACAGAGGAACGCAAATCAAAATGTCTCAGGATTAAATCAGAATAATGTGGATATTTTAATGCATTCAATTTTCTATATTATGAAGCAGTTAGGTAGGACTGCTCAGATGCTCTTTGATTCTAGCTCTGCATGTAGAAGTGTAATTGATAGCAATTACCTCTTCCTCTCTCTACTTTTTTATAAACTTCACAAAGAAAACCTTGTGGAATTACAATAAAAAATGCTAAATTAAATGAAAACTCTTTTTATATGTCCTTACTTTAATTTTTCCTTCTTCCCAGATGTCTGTTTTCCTATGCAGGGAAAACGGAAAAACAGCTCTCACAGAAGTCTTTGTTAGATCAATGATGAAATGCAAATGCAGATGATGTCTGCTATATTGTCCCATTTAGTTTTAAACATCTCTACACTAAAGTATGACCATCGTTCTGACTACTAACATGCCTTTATCCTTTTTCTTACCTGGCGGTGGGGGAATCTTTTTGTATTGATTTCCAGATGGTGAAATTATTTGAGGGAAAGGTTTTCTCTTTCTTTAGTACAGACTGTATACAAAAGAATGGAATCTGTTGTCATTATATTGTGTGTACATCTAATTTTACTGTTACATAAGTGATAACATTTACATAAAGCACTGTAAAGTATCTATCATTAACAGAGCATACTGTCATAACTGATGGTATGTTACCTCTTAAGAGTAGCAAGTTTTGTTTGTTTCTCCATTCTCCTTACATTATGTCTAAGCTTTTATATTGCTTTTGTAGAATGAGGTTTTCATTGTATCAGATGCTGAAGTGTTATTTTTTTTTTCTGACGGTAATGCTTTATTTCTGAACAGTAACAAAGAAGTCATTGCATAACTCCTTGAACGTCCTAAATCAGATGACTTGTTTAGAATTGCAAATTATGATCAAAAGGACTACTTGAACCATATTTCTGTCGTCAGAATTACGTACAAAACAGAGCCTTCAGAAACACGTTATAATCTATCTTGAAAAGAGCATGATGCTGGGTAATGAAGAAACACGATGCCAAATTTTTTTTTTTTTTGTTAAATATAGCACTGTAACACAGAAGAATGAAAGCTCAAATGAGAAGACACTGACGTTCCTGCTCATGATTTTCACACACTCTTCTCAAGACCATATATCTCTTGCCCCACATCAGCTAAACAAAATTGCAAATTACAACAGTTGAGACAGCATATTTCACACGTGTCTTCAGACACTTCCAGCTCTTGGGTAAATTAAGATGCATTAAAATATAAAGATGTCTGATGAATTCTGATAGATTGTAGTTCTCCAAATGAAAAGTTATTCTTTCATGTTTGCTCAAATTGTTGTTGATACTGTAGGCATTCAGTAAGAGCAGGGCCTGTATGTTTGTCAGTAATGTAATCCATTTACTTTTAACAACTGATGGAAGCCTGTGTTTTTGGAATTTGTTCTGAGTTGACCACTGACTTGTCTGTAATTATTCAGCATGTGGATGGTTATTAAATACTGAGAACTCATGACCTCTAATGGGATTAAACACCTGCACTGCTTTTATGTTCAATTATTAATAAAAGCATCTAATTATTTTGTATGACCTTTTGCCACGAATAAATCCTTTGACTGTTCTTGAGATCAAAAGGCATCTTCAGAAACAGAGATCAAAAGAATTTATCTGCAACGAGTAGAATCAGCTTCCTTCATGATCTACAAACTGCTTACTTCAAATCAAAGCTTCATTTTACTGTTGGTTCACTTGAGATTACTTACAGTGCTAATCATCCCACATTTGGATACCAAAATGGGAATTGTATCTTATTTTTTATTTATTGGATATAACATTAATTTCCACACGTGCATGAATGCATGTGCATACACACACATCGTTAATTTATGAAAAAATAATGTTAGATTATGTAATCACTGGGAATATTCAGTGCATAAAGTTAATAGAAGTTCTATATATTATTTTTAAAATATGTTCCTCAATAGAACAGGATCACACATCTCAGTGAATCTGTGGTTGATTGTGCCCAGATTTTGCTGCTTTCAGATGAATAAAAAAATCCTTAGAGATGCCCTGTTCATGGAGGAGGGGGCAGGAACCAGCTTTTTGTCTACCTTGAAAATATTGGGATGTGTCAATTTATTTTAAAGACAAACCTAAAAACTGTAAAAAGGTGTACCTTGGTTGGTATTCTGAAAGTTGTATACAATAAGTTTAAGACACATTCCTTTTAACTAGTACTAGCTCCAAAACCAAAAATTAAAAGGAGCTGTGCGTCTGAAACTAAATTTATGCAGCTCTTAGATGTTTAAGTACAAAATACTCAAGCAAAAAAAACATCCCTCCAGGCAGCTGTTTAATGGTATAAGGTCTCAGGATTGGTTGGTGCCTCTCAAAAAGCCTACAATTGCAAGTAGGACTGGTACTCCCACAAAAAGCAGAGCCACTTTCTTTTTTAGAACAGTAATAATGTTGCCTCTGCCTAATTCTGCTTCTTAGATTCAGCTCTCTGTATATAAACCCCATGTTTGCAGGTAAAAGCACTGATGTCTCTGAATATTTTATTTCAGTCACATTTGAAAAGATTATGTGAAAATGTGGACGTTCTGACCTACACAATTACTGTCCACTTTGCAAAGCATCTGCAAAGCATCACTTACATGCACAAAAGATGCACAGAAAATTATAAACAAAGTGTGACTACTGATATGTCACTGAAATAAAAAGCTGGAGAGTGTTCTGTTATGTTTTTCCCTGAGTTTCACTGAGAAATAAGTAGTGCTATCAGAATGAAAAGTCTTTAAATTATTCAGTCTAATTTATTTTTATCTTCTGAAGTCTAAAATGAAAGTTGCAATGTGTTAACAGTTTTCTGTAGTTGGGATGTTAAATTTATTTTTTCAAATAAAAAAAATTAAGTACATTATCTCAGAAGTCTATCACTATATATTGTGATAAAAACCCCCATTTTTTTGAATAAATTAACCTGTTAAAAATAAAGCTGTTCAGATTATCCAAGAACAAAAAATGAGGATGCGAATTTTAAAAGTATATACTCTTTGTCACATCTGAAGACGTTTGTGTTTAGAAAGACCAATCCCCCTCTACTTAAGGACTTGATACATTGTGATAAGCCTCACTGCACTTAATGCATCTGACTTCATTCCTAATTTCTTATCTCTCCTCCGTCCTCCCTGCTCACTCTCCTCAACTGAAGGGGCTCCATTTCTGGCCAAGAAGAGCTTAACACAGCCTTTTCAGCACAGTTTGGGTAAAGAATATCGTTTTACATACAAAATTAATTTCGTAAGTTAACCGGTGAGCTTTCATCATGGTGTTACATAAGAAATGTTTAAGCAGACCAAAATTAATCAACAAAATAGCTCGAGAGACCTTCATGCAATTTATAGCAGTAAAAATGACGTGGTGTTAAGATCACGCACACACCCGTGTAGAAAGGTGTGGGGGTCCTTTCAGGTGACTAAGGCAATGGTGAGGTCCAAAAGAAGGTGTCACCTCGACCCTCCGCACGCTGAGCATGGAAACCACGCAGGCCTCACACCCAAGGCCTGTGCCAGCACCCCACGCAGGGCCCCGCTTGCCCCATGCGCAGGAGCAAAGCCATGAGCCAGCGGCCGCTGGCAACACCCGTGGGAAACACCCGTGTTTGGCCGAGACAAACACGAGTGCCATGGGGCTGCCCGCACCACACGGCCCCCGCCGAAGCCCCTCGGGGCTGGGCCTACTCCAGGGGCCGCCGGGGCCCCGCGCGGCCGTGAGTTCGCGCCCCGCCTCCCCTCGGCCGCCAGGGGAGGGCCGCCATGGAGCCGGGGAGCGGGCCCCGCGGCGGGGCTGCCGCTGCAGGTGGGTCGGGGGCCTGAGGCCGTTTCAGGGCTGACCAGGGGACCTCGGCCTCCCCGCGGCCGGGCAGCCGGTAAGGGAGGCTGAGCGAGGGATCCAGGAGGGAAGCAAAAGCCTGAGGAGGTGCCCCCAGCCCGGAGGATTCGCCCTGCGGGCAGGGAGGCCTGGCGGGGGCAGGCTCGGACGTTTCAGGGGTGGTTTAATGAAGAAAGGTTCAGTGTAATTGGCGTATTTGGAAGGAAATAGCAGCCTTGACGTGAAAGTTGCACCTCTTGCTTTTTGTTATTAATGAAGAAGATAAGCTGTGAGTGACTTCTGTCTACATAGAATCATAGAATAGTTTGGGTTGGAAGGGACCTCTAAAGGTCATCTAGTCCAACCCCCCTGCAAGGAGCAGGGACATCCCCAACCAGATCAGGTTGCTCAGAGCCTCATCCAGCCTGGCCTTGAACGTTTCCAGGGATGGGGCATCCACCACCTCTCTGGGCAACCTGTTCCAGTGTTCTACCACCCTTAGTGTAAAATTTTTTTTCCTAAAATGCTGGAATGCAATTAATGTTGTTAGTGCTTTGCTTGCTAAAACAAAGTTCCATTAAATATGCAGATACAATACAAAAGAATTATCAAAGAATTGCCAATATTTTTACCTGAAACTGATTATTTCTAATCTGAGTGAATTGAAATGATTGCTTCTAATAGCCCCATCCTTAGGAATTTAGAAATCATAGTGTTCAGTCTCCTACACTTTTATCAGTGACCAACAGAAGAAAGTAGTGATTAATTTTCTTTTATTTCCTGTTTGTTTTCTTAGTTGGAATAAACTAGTAGCTGAATTAAAGTGTAAAAAATACTTCTCTTTTCAATGGACTTGCCTGCGAATGCTTGACAAGTCACTTCCATAGTTCGTTGTCTTACAGCTTCCCGTGCTTCATAAACTAATATTCAGGCGTAACATATTTAATGTAGGTTGTAGTTCATGTCAGTAGTGTATATATAAGTATATTAGTACATGTAAGTATATATAGTATGTTAGTGTCTATAGTGTGTGTATAAGACTTTGTTCTTCATTGCATTCTGCATGCTTTTTGGAGTACCAAATCCCTAGTATTTCTGCTCTTCTGTTTTTTCCTTGTCTTGTACTACAAACATTTGCTTTCTTTTGAACAATCTCATCTTTCATTCTGCCAGCATAAAATTTATGTAAGAAAGCCAAGAACAAGGTTTTTAAAATACAACAGATGCTTTCTGGTAACTTACCTGAAGGAAACTTGTTCACTGAAAGATAATGATCTTGCAGATTAAAAAACCTGTGGAAATGGAACTATTCAGGTGAAGGCTGAAAATGTGAAATTAAAACAGAAAAGTATGGTGATATTTTAGTTGATATATTTTAACGGGGGAAGAGAAGAGATGCAAAATAACCCCTCTATAATCCTCCAAAGTGTTCATGATTGCCTTTTTTTTGAACTCTGCTTTGAAATTCTTCATTCAAGAACTAATGCAGTCATTGCAGTAGGTAAAACTTAGGAGATATGGCTGTTTTCTTGTTGTAACTTGGAAGTATATAAAGACCAGGATTATCTTCTACAGTCCAAAATGCCAATTGTAAATTGATACTTTATGTAATTAAATATTACTAGCATGTGTCAAACTTTGTCAAGTTTGTAATGAAAAATATATCCTCAGTTTCCAAACCAGATGGATTTACACCCAGCTGATAAAGTGATTACAGTTTTGTTTTGGTGGGGGAAGAAATCTAAGACATCAGAATAGACACAATTTACAATGATTTACACAACTGAGTTATACTTTAATTTCTGAAGAGCAGCTTTATAGAATAAATTCCCTTTTGAGAATAGCAAAGAGAAACATGGTAGTGGTAATGGTACTGTGTGCCAGATTCATTAAATGTCATTGTAAGTGACACAGCAATAAAAGCCTGTTGAAGGAGGAAAAGAAAGAGTGCGAGAGGAGGAACTCTCTGCTTGTAGGAAGAATGTATATATAATTTAAAATGACCAGAAATCTCAGGCTTACATTAGGGTTTTTTACATGGCATATTCTAATGAGACTAGAGCAGAAGTGAATCCTTTTATCTCTTCAAGGCTCCTATGGTGCATAAGCTGTCCTCACTGTCAGTACTTTGTAATGTTTCTTTAAGAAGATTGACAGAGTTGAACTCTTGAGTGACTTGGTATTCTTGTATGTTAAATCTGATCTGGTATTTCTCTTCTAGACTTGTTGCTGCAACAGCATGTTAGAAAAAAAGACAGTTAAAACAGACCATCAGATGGTTCTGTTGAGAAAGCAAAATACCAGAACAGTCCAAACCTGGACAGAGTTAATCTAAGCATATAGTTATGGGAGTATCAATATACTTACAGTATCTTAAGTTAGGAGTTTACACATTTTCAAATGGGAGGAAATAATTTCCTCACGTGATCTCACTGAAGAGTGGTGCACAGTAACTTTATGAGGGGCCAAACTGATTGTTTTATGCTGATTTCATTCTGGGCATACTTGATGCTACCCATGTGTTTTGCTTTGCACCTATATGCTGTTTTGTTTGTGCATGGACAACGTTCAAGTGTTCACAAGGTTACTCTCACAAATTTTTTCCATTATTTTTGGTTTTTCTTCTAGAAAGCTTAATTTTTTTTTCAGAGATATTCAAAAGATCTAGGATTACAAGCTTCTTTTAAAAGGTGCTGATTTTAGCCTTGCAAATTTTCACTTGTTAGTTGGGTACTTAAATACTTTTTGAAGGTCTCAGCTTCAGATGCCTGTGGTGCACCAACTTTTTCCCTCAGTATGTCAACATTGCATATCTTTGTGTATTATGAGTATAGGTTGTTTAAAAATGACACTGTGGAGTAGACTTGGTTTAATATACATTTTTACAATAAAACCTACTTAATTGGAACACAAGACATACTTTAGTTCATCTTCATTATGAAGCTGTCCCGTTATTATTATTTATTACATATGCAAAAGACGCTGTTATGTTAGGCATACCAATTAAATCAAGTTTATTTCATTGTTGCTTAATGTTACAGCATTCTGTGTCTGCAGCTCAGCCCAGTTCCGCTACAGCACTCACATCATTTTGTGACCCATTTTGTGTTCCATTATAATGGGTCAATATCTTGGTTGCTATTGTATAATGCAGAATGAGGTTACAGAGATGTGGGTAATTTTTTCACCTTCATCTGCAGCATGTAATTGACAGACTAGTTAAAGTAAAAATCATGGCAATAAAAGTTTTTCCTGCTATGCTTGTGCCATTGAAGACAGACTATATGCTTAAATTTAGAAGGAAACCCATTTTTATTTTTTTGGACATTTGTTACATAGTATTATTTAGGGCTGCCTGAAGATTTTTAGCTGTGTAGTAGTGGTGAATGGCAATTTGTTTCTGTCCTGACAAATCCTTTTATATGTCACATCTATTTCAATAGTGAAGAAAACTGAGCCCTTGAATGGCCTGCAAGTAAATGAGTTACAGTCTATTTTGTGTCTTACTCTATTAATTTTTAAAATGTTCAATCTTAGATGATAATGATCTGAATAACAAACAAATATCCTGTTGTAAGCAATAAGGCTTTGTCTATGACATTTGCAGAAGTTTCTTCTATTATTAGCCATGAATTTTCAGGATAAACTCAGAGATCATGCTTCAGGTGTGCAATCCTGTGACATAAATGAGTATTACTCCACTGTTGAGTTATTTAAAAAAAAGTTTAGGTTTTGGTTTTATTTTGAGGTGCCTTCTAATTTTAAGTCACAGTATAACTTAGCCCCCTTCCCCTCTTCGCTCTGTGACTTCCCTATTTCCAAGGTCAGTCAGAAAACTGTATGTAGCACTCAGAAACGTAAGTTAACTAAAATGTTTCACCTCCTTTACCCATAAACACCTCCAAAATAAAAGCTCTAGAGATGAGAATTCACGTATGCAAACTTAGTAGCTCATCCCTTGATGGCTGGGTGCAGCACACGCTGCCATTCCTGTGGGCAGAGGAACCCACAGCTGTCTGAGAGAAACCAATGGACATGGACCCAGAAGCTCATCACTGGGTTTTTCCTCAGGGAGCGGTCCATTTTGATCTGACTGCAAATTTAACTGTACCCCTTTCTAGGTTAATCATGTTTGGAAGGTCGATTCCTCTAGTTCACATGTACTAATGCAAAGAATAATGAAGAAGAGATCATCCCTGAACTTCTGTTAAAGATAGAAAGTTATTGTTCTCCCTGTCCTCCTGTTGTTGACACTAGTGCAATTCTAGCATGAGGTAGAAAAATCCAAATAGCATCCAGGAGTACTTGTTTTCCTCTTGAGAATTAATTTGGTGTTGTGTTCAGCAGTGAAGGCAACTGCTGTGCATTCAGAGACTGGGCTGTTGAGTTGTGTGTAGTTAACAGTGAAAAAAGAAACAGTGAAGAGGTAAGAGGCAGAAAAGCATCTTGTGACAGTTAAGAGAGTGCTAGAGGAGGAAAGGATGCTTTTGTGCCAGTAGTGGGCTCAGGGAGTTGTCTTTATTTCTTGAAGATGTCACGTGTTTGACATCAACTTCCAGACTTTGACGTGTTATTGATATGAAAGTGGGGACCACTAACGAGCAAGGTGTGTAAACAGCTCTTTTGTGGGGTTGCAGGATTTTTGGTTCTTATACTTTGTTAAATTGACTTTAATGAATGGTTTAAGTTTAGATGCAAGTTTCATGGCTTTAATGGATGTTTTAAGTTTTTTAAAACCAATGAATTATTTGAATAGTTTAGGTTTTTTTAACCAATACTGTGAAACCTTTGATCTTTGGAATGAAGTTAAATATATGAAGTTTCTGACTGAGAAGAAAATGAACTAAATCTGAATTTGAAGTGGTTTTTTTTTTTCTAATTAGTGGGAATTATTTCCTCTTGACATGTTGCAAACAGTGTCAAAAACAAGGTGAGACTTACCAGGAAGGTATCTTGCTGTAGTTAATGGTGTAATATGAGCTGCTACATCAAATGCAGTTGCCAAACAGTGGGACTGGCAGGTTGGTGGAGTAGGGTAGTGTTTATGAATCAGATTTACCCTGGTTCTTTCTGTTATCCTGTTTCCATTTAAGGTTCTCAAAAGATCTTACACCACCTCTCAATTCCTCTTGGTTATCTAACACAGAGCTGTATAGGACAGTTCATGACTTCTTTTGTAATTATTTTGGTGGCTGAATGATTACTCAGCAGCCTTCCACACCTAGGACCTTGGTGAGGCTGTTGGGTCCTCAGTACTCTCTCTCTGCATGAGAGTTAGAAGGTTGGGGAAAGGAGGGGGGTGTCCTCTCTTTGTCATGTTGGAAATCTGGAGACACAGTCCTGTTTGACAGTGATGTTAGCAGATCCTGTCCTCTGAATGTGCTTCCAGTGTCAGTTTATGGATGAGGAGGTTGCATAGGAAACTTGTCACTGGCCGGTATCTGTTGTTAAGGTGCTGCACCCTGCTCCTAGATGGGCTCACAAGGGATTACTGGGCCCTTAACACTGAGTAAACACACAAATGGAGCTTTGTTAGTAAGTAGTTATTCTCGCTGAGTAACTTGGGTACCAGATGTGTTTTGGTGGACAATTCTTGATCCTTCCAGTTCCTGTCAGAGTTCTTTTGGCATTAGCAGCTAGGATTAGACTGGTGATTTCTCTCTTCTCTTGTTCTGGTGCTATTCCCAAAATCAAGGAAAATCTCCGGTTTAGTTCTAAACCTTTTTTCTACTTAACTGTTGATGTCATTTCTCTGCTGATATGAGCAAAAATATTATCGATAAAACTCTGTAGCTGCCAATATGCTTTTAGTGGAATGCATTTGCATTTGGTGGTCTTCGGTGCAACACTTCCTGTGCAATTTTTGCTAATGCACAATTGGCCAGCATCCCTGTATTTCTGACAATGTCATCCAGTCTATTATTTTCTAGGAGATTTTTTTTACAGTGGTTTCTCAGAGTGCCGTTGTTCTTTAGGGGAACTGTGGAAAGCTTGAATCGGCTCTTACAACTCCTGCTTTTTCTTCCACAGACTTCTCTTTTCATAATCATAAAAGGAGAAGAGAAATGGTGATAGTGACAGTAATAGAAAGGAGGTGAAAGAGCTGTATATTCTATATAAAATCCTTATGAAATCCACTGTTTCTGGAAATACATGCAGGTGTATCACCATTTGTCTTTAATTACCTGGTCTTAAACAAGCAATTTTGAGATTCCAATAGAATTACTTCTCCAGAAACTGCTTTGATTGTGTCTTGTTCCTAAGGAGAACCAACTGTGTGATCTATGCTGCTTTTTTTTTTTTTTTTTTTAATTAAAAAAAAAACCAAACCAAACCAACCCATGGCATCTCTACAAGTAATTATTCCAGAAAAGTAGTGATTCTTTTTCTCCAGAGTAAGAGTACCTCATTAAACTCATTCAGTCTAAGGCACTACTGCTGTAGAAGTGAGTCTGTACAAGATGTTAAAGAGAAAAAGGCCTCCCTCAAAATCCAAATTCCAGTACTTAAATGTATGTTCTAAGTGTTGAGGTGGAATGCTATTTAAGATTTTGATGATCGTGATTTAAAGCAAAATTAGGTAAGATACCATGGCTTAGGGGATTTGTTAGGGATGCAAATCCTTTAGGAAACAGCATTTTGGTATGTTAAGAGTGAAAGAAACCTTTGCTTGTCTGTTGTCTTATTAGCATGTGCATTAAGGTTTTTACTCTGTTTAAAATACAGTAGTCTCCTTTAAAACAAAGTAGAAAAGTGACTCTTTATTTTGGTAGTAAGTGGTAAAAAAACCCTCACTACTAAAATAGGATTTCCCACTTCTAAATTTCCTTGAGCTGTAGAAATTCAGTCTCAACTATTCCCATTCCAGTTCCTTGTAATAGCAGTCTACTTATTAGATTATTTTTATTGGAGATTTTTTTTTTTAACTCTAAATCACTTGCTTTATACTTATGAGTTGAGATGTATGAAGCACATAGTGGTAAAGCATCAGTGGTCAAACAGCTAACTTTGATTTTTCTTCCTAATTGTATGTCATGTGAGTAGAAATAAACAGAGCGTGATAGAAAAGACTGTATTGATAGTGACTCTCTAATGACAAAAGGCACTTGAACATTCATGAAATGCTGAAATTAAGTACCATCTCCTGACCCATACTGGAATGTTGGTTCTTCCGCAGCTTCCCTGAATGTAATGTAAAGGAAAATGCTAGTACTGACAAAACGTGTTATAAAGCATGAAGTGAATCTTTGTTAGTCCTTTTTTAAAAGGAGGTGAATCAGAAAGCTTTTGCAAAGTAGTCTCCAGAGATGATAAATGATAAACCAGCAGTGAAAGCCATTTGTAAGACATCTTTCTGCCTACCTTAATTTGTGGCTCGGCTCTACGAAGGAACTTTGTAAGAATGGAGCTTGACAGACCCTGTTTGAGTGATATCTGGGTGAAGCTTCTATTAAGAAGAAGAAATAATCTGGGGAGCACCTTTCAGGATCAAAGCCAAAGATTTTGGATACCTTTCTGTTACTACTTACTCTTCTTTCAGTGTGGTTCCATGTATTTCATTTTTTTTTTTCACAGCTTTGAAGGCAGTTCAATTACTTGCATGATCTGTATTTGTAAAACATTTCCTTTGATGTATAAGGCAAACAAGAGTCTTACATCAGTTTGTTGTCCCACAGAGGTGCTGATCCTTTGAGGCTGAGAGCATTTGCTTCTGCTTTTTCACTGGAATTCTTAGATATGAATTGAAAAGTTGAGTGAACTAGGTTTCTACAAGTCAGAAATTTTGCAGAAAGTACCATTTATTTAATGTATAACTGCTTTAAGCAGTGTGTGTAGATGGTATAGTTCAATTGTTAAGGGCTTACTCTTCCATTAGCTTTAAGAGTGCGTCGGTGGCTTAGACCAGGTGTTTTTGCCCTGACACAGGGCGGGAATATAGTGTTTCTAGTGGAGGACAGTTGCTTAAAACATAGGTCTAGGTAGATAGATCCCAAGGAATTTTTGCAGTCTTATCCCTTGTGCTCTGTACATTTCAAAGTGTAACTGACCGGTGTGTCTGAATGGACAGTGTGCAAGGAATGTAAAGGAATTGTATTTGAAAGGTGAAAGACATCTGTAATAAGGCAGCTCTTCCTGTAAGTGCCTCGATGGATAAATAAATCATTTATGACTTACTGTCCAAAGTTGAGGAGAACCAAAGAAGAAATCAGCTTAGTGATAACAGGTGATCTGGTGAAAGGATGACATAAAATACCTTATTCCAACCTGTGCTGTGACTATTTCAGAGATCCTCAACACAACTTATTGTAGTGCTTAGCCTGCAGTTTTCTTGGATAACAGGAAAAAACAGTGTTATGAACAATTTTTAGATGGGAAGGCCAGGAAGAAAGCATAGGAAGTGATTTTTAATTATTTATTATTATTTTTACATTTATTTATTATTTTATATTTATTATTTTATTATTCTGGAAGTAATATTTTTTTCAAGTAAAAAAAATACAGTGAACTACTGAATGAAAATGGTGTGGAATTAGAAAAAAAAAATTGCTAATTAGGCTGGATATTATTAGTTATTTTTAATTTTGTTTTTTCCTTTTCTGTTCCTAGGTCCTATGCTGTTGCCCATGACATAATCATCTAGATAAATCTTTTCTGACTCTTATAATGCCTTTTGCCCCATCCTCACTGTTTGTAACACAGCTGATAAAACTGTGTTCTTCACTTATCTCACTAGCCACTTCCATCACTTTGAAGCTGTCTGCATAGACCTTTCTGCAGGCTTGATGTTTAATGTAAACTTAGAACTGCAAGCGCAGCAACACCAGCTGTCCAAAACCAGACACTAACAACCTCAGAAGTTGTATCTTTTGAGCACTGAGACTTTTGGGTACACTTCCAAGAGAGTGTATGTATTGTGTTTAAGCTAAGTATTAATAACCCCATATGCATTCTTCAGTCATGGGCTTTTTTTTTTTTTTTGGGTCAGGATTTTTTTTGGGGGGAAAAGAGCGGTGAGGGGTGTCAGGAGTTTTTTTTTTACATTAGTATTTTTAGTGTTTTCATCTTTGTTTTAGTGGAGATTTCATTTGAGTTTTACATTTTGCTAGGATAAGCCTATTTGAAGTGGTTGCTGCTCCTACAATGATTCTTAGATGCTGCCTGAATTTTACTGTTGTAGTTGGAGTGCAGCTCATGTGTGTTTTATTCTCACATTGTGCAGAAATGCTTATATTTCTGCTCTTTTTCCTGGTGATTTAGGAATGCACTAGAAATAAAATAATTGGTCTCACTGTTGAACAGTTTTCAAAGCCAAGAAAATACTGTGCATAATTTGCTTAATAGAGTCATAGTGAAGTTACTTTTTTTTTTCTTTTTTTTTCTAATGAAATAGAAATCAGAAGCAGAAGAGAAGATCAAGTTTGGTATTTGAAAATATCAAAACTAGCATTGGCTTTTGCAATTATCCATTCAAAACCACCAGGGAAGAGTTGCAGAGAATACACTGAGCACCTTGCCAAAACTGTATCTGAACAAGATTTTGGATGGAAATCGAAAGTTGAAGCACTGGAAGCTGAAATTCTTCGATTACGTCAGGAACTTCTTTTGAACAAGATCTGTCCGAGATTCTGCTTGGAAAATGGTAAGTTTCTGAAATAACTTCTGACTATGTTACAGTATGAAACAAACAGTTTCATGTTGCCTGCACCATTTCTTGTACCTAGTTACGAGAGTCTTCAGTGTACGGCTTTCTGTTTTTCCCACAGCCCTGAAGTAGTAGAACACTTAATTCATTTGTAATGAGACTGAGCTTGAGAATTTGATGCTTACTCTGAACTTATATTTTTAATCTTCAGAATCAATGTGTCATATAGAATAGTTCCAGACAAAATTGTCAATACAAGGTGTTACTCTATAACCTTGGAGATACTAGTTCATAAGAATACTGATGTACCCTATTTACATTTAGAACATGTCTTCAAGACATGTTGCATGTTTTTTTACTACTTTAAAGATGCTTAAACTCAGAATTTAAGCCTAATGTGTTAAAAGCATCAGTTGCTTATATGTATAATGGGAAGGCTGGGCAGGCAAAGGACTGTATGTCTGCTATCACTGTGAATGTTTATTATGACGTGTGATGAAATATTTTAAGTCCAATTTTGTACCTTTCAGGAAAGCTGTTAGATAAGGAATATGAAAAAGAAATATTAGCTCAAATACCACTGTTTCTCCAACCTCTGCATGTGAAGTGAGTCATTCTCACTCAGAGATCAGTGGCACAGAATGAGCTTGGAAGTCAGCCAGTGGAGAATGTCTTCAGGCTCTGGGGAGATATTCCCTCCCCCGGGAGATGGAGGTCAAAATGCTCTAGGCTGAGTGAGAGAGACAGTTCATTGTTGAAGGGGTCTCTAAAATCAAAATGTCTAGCCTAGTTGCTTTATGACTTGAGATTTTTTAGAAGGTTCCCTGACAGAAAACTTGGTGAGGCTTTACTGGAATGCCTTTGTACTGAAATGGTTCCTTCTTCATTGCCTTGTGAAAAGATTTCTGGATTCTAACATTGATGGAAGGGGAGAGGGATGCATTACACTTTAGGTAGAAGCTCTAATGATTTTTTTTATTTTTTAATAATGAACTTTCTCTCTAGAGAAGTGATTTAATTACTGTTCGTTCTTAGTTATTGTTTGTGTGTCTGTTCTCTGCAACGTATTCCAAACATGAAGTTTATTTAAGAGTAGAAGTAGTTTTAAAGCTGCTTTTTGCAACAGGTGTCTTAATCTTGTGAATAACTGATTGCATATGATGCATATGATCAAGAGAGATTTATTAACATCTAATGTCTGGAGAGGGTATTCTAATTGTCAGTGAAGCAGAACATATCAAACACTAGAAATGGAATCAATTTAATCTGCAACTTCTGTGTTCCAAGTCTAGCTTTTTAAAGATTCTTTACCCCAAGCTGTTGAACTGAGCAATAGTGATATCTCACTTGCCAAAGTAAGCTCTTCTAGACCCGAGACAGGCAGAGAAAAGCAACTGTCCCTGGTGAATAACACCTCGATGTTAATGAGGATGTTATTTTTCATTGTCCTAATCTGTTTAGCCCTAGTCACCCATAGTTTCTCACTCACCCTCCCCTTCCCCAGTGGCACAGGGAAGAGAATTGGGAAGAATGGAAAACTCAGGGGTTGAGAGGAAGACAGTTTACTAGAATAGCAAAGGAAAATTACTATAATAACAAAATATAAGGATACTAAAATATACAAAATGAACAACGTACAATTTCTCACCACCCGATGTCCCAATGACCAATACAGCCCGTCCCGAGCAGCGATCACGGAAGTGAAAACTGAGCAGCAAGCAAGGGAGTGACAGGGAGCTAGAGATCGAGATGCCCTCCACGCCAGGCAATCCCTCAATTTTATACTGAGCATGACGTTTACAGCATGGAGTACTCTCTTTGGCCAATTTGGGTCAGTTATTCTGTCTGTATCCTTCCCAGCTTCCTGCACCTGCACATTAGCAAGACCTGGAAATCTAGAGAGTGTTCTTGGTTTTATTAGCAACAACTCATATCATCAGTGTGTTTATCAACATTCTTCACATCCGAAATCCAAAACACACTGGCTACTGAGAGGAAAATTAACTCCATCCCAGCTGAAACCAGGACATAGTCACAGTGAAGTTAGTTCACAGACCTAAAATGTGTTAAACCTTGTGTAATTTTAGATGTCTGCAGCTGCACTAAATTTTCTGTGCTTTCTTCATGATTTGTACAGCGGAATAGCACGCTTACCCTACAGTTTGATTCAGTTGACCCATTGCAATATTCCCTGATATGAATATGGTGGATTGTCCACAAACACATCCCTCTCCATTCTGCTAGCAGTAGGCTGACTGGCTTAGAGAAAGTCCCATGATTCCCAAATCACTTCAGTAAGCTGCTCTTCATAGATAGCTCTTTTTATTTTTTTATGGCCTCAGCTGCCTGTTCAGACGTACCTTGGGTAGCTGACCAAGTCTCATTTTGTGAGAGTGAAGTCAAACTTTAATTTCAGTCTATGTTTAATCTCATGCGATAATGATCAGATACTGCATTTGTGCCTGCTGCTGCCTGTTGAGAGCTGAGGAGTTTGAGACCTTCAGCTAAGGCTGGCTTTGCAGCTGTATCTTCCGTGCTCTGCATTCTGAGTGTGAGACCTTTCCTCTCCCACCTGCTGTTTGTAATAATAATAGTAGGTCTTTCAGAGGCTTCAGGAATTATTAGAGACTGCCCATGGAGTTTTATTTCCCTGATGTGTGAAATTTGTGAGCTCTTTGAAGCTATAGTATCTGTTTTCTTCCTCCACATAAAGTTGCACGCCGTACAGATGCACAAGCACATGAAGGAGAAAGAACGAAGAATCATTTTTTAAAGATATGTTGTCTCAATTATTTTTGTCCCACCTGAGTGAGACAAAAGTTCTTTGTCCTCAGAGACCCTAAAAAAGTTTGTGTTTCCTCGCTGAGAGGGAGGAGCATGCTTTGCTACAGGTGAGCTGCTTGGTAGTATGGGTTGTTACAGTTTAAGAAGTTGTTTATAAAATTGCTGTAGTATATATTCAGTGACTGTCCTATGTCTGGACGTTCCTTATTTGACTTAATGTGCAGCTGTCTTTCTGAATACAAGGACACTGGTATTGCTTTTACGTGGCAGTGCTTTTGGCTGTACATCAGCCATCCAAGGAGGAGAAGCAAATCTTTTTGTAATTATCTGTTCATTATTTTTCACCTTGCCAGTATTCTCCTGACAACTATGTCCATGGGTAGAAAAAAATCAAATTTCATATTAATCAAGGTTTCTTTTCTTTCTTTGATTCTGATTGAAATTTCACAGAGAAGACACTCGTTGGTGCTATTCCAAGAATAAGAATATTTGAGCATTCTGTTGTCCCTTTGCTTTGGAGCTACATGAAAAGACAAAGGGTCTTACAAAGCATTGATGACTTAATAGATTCATGGATTGAAGCACCTGTCCTCTAAGACAAATTCCTTAGCTGTTATCAGCTCATCAAATCAACAATCATATTGTTTCTTGGCAGCCTCCCTTAAAGAGCTCTGAAAAGCCTGCAGCTGTTACTCCAACCTGAGAAGGCATAAATGCAATACTCTACCCTTTTTTGCCAAGCATGTATTTTAGGAATGACAATTTAGAGGATAGATGTTTATTGCCTTGGTTGCTTTAGGCTGATAAACTTGAAGGGTTCTGAATCAGTTACCCAGGGTATATTAGCAAAACTTGTATTGAATATGTATTCTCTCTTCCTTAGCTTCACCTTCAATCTTGGTTCACATTATTCCCTTCTTATGCAGTGGATAGGAATTTACTGAACTGCTTGCTCCTCAAATAAAAAAAAAAAAAAAAAATCTGATTCTCTCTCCCTCTTTTTTTTCAGAATTAGCTTATTCTTCCTTTTGTAGATGATTCACAGCAGAACTTCATCTGCCATGCCCTGAAGTCCCCTCCTGTGTTCTCAGCCTCCACAGTAGCATATAGCTGCCAGTCCACCCTACCATAGTGTGTCTATGTGTTTAGGGAAATGCTGAACTCTGAGTTAGGATGTGATTAACATGAAGGTCTGATTTTTAACTGTATCCTGAGGCTGCGTTTAACTTTGCAGGATACTGTCCCCTAAATTCTGCTTCCTGTGTCAAGACATTTGAAGCAACTTGTATCTCTTTGGGGAGTAAGAGCCAGAGACAAAAATAATTTTGTATCTTCTGCTTCACTCCTTAACTTAGTGTGTTTCTTGAGGCATTTAGTTGTACATGTGGAAAAAAGGAAGCAATTTCCTTTGTACGTTAGTATGAATGAAGACACTTCAGTCTCCTTTCTTCTTGCTGGAAGCTCAGACTTGCTGCAAAAGCAGAAGCATATAGAAGTGGAACCAACCAGCACATCAGCTGAAGTAAAACTGATTATAAACAACTGTCGTGGACAGGAGTGATGCACTTCACTCATAAG
This sequence comes from Tetrax tetrax, assembly GCA_009806455.1. Taxonomy (NCBI): domain Eukaryota; kingdom Metazoa; phylum Chordata; class Aves; order Otidiformes; family Otididae; genus Tetrax; species Tetrax tetrax. Next base: position 185,449 of record WHYT01014920.1, on the reverse strand, counting down.
AGAGAAGCAACAATATATTTTCGTGATATAAAACACTGAGTTAACAAAGTTTGATATTAAATGGTAAATGCAACAGTCATTTAACAGGATTTGATGGCAAGGCACACTGGATTATTTACTGCATAGGGAGCAGGGTCAAACAAAACTGTCAGGGAGACTGTCCCGTTGAGTAATGAGTAATGAAATTCAGAAAGGACCCCCTTGCTTTCTAAACTTCTTCTCAGAAAGGAGTCTGGGTGTGGATCCAAGTCCTATGCTTGACCAATGGTTTACATCTAAAGGATTATATGTGCACAATCAATCCTTTATATCATTTAGCTAAGATTTCGAAGTTTAGCTTGCTATTAGTTATTTATTGAGAATCTGTTGCAGCAAGGCATCCCTACTCAAGGAGAGATCCTGGCGTGCAGCCCGCTGCCATGTAGGAGCGCTCAAAGGGCTCTTGGGCTGCTAACTATTTGTGGAGTAAGATAATTGACTCATAGTTATATTTGCACATTGACTGTAGCTGTAGTTTCTTCCAAATTTTAATTGAGTCAGACATTAACCAGCACTGTGGTTAGGGGGGTGCTTCGCCATCCCTTGGCTACTGTGTTGTTATCTGTCTCCCCTGAATCCACTTTGAGCTGGATGCAGCCGTCACAACCAGACATATCCAACACTGGTGGTTATCCCCTGAGCAGGGTTATGGGAAAAGTGGTCCGTTGCAGGGGGTGGAGCATGCCGTCACAACAATGCACAAGTCCAGTTTACCAGCTGTCTTGTTCTGGGCCATGGAATTCAGCTACTTCTTTCCTTTCCATTTCCCTGTAAGTCCTGGCTTTGGTGTTTCTTGCTTAGTAGAAAGAGGCAGAAAATCTGGATGCTCAGCTTAAAGCCCCAGCATTTCCTTAGTAGGCAGAGGAGGGATCAGATAAAGTCCTGCTTTGATGAGAGCAGGAAGAGTGATAGCCAGTCAAAATCTTTTCTGGCTAATTTTATTTCAAACCTCTGAAAGGGCAACACTTTCCACCACGACTTAAATAACTTAACTTGTGATGTTTCCTCTGCCTGCTTACATTAAAACGAGTAATGGGAGAACATAATTGATAATAGAGGATTTTTTTAATGCTCGTTTTCAAAGGGAAACCAATCAGATGAATTCAGAAAGATCAGACCAAAGCATATGCGGATTCCTCAATGAATATGTTATCTGCAGCTTCATAAAGGAATCTTCCTCATTAGTGGAGGGAGCAATAGTCCAAATCAGACTGAATAATAAGGATTAAAACATCTTAGTCCATTAGGAGAAATTACTTGCCTTCTCAGAAAGAAGATAAAACGGCATGAAATGTTTACAGCTGCCCCGAATAGCACTTAGCAAAAATTTTAGTTCCTATGGCATGGTAGTAAGGTAGAAGAATATAGACTAGAATGTCGAAGTTACCATGGTACATTTATGTAAAAGCTGTTTCTTCAGGTCAGTATGTTTGAATAAGCTGCTATTACAGATGGCTGCCTCTTGTCACCACTTTTTCCCCCCGGTATTTGTCAGGAAGCAAGGAATGCAATGAACAACAGTTGCAGTGGAATTGTCAGCCTCTGAGGGGTATCTTTGGCTTCTCTCTTTTTCTAACTTCCTTTTTCCAGGGTGAGAGGATTCCCCGTTGGGCAGCAGTCAACACTTAGTTTGATGTCACCGTGGAAAACAGATGTGATTATTTTTGTCTAGTGCTTAGGGATGTGATGTTTCTGCGTGAAGAGATTCTTCCTCCTTCCCTCTTTGCTGTCCCCACCCCCACACCAAAAAAAGTGGCCTTCTCTCCATACAGATCTATAAGGGCAGCCCAGCCTAACTAAATGTCCTCTCAGCATTTTATCTAAGGCATGACGGTGTCAGACAGACAGTACTTCAAAAAAGAACTGTCATTTGACATCTTAAGTGTACTAGTGTACTCCCATGCTTCTACCAGTGGTACTAATGCAAGTAGGCAGCATTGCAAGTAATGTCTCACAACCTAAAAAGTATTCCTTTTTTTTTAGGAAGGGAGTAGGGAATTGAAAATAAGATACATGAGATCACAAAAGATGAGTTAAAATGTGTTTAGCACAGATTTATGGGAATATGGCTCTTGGAATATGATGATGAGATAAATCTGTTCCCCATAATTGTAGTGACACAATGGGGAACTTTATGAAAGCTGAGGCCTTTTCAGGATAATTAAATAAGTTAATTTGCAATCTGGAAAAAGCACCAGCTGGAGTGTAATGATTCATTGAAATCTCAGAGTACTGCTCCTTCCATGAATAACAGGTCTGTTTTGGTTGTGGAAACTTTCTCCCTTTGAAAGCAGATGCTGTCTGTCTTATCAGATGGCATTGCTACAGCTGTTCTAAGCACATACTTAGGGCAAAGAGACCCAAGCAGCATCCTTTTCTTTCCATGTTTCTTCATAGGGAACCCATTCAGAGGCAAAACCAACCCAATTGTTCCAGCAAGAGAAAGGATTTGTTACTATTTGATAAATTCTCTGTTTAGATCAAGTTCCTGATAAAATGCGTAATGCTATTTAGGAATAAAGTACACAAAAGCAAATGGGATTAATAATTTAGGGTAGATTCATTTCCTTTCTTCTGGGTAACAAAATGACAGTTTCGGGGAAAATTTAATGTATACAGTAAAAACTAATTTAAAAGTGTGGCCATGGCAATTAGGAGCCTCTTGCCTGTAAGTCTACTGTGGGAAGCCAAGGATCAGTCAAATTTTTCTCTGGAAATACAGAATCACAGAATGGTTGAGGTTGGAAGGGATCACTGGAGGTCACCTTGTCCAACCCCCTTGTCAAGCAGGGCCACCTAAAGGCAGTTGTGCAGGACCATGTCCAGACAGCTTGTTAATATCTCTATGAATGGAGATTCCACAACCTCTTTGGGCAACCTTAAGCTAACTCAAACTTAGATTTGAGTTCCTCAAGCAGATCTTTGTTTATGGGTATGTAAACACAGAAGCCAAACATGTACCATGTTGTATTCAAGAAAAGAGATGTTTTTAGGGATGCACACCCTAGCTGCTTTCTTAGGGAGTCCACCTCATTTCAGCCTTCAGCTCATTACAGTTGCACCCAGATCATTGCTGTCTGCATTGACTCTTAGTGAAGCTCAGTTTGTTTGAGAATGTGAAGCATTTTTAATAAGATGTAGTACTTGCCATTCAGTACTACCAGTTCAGACAGCTAGTCTTCATAGGTAACTAATTCACTTAATATCTTGATATATCGCCTATCTAGCTTAGAATTCAAATTTCGATCATCTCGTTGAGATGGTCAGTATTGTAAAGCATATGTTAGATCTTTTGATGTGAAAGCTGCTTGATGAGCATAAACTGACCCAATTTGTCACCTGATTGTCGATCCTTCCGTATCTTTGCTGCAAGTATTCGTTATTTCACTTGAACTGCAAAAGATTTGTGCTGTCCTCTACAGAAATCCCCTAAAAATGAATGTTTATATCCTCAAAATCCTTCTCAATTCTTACTGAATTCTAAATGTTTAGGTGCTTTATGTAAGCAAAATCCCTAACAAATTGAAGTATATGCTTCTAAGCCTTCTGAGAAACATTTAAATCCTGGCATTGAGCAATTAATTTGAGAATTTTAGATACTCAGTCCTATATTTATGTGAAATTATTCCTAAATGGGACAAAGTATGTCAGCATGAAATATCTAAGCTATAAACAGAAGAGCTTTCTTTTTCAAGGTGGTTATGAAAAAAAAAGGGAAATGTAGAAGTGAAGTCTGGGATACACAACTTTTAAAATTTCGTAATTTGGAGAACTGTGGAAGCTTTTGATTATTTTTTGCTATTATTTCAAAATGTCCAAATATATAAAACAGCATTTCTTTGCTTTGATATATACAGAAGTTTGGCTTGGTTCCAGCCAGTAGCACAGGCATCTGAGAAAGCATCTTCCACCACCCTGCTCCTGCTACATGGATACTACAACTGCTGTCTCCCTTACTCCATTTTAGGTAGCTGGATTATTCCCTTGTCTCTTCACAGCTCTGAGAATCCTTATGACTATACTGCTGGCAACAAGCACTCGGGAGACAAAAGATGTTTTGCTGTCCTGATGAAGCAACGGGCTCCTCCTCCTCCTCCTCCCTTTCTTGTTCCTGAACTGAATCTTAGTGTCTGTACTAAGGTGGCTGTTCAGAAGTGACAGAATTCGCCTGGGAGATGGGGTGGACTTTGATGTTTGCCAGACTCTACTTCCTTGGGACTAGCTGAAGACTTCACACTCGGTAATCATATGACTTATTGTCATCTCGGTCCTCTGATAAAAGCCTCTGTGTTCTCTGGCCCCATGGCAGTATGTGCATTTCAGTTCTTATGCTTCACAGAAGTGCCTACAAACCTTACTTACATACTAGACACAGTATGCAAGTCACTCCCTTGTCCATCAAGCAACTGCTGGTTTTCTGGCCAGACACTGTCTGCAGCGGTGGATATAAGTAGAGGGATGTCAGTTCTTCAGCCTTTGCACCCCGAGGCTGTTCTTGTGACTGTATCTTGCTTTGTTTGGGGAGCACACAATTCTGATTTTCAGCTCAGGATCTTAATGGAATAAGGAGCTAAAGTCCTAAATAGGAATTAAGGGTTTAAGTATTTCCTGAATCTGATGTGACATATTTAAGGAGGCTCTAAAATTGCTCATGACTAGATATTTCATTACGTATATAAAGGCATTGTAAAATTTTGTGGTTAGTTTATCATAGGCACTAAATTTTCCTATTTCTTGTTCCAGTATATTGATAGTCAAATATTCTTGAAATTAAAGATGCTTGTTAGTGTAAGGCAGGCTTAATGCTGTTCCTTTTTTTTTTTTTATACTTGATAACCACATGGTGTGAACATCAAGACTGCTTTCTCATTTAAACAGTAGGTGAGTACAAAGAGATTAGTTTACCTTCTTTCAAGAAATAAATGATAAGCTATTTCTAGACATTTTGAGGAAAATGAAGAGTATTTCCCGTGTGTGGTTTATTTTTTTTTAAAAGATAACTTCCACTTCCTCCCCAAATGACTAGAACATATCAATGACTGAACATTTTTAAAGCATTTTGTGTTATTTGTTGAACTGGAAATATGCTGCTGTTGGGGACTTAGTATAACACGGTTTTTTGGAAGCTCATCATGGGACAGGAGTTTGATATCTTGGTGAGTAGGAACCTAAGCAGAAATGCACCATTGTCTCCTACTGGTAGGAGTGTTTAATTGAATATTCTACCTCTTTTATTTGGGGACAGTCTTAAGTTTGGTTCCTATGTATATTTCCGTATTATTATTTCTTTCCTTTTTCCTTCCCTTTCCTTCTCCTTTCTTTCACTTCTGCTATTGTTTTTTTTCCGTTCAACAAGAGAATCAGCAAACATACATAGGGATCTTTTTTTCACATAATTCTTATTTTGCTTATTTTGACTCCTGGTGTTACATCCCCGTGAGCAATTTTCATGTTGCCCCATGGGATTAAGAACAGGAACAAAATATCCACATAGTGAAACTCACACTAGATGTATACCCTAGAAGGGCTTATTTTCTTTAAACAGCACCAAAACCAACTTTCAGTATTTTTCTTCTGGAATGTCTTTTGCTCAAAACCCTAGGGAGAGAAGACATGAAAGATTGATGCCTGTTTTTGTTAGTCAGGCCATGGGAAGTGTACCTTGCTTCTTTACTTGCTTCCCAAGTTTGAGTATGCAGGACATTTGGGAACAGTGTTAATATATTAAATGCTAGACTGGCCTTACAAGCCCTGCCTTTCCTGCCTCCTGGAAATGTTGGTTGATTTCCCTACAGTTAGCTCTTCCATTGTGAGTCAGTTGGTACCAATCCTGTTCAATTTTGAGTATATCTGAATGTTAAAGGCATGAAATGCAACAATAAATAAATAAACCACATTTCCAGTTTTGATCTCAGTAATAGTACACTCCTTGGATGATCTGGTATGTTTTCAGAGACTGAAGTAATAGTCAGAATTCAGTTTGACATTATGTATTTAATGAAGTCGAGTAGTGTTTCATTAGTGTACAGAATACTGCAGATTACTGCCTAGTGATGTTTTCTGTGTTAAAAATGCTCTAACTTGCCATGAAATACAACATTTATTTCCCATCAGGCCAAACCATCCATAAAATCTTTTCATTCATTTAAGAATACAAATAGAGAGGAGTATGGTGTTGCTTTGGATCCTTGTGGAAATATGAACAGTATATGCATGAGAGGAGAAGCAGTTTGTGTCTGTGCCACGGTAAGAGGGGCACAACCAGGAGTTGGTCAGATGGGTTTCTACCCTTGCCGCGTGGCACTGAGATGTTTACTTGTGTGGATCTTCCATTTCACTGCTCTAATGTCTCTTGCTTGTTTTGACTGTCATCTTTTGGCATAGGTAGCATGTAGCACAGAGAGAGTCTATTGTCACCTAGTACTGAGTTTATGTCCAGAGGCACTGACTTAAATGTATCTAATGTGTGAAATAGGATGAAAGAGATTCTACACTGGTGTATGAATAATAATAATTTAATTGTGTGAATGCAGTGCATCCTGTCTGTAATGCAGTTTGTGTGTCTTTGAAGAAGATGGTGTGAGATAGCTGGTCACGGGAGAAATTTTTTATTCTGAATG
>WHYT01014920.1:87822-168702 GCA_009806455.1 Tetrax tetrax | reverse complement strand
AGTGTACCTTGCTTCTTTACTTGCTTCCCAAGTTTGAGTATGCAGGACATTTGGGAACAGTGTTAATATATTAAATGCTAGACTGGCCTTACAAGCCCTGCCTTTCCTGCCTCCTGGAAATGTTGGCTGATTTCCCTACAGTTAGCTCTTCCATTGTGAGTCAGTTGGTACCAATCCTGTTCAATTTTGAGTATATCTGAATGTTAGAGGCATGAAATGCAACAATAAATAAATAAACCACATTTCCAGTTTTGATCTCAGTAATAGGACACTCCTTGAATGATCTGGTATGTTTTCAGAGACTGAAGTAATAGTCAGAATTCAGTTTGACATTATGTATTTAATGAAGTCGAGTAGTGTTTCATTAGTGTACAGAATACTGCAGATTACTGCCTAGTGATGTTTTCTGTGTTAAAAATGCTCTAACTTGCCATGAAATACAACATTTATTTCCCATCAGGCCAAACCATCCATAAAATCTTTTCATTCATTTAAGAATACAAATAGAGAGGAGTATGGTGTTTCTTTGGATGCTTGTGGACATATGAACAGTATCTGCATGTTTTTTTAAGAGTGAGAGGAGAAGCAGTTTGTGTCTGTGCCACAGTAAGAGGGGCACAACCAGGAGTTGGTCAGATGGGTTTCTACCCTTGCCGCGTGGCACTGAGATGTTTACTTGTGTGGGTCTTCCATTTCACTGCTCTAATGTCTCTTGCTTGTTTTGACTGTCATCTTTTGGCATAGGTAGCATGTAGCACAGAGAGAGTCTATTGTCACCTAGTACTGAGTTTATGTCCAGAGGCACTGACTTAAATGTATCTAATGTGTGAAATAGGATGAAAGAGATTCTACAATGGTGTATGAATAATAATAATTTAATTGTGTGAATGCAGTGCATCCTGTCTGTAATGCAGTTTGTGTGTCTTTGAAGAAGATGGTGTGAGATAGCTGGTCACGGGAGAAATTTTTTATTCTGAATGTTTTTCTTTGTTAAATAATAAAAAACTCAAGTGTAATGTTCTGCTCAACCTTGACTCTGTTAGAATTCCTTACGTGACGTAGGGAAAAAGAGTACACATGAAGGAGATCTTATTTGATGCAGTTATAGTAACAGACCTTCACTGTCTTTTAGAAGCAGTTTGAGTTCTTGAAAATAAAAGTTGTGAAAATGTTTAGGGGGCCAGAAATTTACATACATTTCCCTCCCTGGGAATTACTGGGAGTATAGGTGTCCACTTAATTTGTTCATGTGACATCCACTTAAATGATATATGTGAAAACGTAAAACCATCAGGAATTTTAAACTCAAAATTACTGTTTGTATTACTATGAGCATAAGACATCTTTTTCACAAGTAGACACTACCTTCTTCAAGTTTTGACTTTACTTTAAAAATGTCACCTTCTTCCACAGCTAAATTCTAGTCATGGGGAGTTACTTGGAGAGCAAATATACATATGTATTATGCGATTTTTGTGTGGAAGCGAAAGGAGAAAGTATATACAACACTTTCCTTAAGCATTTACTTAATATCACACAAACGTTAACTTTCACATTTGTGTTTCAGGAAAACCAGATGCCTCTGCTGAAACTCCTCTGGATCAGGAATGTATAAACCCTACGAGTTACTCAAGCCAGCTAGAAGACTCTGGATGTGATGTCTCTAATGACTATGCGTTTGATTCTTTAGGCATAGCTTCTGATTTTCACCAATTTGAGCATAATTCCAACACTTCTAAACATTGGTTGGAAAGAGCTCCTCCATTGCATCTTTGCTCTGCTGGCAAGGGGGAGTCTCTCGCTGCTCCAGTGCAGTTTTTACATCATCTACTTGAAATAAGAAAACTGTCAGAAGGGGGAATTCTTCAAGCAAACTTCACAGAGCTTGAGAACGATTCTTTCACCATATCCAATTCGGTGTCTCAGTTGCTTGATGGACTGACCATTTTTTACAACAGTCCTAAATTTCCAGTTTCTAATTTTCTTACTGAAGCAGTTTGTGTTTTGATCAGTTTAATAACTGATACTAAATTATCTAATCATGTTTTGAAGAAGTGTGCCAAGAAGCTGGAAGAATTTAAGAAAAATCTAATTCAGATTGTTTTAAGAAACAGCAGTGTCAATAGGGTAAGTTTAAAACATCTTCCATCTTTCTGACATCATTTCAGTATACTGTAATATTCTCCTGGTTTTACGCACTTTTAAAATACTAGTTTGTCTTATTATATTTTGAAGAGTACTTCTCAGATTTTTGTGATTGTTCTTTTTTGTGATCTGGACAATACATGCTCTAAAGCATTTGAAAATCTTGCTCACGCATGCAAGTTCTTCTAGTCTATTCCTGAGTATAGGACTTAAAAACTGTTAAAAAGGCAGATTAAAACAACTTTATAGAAAATAAGAGGCAAAATCACATTGTTTCTCTTGCTATATGAAGATATATAATAGATATTCACAAAGTAATAACTATACAATATTTTTATTCTTTCTTGTGCACCTAGATTAAATAGGTTGGTTTGCTTCAGAGGATCTCTGTCACTCTAGACATTTGCAAATCTATGTTTTTAAAATAAATGAGCAAATGAGCGTAGAATTCAGAAATAGCATGTCCCTAGCACAAACAGTAAATACATCTGAACTGCATTTTGTCTGTATTCATCGTTCTGTAGTTCCATGCATCATCTTGTTAGTTTCCTCATACAACTGAAATATCTCTAGTCTTTCTTCACAAGACTTCCCATAAGTAATGAATTCCTTTGTCTGTCTTAGGATTTTTGGTTTTAATTCTGTCTTTTAGAGAAACTTGGAACAGATATGATGGAGGAGTTGTTTGAGACTTAGATGTACCAACTTAGTGTCCACGTGCATGTAGCTACACTACCATTATAGTAAATAAAGATCATATCTGTGTAATCCATGGAGCCTAAAAAATGCTGACCAGATACTAGGTCCCTATTTTAGGATGAGCTCTAAAGTTGCCTTTAACAAAATGAGAGCCTAGATATCTGCTGCACCTGTGGACAGATGTACCCATTTGTGTTAATTTCAAATGAATCCTACTCACTGTATATTAAGTATTTACCCCAGATTGTAAGGATCAAACAAATATTATTACCAAACTAAGGGGTGGGGGGCTGCAGGGTGGATATGCCTGTACTTGGTTAGAAGGCATTGAAAAGGAAATCTTCATGTGATTAAGCTTTTCCAAGACTGGAACCTTGTGCCTCCAATACCAGGACGCTTTCTTGTTCAGTGATGTCATGGTGTGAGACTTAGTTTTTAAGTAGAGGTGTCCTTGGCAGGTGTATTGAACGGCTGTGAGCATACATACCATTTGTGTGGTGTCAGGAACGGAGTCGTGCAGATGCTACTCGTTTTATTTTTTGGTGTGATTACAGGATCCAGAACAAAGAAAACTTGAGCAGGCATTCATTAAGGACTTCTTCAGAGTGGATGATGTCCAGTGTTTCCGCCTGCTCCCCTCTACCCAAATGGGAAGTTAATAAGTGATTTAAATAATATTAATTGCAGGAGAGCAGCCAAGAGGTTATCCAGAGAGGGATTACTTGCTGATTGGAGGAACCTGGCAAAACTTAAGTGAGAGGTGTCAGATCTTAAGTGAGAGAAAATAGCCTGATAGATCGGGGTGCTTCAAGTCTGCAAAATACTTTTATAAATCACTGAGGAAGGGTGGAGTATGTTCACATAATTTGCAAGTGGCATCTTCTCTCTGAAACAGATGGCTTTTTATAAGATGTTTTATATCTTGCTTCCACCAAAATATTGACTTAACAGTCATTCCTATCAGCAGCCGTTACTTCAATCAAACACATTCAAAGAGTTTAAAAACTGTATAAACCAATTATTAAGGGATAATCATGGTAGTTTGCAGATTTCTAGGGAAAAAGTTAAAATGTTGTGTATAGTAATTGCGATGTTTATAAAGATTTATTGAAAAATGCTTTTTAGAGGTTTGGTTTTCTTTACACTGAATTAAATATGGAAATAAATATGTAGAATTCAGAATTAGTAGTGGAAATTGTATAACTGATTCTTCATATGCTGTGTACCAGATATCTCCAAGGGACACTTTATGCCTCACTTTTAATCATCACTGTTTACTCAAGTGGTGATTGAAATATCAAGATTATAGGTTTAAAATAAAATTACCATTAATTACAAGGCTGTCATCTGGAAAGAGTGGCAAACTGTATGAATTTCGATTCCAGGAGGATGCTTAAATCCCTCCAGTATAAAAACATCAGGAATTTCGTTGTATCTAACCTTACTAACTGTCAAAAAGCATTTATACAGACAGCCACCAGTGCAGTTATAGTATCTGACATAACTTTCCCTTTGCCATCCTCACCTATAAAACTGTCAGCAGCTGTCAAAGAGGACAAAGGGCTGTGAGAAACACCTTCAAAAAGTGAACAAAGAGAGAAATGGCTGTGGATTACACTTAACGCCTCATCTTCAAAAGCAATCCCGGTGTTTTACAGAGCAAATTAAATAACTTTAAAAACCTTTGAGAACTGTAAAAGATATCATTATATCTACATCAGACGTAAAGGAGGAAAAACAGCAGCAGAATTACTTGCTGTATCTGTTGTTGAGTCCTGTTGTTTGAGATGTTTCTAATTGTGAAGCACTGAGAGTTACAGGAACCAGAAAGGCATGTACTCAGAGCTTTTCTGCCTGGATTCAGTTGCCTAAAGCCGTGCACTTTGGATAGAATTTTTGACCTGAAACTCCAAATTGACACAAGTATCAAAAGGAAAAAAAAGAAATAATTTAAGATACAGGAGGTAAAATAAAATGAAATATTACTAAAAATATAAAATCGTTTAAATCAAAGAATTACAAATAAAATCAGCCTCTTGATTTTCCGTGTTTGTTTTTTTTCTCCACTCCATGTTTGGAGAGCAATTCAGAAGTCTGCACACAGCTGTCAGACACACAATCTTTTGGAAAAAGCCTTCTGGAAATACCTAGAAGGAGCCTCAAGGCATGGCTGCTTAGGGTGAAGCATGGATGCTCTGAGGCTAAGTCATCTGCTGGAAGGCTTGCCTCTGTACGTTCTGTTAGCTTGGTCTTGCATCCATCTATGGCGGTTGTCCGAAAAAGATGGATTTGTTGCCTAGTATGCAGTGAGCTAATAATCACACACTCAGGAGAGACACTAGTCGTTTATTTCAGGTTTGCACAAGCCTGGGTGCTCAGCAGTCTCCCGCGAATCAAGCACACCAAGCGGAACCCTCTGCAGTATATTTATACACAAAACTTTTACATGTTCAATTTTCTAACACAAATGCATTAATATTCTATTAAATGATTGGTTAACATCTCCTCAGCTAGCATGTAAATTAGTACACATGCTCAGTCTTGGTACTCCGCCTACTTCTTTTGAGTCAGTGGTACGAATTGAGTAGAGGGTCCGTGACTCAGTGGGCTGTGACCCTTGCTGGAATTACCTTTTCCCTAGTTTCTTCAGTAGTTGGCACCAAATGCAAAGCATCTTCAAAACATTCTGATTAAATGATGTTCTCACGGTTTAATAGGATGGATGTCCTTGGTTAATGTAAACTAAAATGCTGTTCTGATTAGAGGTGTCCTCTACTTGTTAGCTTCTCACACATGAACATCTTTGACTTAATTAGGATTAGCTAAGTTTCAGAGTTAGTCTTCAATATGGCTGCCACAGAAAAGCTTGTAATGATCCTGCCTTTAATGCTGGTATGGGTAAGATGTTGCTTTTGTTGTCCCAAAATGTGGGATCTTTCCCTGGTATGGGTGGTATACCACAAAGCTAGCTCTGTTGGACGCTGAAATTACAACCTATTCATCCCATTACATGATCAGTGAAAGCATGCCTTAGTTTGCATTAATTGCTTAGTAATTAACACATGATTTGCCATTGATTAGTTATGGTTTTTTCCTTAATGTACCCATTTGGGATTTGACAACAGCTACCTCTAGCCACCTCTACAGGGACATAGTGAATGTGCATCTCTCCTCCTAGATACGTTGCTCACTCACAGGCACTGAGATGTGCCTGTTCTATTGAAGTTTATCTCTGTTGTTCAGGATGCATTGGAACAAAGGATCATTTCTCCTGTATCAGAAAAATGCAACAGTTGGGGACACTGGGGATTCCCAGCTCCCTGTGCTGTTCAGGATAGCACGTGTGTTTTATGTTTCTGGAGAAACTTCTGCACAGCGCATTGCAGAGGGGACTTCAGAGAAGACGCTAAATTCCTATTACGTGGGCAGCATCCTAGAGCCTGCCAGGAAGCCACCTGTTGTGAACTTCAGCTGGCTGTAGTTCCATAGTATATGGAATTAGCTTTAGAAGTCAAATCCCTATAAGAGAAATAAAGATACTCACATGTCTTATTTACACCTCTTGTTTATAAAGCTGTGTAAAAGTTCAAAACAATTATTGTTAAGGAATTCAGAGTCTCATTGGTTACTTTGGAGATAGAAGAAAAACACTTTTCTAATTTCTTTTAGTGCAGTTCAACTGTATTCAAAGCTGTCATGGCCAAATACAGTCACAGGGTGCTGCATTACATAGGATTTATGTGACGTGATCCTTAGTGATGTCAAATTAGTTTATCAGCATTGTTGACAGAAGTTCCATTCACTGGTTGTACTTCCAGGTGCAACTGATACTGTAAGCTGGAGCATGGCTAATACATCAGTTATGTGCCAGAAGATCCTGACCTTCATGCTGGGTTCTGTACAGAGATCTGTGTCTGTTTCTTGGACCTCTTGTTGTAAGGAGTTAATCAAAATACTAAAGTGGAAGACAATGGTACATTGCCTTCAGGATTCTAAAGTTCAGCTGTGTAAGCTTTCAGAAGAGACTGCTTTCTGGTGTCTTGTTCCTGTTCAACGAACATATCCATGTGCCCCACCTCACTCATTATCTCTTTCGAACAAGACCCAGAAGGAAGAGATGTATTCCAGTGAACTGTGGTTGCTTGCTTCTTCTCATGCTACGTTTAAAATATCGATACTGACTTGAAAGATGCTGTGAGGAGTCATAAATTGCCTACTCTGTTCAAACAAAGCAGGGGAAAAAAAAAGTTATGTGTGATTTCCTTCCTTTTTAAAAATCCTTGTCCCCTTTGGAAATTGGCTACCCTACCTTCAGGGTAGTTGTTTTGAAGTTGTTTGTGTTAACAGTATCTGAATGGATACTGAAATGTGAACATAGTCTCTAAGAACTATTTTTATCCTGTTTGGGGCTTCACTGCCTGTTTTTATTTTTCTCTCTCTTATATTCCATCTAAAAGTCTTCATGTAGAATTTTGCAAATGCTCCAATATTACTGTTGATATATTTAGCTGAACAGCAAAGGCAAAAATTAAATGTCTTAACTGGATGTTTGTGTGAGAAAAGATTCACAATTCTTCTTGAAAATAACAAGTTGAAATGTAGCGTAGTGAAAAGCAGGAAGAGAGAAGTGTTTGAATCTCATTGGTAATTATGTAATGAAATGTATGGAAGTGTGCTTGTGCAATTGAAAAAGCACACATTAATCAGAACCATGTTTTTGAATATTTTCTTATCTAAGATACAATTTGTATGATTCATTATTGATTCAAATTGCCTGGAAGAGAGTAATCACAAACTTAATTCTGATGGTTTTAATACATACAACAGTATATATTTAATACATGCTCCAGCTAGTTGTGGATGACAATAAATTCCCCCGGCCATGTACAGTTTGGAGTGTCTTTTGTCAGCAACTGCCAGGACAATACTTAACTCATCAGGTTACAAGAGTCTTGCCTGCTGAGGGACAAATGAGATTTAAAAATAGTTATTCATGTCACTGGTGGTTCCCAAGTATAAAACTAGTGGGCTTTAGTTTTCCTAAATTAATTGAGTCCCAAGGGGAATGTCATGGCTCTCGAGACATGGTGCATTTTCGTTGGCTGAAGAATTTTGCTAGCATAGTGAAAGAGCAGTTCATTTGTATAAATATTAAAGTGTGTTGCCAGGATTTTATGGTCTAGTAAGAGTCAATGTTTGAATCTTTTGATTGTTGAATTAAATTTTCTCAGCAATCTGTTTTCCTATGTAGAGAGCTATTTAAGTCAAATGATAATCAAAATCCATTGTCTTGTAAATCACTACAGTCTAAAGCAATCACCAAACTGACTGACTCTCATTTATTTCAGTAAAATGGATCATAGGAGCAACTAGACAGGAATGAATGAATGAAAATTTTGTCTGTCTCTTAGATTTTTGTGCACCTTCCTCAGCCAGCCTCAGCTGATATACGTCATACACTAAAGCTACAATTATGGAAGAGTTACAGGATGAAATTAGCTGTAAGGATTGTCTTTCTCTTCACAGAACTTCACAGAAAAATTCAGTTTGTTGCTTTTAACAGAGATGGTGTGCTTTTTTTTGTTTGTTTGTTTTGGGGGAAAATTACCTCCTACATGCTCTAGTTTTTGAAGGTAGCTGTATATCCCAAGGGGTTTTTGGTAGTAGTCCTCAAACATTGCTTCAAATGTGTGTACCTACTTTAATAATGAGAATCTTAGGGCTTCTCTGTTCTTTTGCCTGTTTACTAATGAACCTTTTCTCATAGCTTAAATTTGTCATGCTTCTCTAGGAGATATTTTTTCTGCCCAAATAGGGTGTGCATTATGGTGATAGGATAGAAGTGAAAAGTAAGCCCTGTAGAGCCTATTTTATCTAAAGCCAGTTGTAAAGACAGTTGAGTATTTGTTGGGTAACTTTTTAGTGCTCAACTCCTGTAGTGAGATCTACAACCCTAAACAAGGTGGCTCTGTTCTTTCTAGGTATGCATGCCAGATACTTGGCATCTTTAAGTGGTCTTTGAAGTAGCTCACGTGTTTTGGGGAGAGGGAGGAAAAGTGAAGTATTGGGAAAGAAGCTTCTGAAATCCATTTCCGTTTGCAGGGACTGTCTGTAAATCTTAGTCACTTAAATGAGACATTGATTTACATCCCTGAATTTCTTTAAGGATGACTAGCTCACTCTTTAGTTTAAAAACCTAAAAGCTAGAAAATACCTGTTTTCTGTAATTTATCCAGTGACTTTTTCTAAGCAGTCCTCAGGTCAAAATTTTGAATGCGTAAGTCTGTTCTGAATGAGCTCACACTTGTTGCTTAGTATTTTCTGCATCCATTAACATAGCTTGGCAACTCAGCATCAGCAGGCAGATAAGCATTTCTTCACTCCTCTAGGCTTCTGACCAGGACTAGTTAAGATGGAGGAATCAAGGGTAATAGAAATTCTAATCTCTTGGGCAGAGAACACATTGTATCTAGAGCTGCTTCTTCATAATCAATAGAATCTTTACAGTAGATATTTAAAAAATACCTATTGTGACAGTAACATCACAGTTGTCTGAGTGGCAGCTGTTGTGAATGCTGCTTGTGTAACTGGGATTGATACTGTCTTCCCGTTGACAATATTTACTGGATCCAGCCTCTTGGATGAATTAGATATTTAGATGCCTAATTCATGAATCCCAAGAAGATGCAGACGTTCTTGATCTCTACCAAGGTAGCATTGCTTAAAGTGAATTTATTGGTGAAAACGCTGATGCCAGCAGGATCCCAAGCATCTTCAGTAGTTAGCTGGATTTCTTTATACATCAGTTTCTTGTACTTAATCTTCAGATGAACTGATGACTCGTGTGCTTGCATGCCATCGAGTAAAATGCTGTCTTTTCTCTAGAGGTGATTGAGGTGAGGTGAGGTAAGCAAAGTACTTTGTTTCAGTGTCTGGAAATGGATATTACCCTTTTGAGGTAGACACTAAATTAAATATGACAGTGATTTGCAGCCCTAAATTCTTCTAAGGACATGCAGGTTTGGGTTGGGGGGTTTTGTTTGGTTGGTTTGCTTTTTTGTTGTTTTTTTTTTTCTTAAAAAAACCCAACCAAACAAACAACACAAACTCACAGCAGGGTCTGTTTCTGTTATATATTTTATCTCGTCAACTACGTGTCATTGTTTTATATATATAATACAACTCAAGAGAATGTAAGGTGCTCAAAATGGGAAAGAGAAGACCAGTCTTTATCCTGTGATATGGACAGAAAATGTGAAATAAGTTTAGAATCAAAGACTTAGAGATGGTATTATTGTAACAGTAGAATTTCTAATATAGCATTCTCTGTGTTTGAACTGGGTAGCAGGTTATCTCAATAACTTACAAAGCCTTATAACAAAGTTAAAAGAAAATAATAATTAAAGATTTAGAGATAAATAATACAAAATGCAACATGGGTTTACCAGAGGTAAATTGTGGCAGAACAATGTAAGAGCATTCTTTGTAAAATAAACCACGTTTACAGATGGGAGATTTGGTAGCTTTTATCTATCTAATGTTCAATAAAGCATTCGTTATGGACCCCGTACTAGAAAAATATTAATGAAACTGAAAAAATATGTTGTTTAATGCTTTAGTCTTTTGTAATTGGGTAAGAAAGCAGCTAGAGAAGTAGCAGCAAGTTATGCTATGTACTGAGTTTTTATACTTGACAGGGAGAGGAGGGGAAAGGTTTGTGTATGTCAGTCAATCGAAGGACATACTACTTAAGGGTATTCCTGTTTCTGCAGGTGTGCTGGGTCTGGTCTGAGTCTGTTTTCCTTACTTCAGCAGTAACAGGCTTCCCTTGTGCAGGGAAGGAGACCGTGCCAGAGGTCTTGTTGATATGAAGAAGCAGTAAGGGAAGAGGGGAATAGGAAGGTGGCTGAAAGTGCGTTTCTCCTTCACAGCAGTTTCTGTGGTCTCTCATCTGTCCTTCTCCTTGCTGAAGTGGCAGCAGCAGCTGACTTGGCTCAGGTTAGCCTGTGGACAGGAGCAAGGAGATGCACTAATTACTGCCTGTTTCGCTAGGGAACTGGTACTGGCTTGGATAAAAGCCTGTATGGAGCCAGAGGGACTGTGCTGATCAGTGAATCAGAGAGTGACTTTTAGGCAGCCATGAACAAATAAACCTAAGAAAGATATTTTCAATCCGTGAGTGGAAAAAATTGCACCTTCCAACTCCCATTCTGACATACAAGCCACATGGTCAGCAAAGATGACTGGGAGGAGTTCCTGTAGCACACTTCCTTGGACATCTTCCCTCCTGTCTCCGCAAACTCAACAAAGCTGCACTGTTCTTACAAGTGTACCTGCTGTATCTAAGCCAGTAGGTTGCACATTTGTTTCAGTGAGTACCATGATATCTGCGTGGCATTTCTGGCTTTTTGCAGCATCATTCACCAAAGTGTTCTGGTTTTCAGAATATCTAGTAGAGTGACTGCAGGTTATTTGTTTCTGCATCTCAATCCTCTGCACAATATGCAGGTGCTATAACAATAATTCTTTCCCATATATTGAAATATCTTGGTTTAATTTTCATTATTTTTTTGCCTTTTCTGAACATTTTCTAAAAAAAAAAAAATTAATAATAAATAAATTGTTCATCCCTGTTGCATTTTGGCTTGGTTTTTGTAAAAATTTTGGTGCATGCAGTCAAGCATGTTGCAAATAGACCTTCCTCTGTTGTATGTCACACTGTCAGAAAGTTTTTCAGCTAAAACTGTGCAAAAAAATACTGAAATACTGTGATATAAAAGGCAGCTTGCAGCCATGAAGCTAACTGATGGTCCTAGTAGAGAACATCAGGTTTAGAAGAGTTGAGAGAGGCAGGAACAAGATTATGAAGGGGTAAGGGCAGAGCAAGGGCTTGAGATGAGGCTTACAGAGCAAAGAATTGGAATAATAGGTATCAAATCCCAAGCCTTGTGGATAAGAGAAACAGTGCAGCATAAACAGGAGGAGAGACAAGTGACAACTATCAAATTAACAAAGGAAGCAATATGACAGTAAGATAATGCTCTCTATGTAAAAGTGAAACTTTTTGATTAACATTGATGTATTAGGAGTGGAAGTCAGGTTGGACTAAATAGGCAAAGGGCAATGGTGATGTGAATTGAAAGGCAAAATTACTGTTTTGTTTTAACACCTGACAGTTTGAGGATACCTATAATAATAATTTGCTTTAGTCCTGTATTGCCAAATATGCCAGCTGCTTGGGTAAGAGAGCTGTTACTTGGCATGAAAGCTGTAAAGTAGTGAAACAGAAACTAAGATGCAGTTTTCATAGTTGCAGGCTGTAGTGAATTGTGCAGCTCCTGAAGGAATTAAACTCAAAAGTTTTTCATAGCTGTTATTATAGAAAAGCCTAACACATTCTGATAAATAAATTCTAAACAAATAATTCATAAGTAAAGATTTTTATCGTGGTTTCCTGGGGAAACAAATCTCTTAGGATTGCACTGTGTGTTTTCCTCGTCAGTCTTTTCCTCTACTAGTAACTTTTGAAACTGATAGCCAGTTTAAAATCACTTGGAAAGAAGTAGGAGGTCACAAATACCTTCCAGCAGGCTTTAAAATCAGTGGCTGGGTGGAGGAAAGACCAAATGGGTAAGCAGAACATTCACACGATATATTCATTTTGGCATCAGCCAGGTTGACAATCCATACATCCTTCCCAGCTACTGGCACAGCATTGCTCAACTCTTCCTCTACATCCTGAGGAACACGGGAAGAGAGCAGAGACCGGGGTGTGGGAGGAGGGTTAGGGACAGATGATGCCGCTCCTGAACAGTGAACCAGGCTCCATTATCTTCATGTGTTTTTTACAATCTAATTTTCTGACTGCTTTTACCTGAGAATCCCTGAAGAGCATAGGTTTTATTTAATCTATACCATTAGTAAACCCAAGGGATTAAAAGATTTCTGTTCCTTTTTTAATGTTTGATAGATTTAAGAGCCGAAGATATGCTTTTATCTTTAATGAAATTGCATACTGTTTGAACTATTAGCAGTTTGAACGCTTCCAATTTTAATTAGCAATATGTGAGCATTGTTCTGAAACACCAAGTCTTAGTTCTTTTTGCTATTTAGAGATTTATTGCTTATATGCTATAAATTTATTCTGTATGCATTTAATGCATACAGTTTGTGAGCGTCATTTTAACCTTAATTCTTTGTTGTCTCCTTATTTTCTTAAAATATACTAAGAAATCCACCAAAATACAATATTAAATCCATACTCATTAATAAATCAGTTAGCAGGTGGGATTTTTCAGTGGCATCAATACCTCCATTTCAAATACCTGAATTATTGTCATTACAAAAATACCAGTTTACTTCCCTTAGTAGAGGCTCAGCCTTTAAATTTGAAGATCTCCTGTTATCTTGTCCTACAAAATTTTGCCAAACAAACAAGAAAGGATGTAGAAATTTTGTGGAAGATCCTGTTTGTGTTAGATCTCAGGTGCTAGCATTAATAACCAGCATTAATCGTTGTTTCGATATCTGTCTAAAACTCTTAAAAACAAATAGAAGAGAGCTTAAAAAAGAACAATCATAATCATATTTGTGTGTAAATATATGCATTTAGTGTGTTATTTTGGAGAGCTAGCATTGAAAAACTCTAGATTGTCTAGTTCAATTGCTTGCCGAAGGCAAATTAGCAAGTATACTCAATGTTATACTCTGAAAATATAGAATATAAAATATGTATCTATTCTTAATTTATAAAAAGAAGTAAAAATGAGTGGAGACTTTAAGTAAAAATGTGCTATTTTTTAGCATTGTTTACAACTCAAGTAATGATTTGAAACAGTTGTAGCCTTTTGGAACATGGGTGCTGTCAATCCAGGTGTTGCAAACTTTGTTTCTGTCATTCAGTTTTAGTAGATAGCAGGGGATATCTTTCAAAACTGTAAATGTCGAGATTCTTTTTAGGAAGAGGAGTTATTGTTTTATTTGGAAGGGTGTATATTTCCAGTATATGGAAGTCTAATTTTAATTCATATATCCTCAAAGTACTTTGTAGGTCTATGCATTACATTATCCTTTCAATCATTTTAATTGTTCAGAAACCTGTTTGTAGCTCACCTTCATTCACATTTCATTGTTATAGAATTTTTGGTGTATACATTTATGAATTATTTTAATCTCACAGATGTTCAAAGCTGTATACATACTATTTATGAATTCTCTTTAATATGAGTATATTTTGTATCTGACTGCAGATTTGATTCTGAACATGACTTGTCTTTCTTATATTGTTTTCTTTTTATATTTGTTTTGAGATTACATGCTAAAGTGATACAATTAACAGCAAAGATTTATTAAAGTTTGATTGTTAAGACTCTGAATAGGAGATTGTCTCATAGTGGGCAGATAATAACCAAGCTGATCAAACTCCTCAGATGTAAGAGGCTGGTAAATAGGCGTTGTATCAACTGACAGGGCAGTTTGATCTTGTGATCAGGCAGTAACTGTATGTGGGAAGCTGACTAATTAACAATTTTTACAGCAAAAGTTTTCAGTCCCTCTCACTGTCTGCTCAAATAGCCCAAAATTTTGTCAGTAACGATTTTATGGGAGCCAATCTTGAAAACTACGATGAAGTCAAGGTAAATTGTACTCATTGCTTTCCCCGTATCCACTCAGCTGATCATCTCACTGTAGAAGGCCATCAGGTTGGTTAAGTATAGTTTCCCCTTAATGAATCCATGCTGACTACTATTGGATCGCGTTCCTGCCTTTCATGTCTTTGGAGATGATTTCCAGGAGGATTCATCCTATGCAAACTTGTAAATGGTGGGCAGGTATTTTTATTCACACATATATATATATAAAAAATATATATATATATGCGTGTTTGTGTACACACGTGAGCTGGCTAGAGGAATAAACTAGATTGTCAATAAGACACGGTGGTGTGCTTTTGAGTGGTTCAAACATGGTAGTTATTCTTAGATATAGAAATTTGGGTCTGAGTATCCTTTTGTCAGTCAAAAATACTCATTTACAAAGAGATACTGAATATTAATGTTGTAGGGGTATATATTTATATTAAAATGTAAATTATAATAATTATATTTAATGTGTATTACTTTTTTCTTTGAAAGAACTCCAAAACATTTATATATACAAAAGGTAATTTATTCTAGTAGTGTTTTACAAAATAATAGCGTGTTTACTTTGTAGAGCAGTGTGTTTCAATACATAATAACTATGCATTTCTATTTCAGGCAACAAAGAAAACAGTTTTCATTTTTTTTTTAATAGAAAAGACTGTGGCAAAAAAAAAATAATTACTAATATAATTCTTGTGTAAGTTCACATCACTCCTCCTCTGTTTCAGGATAAATGCCTTGGTTGCAGCTTGTTAAACAACAATATGAAAGTCAATTGTTCGAATTTGAAAATATAGTGTATCTTCTATAAGTTAGCATTTAATCAAGTTTGTTCCTGATTACTCCATTGACAGAAAACTCCAGTATAGCTCTTAGCTTGCTCGTGTGTTTGAATTTCAAAGAATTTGTTTATTCATTTGTCTACCTATGACAAACAGAATTACTGTATTTGCAGGGTAGTCACCCACTTTCTGTGACAGCACATGGGCATGACAGCTAATGCTGAAAAGCTGCCTCCTGGGGAATTCACACTTTTGGAGGAATTTGTTCATATGACAGTTTCCTGTAGTGCTAATCTTTTGAGAAAGGAAAGTTTCTAGGTAATGACTGAGGGTTTCTTATAGATCTCAGGTGTATGTAATTTAATACCATTTTAAATTCTCTAAAATTTTGAATTTTACTTTTTTCCTTTAATATGTAAATCCTATTTCTATTTAAGGTAATTGTTTGAGGTAAAAGACGGAGATGTATTTTGAAAAATTAAACTGTTCTTTCTCTTTAGTTTCAGGCACTGCAAGCTGTATCACACACACTGCTTTTGCTAGGAAGGAACAACATACTAAGAAATTCTTTAATATCTCTTCTACTATCAGAAGTACGTCAGTTTGCTGAGCAGCTGTTGCAAGCTCACCAGGTACTGTTCTCTTTTCTTTTGGATGAGCGCTGAAGAGCGGTGTTAGAAAGTATTTTATCTGTATCTATTTGTTTCATAAAATGTAATAAATAGATCGTTCTATATGCAATATGCGGGTTTAAGAACACAGAAGATGCTAGCACCTAACTTTAACAGCAGATTCAAAAAAAAGAGATGGAAAGTAAAAGAAAATGTACTTATAGACAAAAGTAAAATTAACACACTGTTTAATAAATAGACTGTATTAAGATTATGATCTATAATTTGGAAAAGACTTGAAATAAATAGTTAAAACAGTTATTGGAATGTGTAAATTTTTTTTGCTGTGCGGGCAATAAAACTTAGGTATCCAGTTGGACCCACAAAGAATTATGTCTATCTCTTGCTCATGTAAAACCGAGATTTCTGGTATGTTTGAATTATAATCTGGAAAAGCTTCAGAAAGGCCAGTTTTGAAAGAATTAGACAATGAGCTGTGTCTTATTTCAAGTCACTAGTAGCATAGCAGAGTTATTGATGGCAGCTAAAAGCAAACAGACTTTAAGCAAATGTAAGGATAGGGAGGCATGTAATTAAAAAAAGTTTTGTTGTTTACGTTTAAACAGTTTGTTTATTTTTACTGTTATTGAATCTCACCTGTTTAACAGGATTAGTCATCCTTCCTTTCAGCAGAGTTTTTGCCAGTGGCAACACAGAACCCAGTGCTCCACAGTGATGAAAAGCTTACACTGAGCATAGCACTTTGCTAAGTTAGTTACTACGGTACTACTTAACCATTGCCATACTGTAATTATTTTAGGTATTGTTTTTATATTTGGTACATAAAATTTAGTTCTAAAAATGTCTAAAAGAAGTTTGACTCCCCTTTGGCTTCATTTTATGTTGGAAAGAATCGTGTATTTGATTTTAAGATCATAATAAGAGAGATTACAAAACTGTGTAACTTGCAGTTGAGGAAATGGAAGTAAGTATCCTATGATTTTTACTGTAAAAGATTAATTACACAAGTGATTCTGATTTCTCTAGTGGGAAATTATTTTATTACTGGCGTTGTAATTTGTTTATTTATGGGAACATAATAGAAGATTTGATTCATATGTAAGTACAGAGCAGTTGGTAATTTAATCCCTGAACAATTCTTATACTGCAGCTGGTGTTATAAATTGCTTAAATGCCAGTCTCACTAGGGTGGCTTGATACCCCTAATTGTTGGTACAGCAGTTTTTCCTTTCTTTTTTACCTCTGAGAAAGCTACCACTCTGCTTGATTTCCCCCCACCACCACTGTCAAGAACCAGAAACCTTCAGTTGTACTTCCTAGAGCAACTGAAGAAAGTTGTTTCTGGCACTGAAGGAAAGGTGCCTGTGCAGTGGGAGACAATTTCCAGGGGGGACAGAGACTTGTGCTCATTTATTGAAAAGAAAAAAAAATAAAATGTTTTGATCTTGTAAATTTATTCTATTTCTTCATACTTAGTATATGTGGACTGAGATTCAGGACAATAAAGTGCATTTGTTACTTGTCATTTTCAACTTTAGGACCAAATCCTTTTTCAGGTTAAGTCTTTGCTACCTGCAGCCCTCTATCCATCACATTTTAGTTACCTTGCATTTGTGCTTGCTGCAAATCTTAGCCATTATCAGTCCACAATACAAATTTTCAGACTTTCTACTACCAAGAGCCTTGAAATGCCTCCCACCTTTACAAGTGAGGAAATTAATGTTTATTATTGTACAATGGGAAACATAGAAAGACTTTCTGACAAAACACTTAATAAGGTTCCCTTTCACCTTTTTTTTTTTTAAACAGGCCTCTCTGTTCACCCAGAGAAATTATTTAATTCTCTCATATTCAAGAATTTAGAGCCATATTTCCATAAGGAGAGTTCTCTGCTCTGCTTTTTCCCATTAAGTTGTCAGTCTGCCTTCTGCTGTTGAAATGTGGTAGACCCTCTCTTTTTTTTTAAAAAAAAAAAACAACAGATATAGTAGTTTATTTATTTGTATTTTCCTCATCCATCATTATAGGTGTTTCTTGGAAGATTAATGCATCTTGATCAACCAGCCAAAACCCGTGGGCTGGAATAGGAGTTTCATATAATCTTACCAAAGCTTATGGGACTTTCTTTTAAAACGCTTTGCATTTAAGTGACCATCAGAAGACTAAGTGAACTTCAAGCACTTAGATAGAGACTCCAGTGACTAATTTTACAATGACAAAGTAGTCTTGAAATGTTCACGCCACAACACAGTGTTGAACTTTTTCTGGGAGTAGCGCAAAGTTCAAAGTGGCTGAATTTGAAGCCGTAGCAGCTGTGTGTCTATTTGTAGCTGACACTTTGTAGGACTATGAGATTTTTAAAAGCTGCAGTTCGTGTAGGGAAAGTGACTGAAGTTCTGGTTTGCTTAGCTTGCTGTGAAGTCAATGTTTTTAAAGTTTATGCATTCTTGATTTAGTCCAGATACATGTATTGTTTTCTTTTACAGACTCTTACATGTTCTGTATTTGCTATTTTTTTCTCAAAATACTGCATAACAAAAACTTTTCTACTTATCACAATAGGACACTAAACTCTAGTATTTCTGACAGCCTGATTTACAGACTTGCTTCTGATTGTTTCTGACTTTCTGTAGGCATGATTCTGCTTCTGGTAGGCTTGATTCTAGAAGGGATGAAAATACTTTTTGTTTGTTTTATAATCAAAACTAACAATATGATATCAGTTTGAAATACACCAAATGACAGATTTTTTTTTAAATCATAAATACTTAAATTAGAGTTTGCAGAAGGATAATACTTTATATAATCAAACTTCATTAGCTGACAAGTATCCTAATCCTGTTTTGTTACTTAAGCAAAACTGCTGTTAATTGCAAAGGCATTTCATGTCTTCCACTTAAGACAATCAAATTAGGGACTTAATTATGAGTAGTTAGTTCTAATTGTTAGTTGTGATGAGAGGTGTGCCAATATCTGTTTCCTTTTAGTTTTGTTGTTTGTTTCTTTTTTTTGTTCTTGTTGGCAGGTGGGAGAAATAAAGAAATCATCTGAGGGATGTATTCAGATTAGTTTGCAATTAACTTTTACACATCTGGAAAAACAGAAACTGAAAAAATAGCTTATTCATCCAAGCAAATATGTATGTTTTATTTTTGAATATTTTTTTTTAAAGTTGAAGATGTTTTCCAACACGGACTTGGATTTAAAATAAAATTCCTTTTAATTTTTCTAAATGAATCGTCTAGATATCTCAACATTTTATTTTAACTTCCTCATTAACAGTTAAGCTAACCTACAAATAGTTTGTGAAGTGTTTGCATTCCAGAATATGCAACTTTATACTCAGCCATTTCTTCGATAGAAAGTGTGCTCAGCTCAGGTTATGTAGGTGTGTGGATATGTCCTTTGATAAATATTGAAAATTTTTTACTTTAAAATTCTGACTGATTTTAATGAGTTTGTATCTGTGTCCTCTTGGAAAAAGCGTATCTGTTTATGAGCCAGAATTTTAAAGAGCTATCTGTGCCGCTAGCTTTACAAATTAAAAAATATAGGTTGACTGTAGGAGAGTGTATCTAATGAACTACATAGAAAAGTGCAGTGACTACTCCGCATATTTTTGTATTATTTCCTAACTGGCCAAATCCATTAATCTTAGAATATGGCACATTAATGTGAAATATATGAATGATAGAATTTTGTTTAATATTTTGGACCAATATTCCCACGTTAATGTAGAAAATAAAAGTAACTAAGCAGCATGTAAAACAGTGCAATTATCCTGATTTTTCACCCAGTTAAGATGAGTTTTATGGTAGTAAACTCTCAGGCAAGTTAGTAGTTTGCTTTAATTCATTTAAGTATTTCATCATGTGCCTAAAGTGAAGCTCATACTTCAGCACTTTGCTGACACCAGGACACTGACTTCTAAGCAAAAGCATATTAATATAAACTCAATTGGATCCCTTAATTTTTGCTGATGTTGGATATGTACTTTTCATTTTTTATCTGTAATGGGAACCTTTCATGCTTCATAAATACAGTTTATAGGAATACAGTTACTGAACCTTATCTTCCTATGGAATAGAAATCTTCTGATACACAAATGGATTCCTACAGCAGAGCAGATAAAATTTTAAGATATTCAGATTTCAGAATGATACTGTGGAAGATGGATTATTTTTCGAATGTTGAGCTTCTCACCATGATAGCAGATCTTCCTTTATAACTCTTTCAAAGGCAGAGGACGAGAAATGGAAAGCACATATTGGTTCAGTGCCCATTTCTAACCCCTTAATTGTTAATTACAAGAACTCTGAAAAAGAAAATTAAAACCCAGAAAATAGATTTGAAAATAGAAAAAGACATACTTTGAGGTTTTAGAAAGCTCTGTTTTTCTGTGATTGCTGATACATAGCTTGTCTAGCATTACATGCTACGTGCGTTTGTATAGAGGCATTTAAGTTGGGTCCCTGAGGAAGCTGACTTTGTGACTGGAGTGGCTGAAATTCCCTTGTGCTGCTCTTCAGGTGCTCTCCTGCTGACCTGTGATCCTTCTCCAGGCTCTGGCCATCTGTTGCTGGCGCTGGCATCAAATTCATTGTAATGGGGTGAATTGAGGTTCCCATCCCCTGGCAACTTTAGTTTAAAGACCTCTTCACCAGCTTGGCAAGCCTGTGGCCGAAGACACTCTTCCCTTTCTCTGACGGATGTACCCCATCAGCCCCTAGTAGACCAGATTTGTCAAAGTAAGTCCCATGGTCTAAGGAGCTGAACCCCTGGCTGTGGCACCTTTCCTGTAACCATTCGTTGGTTCTCCAGATTCAACTAGCCTTTTTAAACCCTTCCCTTTGATCGGGAGGATTGATGAAAAAAGTACCTGCGCTCCAGAGTCCCTTACCACTGCTCCCAGCACTCTGTAATCCTTCTTGATGGTCTTCAGGTCACTCCTGGCTGTATCACTGGTGCCCATGTTGAAACAGCAGCAGCAGCAAATAGTCACTGGGCTGTATGAGGCTTGGTAGTCTCTTGGTGACATCCCTGATAGGAGATGTGCCTCTGGTAAGCAGCACACCTCTCTAGAAAGGGTGTCAGGTTGGCAAATGAGTGCCTCCATACCTCTCAGAAGAGGGTTGCCTACTACTATCACCCATCACCTTCTCTTAGTTGTGCTGGTTGTTATACGAGGTGCAGGTTGGGCTGCTTTGCTCAGCTCTAACATGTCTCTGGATGTGCTTGGTCTGTCCTCCTCAGTCTGCAGAGCAGTGAAGCATCTCAGGTTTTGGGGGAAGTCTCTTCTTCCTGCTTTTCCTTGCCATTGCAAGCTTCCATTCTTCTGCATCATTGGCTCCCGTCCCTTCTGTATGTGCTGGTGGAGGAGTTTTTAGCTGTTTGGCCGTGGGCTGTGGGTCCAGTGCAGACTACACTTGGAACCAGCTGTGTAACTCCTTCTCAGCCTTCCTGCTGTTATGCAGCCTCATCACTGCCTCCTGCAGCTCAGCCACCTGCCACGGGAGCTCCTCCACCTGTGCACACCTTTTGCAGGCAGGGCTGCCGCTTGTCCCTGCCCCAGGAGAAAGGTGCATTTCCTGCAGTCTGAGGTCTGCACTGTGGTCTCTCCCTTCAGCTGCTCTGTCTATGTGGAGGCATCGGCCGTTGCTGGGCTAGATGGTACAGACCTCCCAGCTGGAGCTACAGCCTTTGCCCTCAGGTAAGTGCCCACCATTCAGCCTTGAGGGTCAGGTAGGATGAGTGCTCTTGACCTGTGCAGCTGGTCACAGAACAGTGCCTGGCTGCAAGGTTATGTGTACTTCAAGTCTCTTCCACTTCTAAGCTAGTGGAATGCCCCTCCTTCGAAGAGGTGCCCTCCCTGTGTGCCCCTCCACGTGAACTGCCACGCAAACTGCCACACCGTGCTCTTGCTGGCGTGATGCTTGCCCACCCTAGTTGCCTGCGCTCCCTAAGGGCTTGCTTTAAACGTGAGGGAGGCTTGACTGCCATTGCTCCTGGCCCTGCCCAGGTCTCACCAGCCGCTGTCTCGCGAGCTGCAGGCTTCTGGTGGCTCTTTTGATTCCCTCTGAGGTTCCCTGGCCCTGGAAACTCCCCTGTGCACTGCACTAGGGTGCTCCGCTGTGGATCATGCTGGCACTGGAGCTGTTGCCTTGGAGACTATTCATCCTATTTAGTTTAGATGTATATAGTAGACACTGCTGTCTACTTCGTCGTGCAAGGCTTTGTTGAATGTTGCGTAAGTTCATGAGAATCAGGCTCATTATGACAGAATAGCTTTGACTCAAATGAGCCAAAAGAGTCAGACATATGGTGGGATTTGTCTTAGTTAGCGTCAGATTTTTATGATATTTCCATGTGATTTGCTTACTTTAGTTTTCCTTTATAGCCAAGGGAGGGAGAGAGGCATTTCTTGTCTAACCTATTTTGGGTGTACATAATTATGATAATTGGCCATAGAGTTGTCTACTTCTCTTTTCTAACTATAAAGAAGGAAACTTAAGTTGATTGGCTGAAATATAGATGTTTATGTTGTAGACACCTGAAGTTAAGGGAGGAAAATCCAATTATATATCTCTGAAGATTTCTTTTGGATGATCTGAACCAGAGCTGTTATGCCAGGAAAGGTCTGATCCTACAGAACAGTTGTAACAGGTAGCCATGCAAATCATACTTCTGTCTGAACGCTGACAAAGTTATGTAAGTAACCTTACTAGAAGTTTGTAACAAGTTATATTTCAGTTAGCTTAATTAGTAAGTTAACTTAGTTCCCAAGTATTCAAATTCTTTAAGTGTTACACATCATTGGAAGAGATTGATGATGGACTAGGGTGGAGGATACACATATTGGAGGTTCTTGTAATATGCATTCAGCTATGGTGTGTCTGATGCATATATCTCCAAGTAGGAAGCTCTGCTAAACTAACAGTCTGTGCAGGCAATGTATTTAGGAAAAAAAAAGAACAAGGAGGAGCATGGATACAGTATGATTTTGAGCATTTTCTGAGATTTTTGTTGCCATTCAGCACTGGATAGCAAAGTCATGTCACTGAAATTTCAAACTGCATGGCAATACCTCTACATGGAAGCAAATGAAGGGCTGAAATATTCCTGTGGCTGGAGAGCCATTTTCTTTTTTTCTAGCAGGCCTGCAAATTACAGACATGGTGAATGCGAAGATGGGCTAGCTCAATTGGTAATTGATCCATCAGGGAAAAAGGAGTTTGCCTGGAGCTGTGTTCAGCTAGAAAACAGGAAGATTTAAAGTGCTAAGAATTGAGCTATTAGTGTCAGGGCTTGTCTTCATAAGCCTTTCTCCATGTAGTATCCAGTGGATGTTCTGGGTGGGTATGGTACCCACTACAGGCTTTATTCCAAATGTGAGTGCGTCTGATGTGATGTAGAGAATTTTTCGGAAAAGCTCCTCTTTCCAAGATGTCTACTTCATTTATGCAGTATGTTTAATCTCTTCAGCTGTAAGTTTATGTATGTTGTAATAGGGCTTTTATATGGGTTAGAAAAAAATCTATATTTTTCTGAAATATGGTAGAAAATGGCTAAAATAATTCATTAGCAAAAAATAGCTGAGAATATTCTGCAACTGGAAAAGCTAAATAAATTTTGCAGTCCACTGTTCAAGGTAGTAAAATGGCTACCCAGCATATTTGGCTTTTTGTAGTTTCTACTGTTGATTTCTACTAATGCTTCAGATTACTGATACTTCACCCAGGTAAAAGGCAAGAGATTGATGCCATGTACACTTCATGGAAATAATTCAACTTGCATCTGGACATCTATTCATCCTTTTTAAGATGTCATTTCTTTCCTTATTATGCTGATAAGCACAGTTTGTAACATATTTCAAATTGTGAATGATTAAAGATGCTGCGAAATAGTGCTCTGAGTAAATGTAGGATTTTTTTTTTTTAATCCCATGTGACTGCTGATGCTACTGGTAACAAAGGAAATAATGGCTGGATAGAATAATCAGTGGATCTGCATTTTGTCTCATATATAGATACCTAGGTTGGAGATATGGTCTTGTGCAAACAAATCTCTCCCCTGAAAGACAGGAGTGAAAGAATCAGTTGAGACTCGGTATGTGTCGGAAGAGTGCCATACACCTTTGAAGTAAATATCTGCTTTTGCTGCATATGTCATCCCCTGTTACAGATTAGATGTTAAGATGCATATGTGTCAGAACTGCAGAATGACAAATGGTTCCTGCAGTTTCTCTCTTCCCTCTCGTGCTATCATAAAATGATAATGCTAAGGAGAAAAAGAGTTTAGAAGTATTCTTACAGAGCTAGATGGTAGCAGGGCTTTGACTGCATTTAGATGCTTGGCAAAATTGAGGATGACATGTAATCAGAAAACCTCAGGTGTGTTTGGGAATAGAAGCAGCAAATATTGATTACATGAGGAGAACTGTGACTGTTGTATGACTGTTGACTAGAGAATTATCACTCTTAATATTGGTGGATCATCTCATTCATGGAAACATAATACTGGAAAAGGAAAAATGCTTAATTACAGAAATCAGAATATATAATACCTCAACAAGCAAATAAGTAATATTTCTGGAAATTACCTTATTTCAAATCATACACCAAATCCAGGCTTTAAAAAAGCAAAAATAACATGATTATAAATTAAAATGACCTATGTGAATTCTTGATACAGATTAAAAAAAAGCTTATCTAGGTTGATGCTGCTTTTACTTCCTTATTCTGAGCGTTAATTCCGTCCTTTTCCTATTGCTTTCTTTACAGTTCAATTAGTCCTTTTGCATGCTTGAAAGCAGAATGTGAATAAGGAAGAAGCACCTGATTTTTGTGGCATATGTGGTATATCTGCTAGTCTGGAAGACCATTTGATTATTACTTAATCTGTGTCTCCAAATAGGTAGTTTTAATGCTCCTGTTAACCTCCTCTATTCATGGAGCATTCTTGCTTACTGATAGTGATTTGCAAAATGGAATGATGTTACAGAAAATTAAGCACTGCTTCCTTGATGCTTTTGGATATTGGAGTTGTCTAAGATAATTAGCATATATACCATATATGCTCTTAGAAGTTCAATTTACAGGAAAGGTAACATTTTGTTACAGATTTACTTTCTGATTTTCTTTTTTTTTCTGTTGGAGAATTGTTTAAAGCCCTCATTGCGATGTACTTTTAACACAGTTCACTGGATACTTTTTGGGATACAGTATAAATGTGCAGTTCCTGTGTCAATGGGTTTGCAGTTAATTTGCTTTAGTATTTCACATCTTCATAAAATGGAAAAGGGAAGAGTTGTAGCCCTGGAATTTCTAAGCAGAAGTTACTTATACAATGGATTTTTGTTTGGAAGAGTGATTACAGTTGATAATTAAAACTGTGTTTAAATAAGAGCCCAGTTAAATACAGTAAAATGTAAATGGAAACTATGGAATGATAGTAGAAACTAGTCAAATCATCACTTCATCTTTCTTTCAAAACATTCTTTTGATTTTAAAGGACACGTTAATACCTTTGGATTTCTTAGCTTCACACACACTTGCCTCTCTTTAAACATATGAGCCAGTCCTGTACATAATAACTTGAAACATCGACTTGCCTCACTGGGATCTCATTTATTGATTTGGTTTTGTTTTTTTTTTTTTTCCTAAAAATACCTTTGAAGCTGTGTTTATCTACATACAGAGCTTATGCATAACTATGACTACTTTAAATTGCAATACTAGGAAGATTAACTGGTGTTTGTTCAGCGCTTTCTAAAATGTTAAAGTGCTTTTAAAAACTCATTATGTAGCTTGCTATGAGATGTTATTACCACTAAGCACATTGCATATCTTGGCATATCTTCTGTGGTGTGCTGTCATATGCTTAAAGCATAAAAAAAACCCTGCTTCTGTTCTTTGCACATTCTTTTTTTGATAAGCAACAGATGCCATGTGCCCAGCAAGCCACTCTGTCACTCCCCTCCTCATCTGGACAGGGAAGGCAGAATGTAACGAAAGGCTCATTGGTCGAGATGAGGACAGGGAGAGCTCTCAGCAGTTACCATCACAGGCAAAGCAGACTGGACTTGGGAAAATTAGTTTAATTTATTACCAATCAAAATTAGAGTAAGATAATGAGAAAATAAAAACCAAATCTTAAAAACACCTTCCCCAACTCCTCCCTGCATCCCAGGCTTAACTTACTCCTGAGTTCTCTACCTCCTCCTCTCCAGTGGCACAGGGGGACAGAGAATGGGGGTTGTGGTCAGTTCATTACACGTTGTCTCTGCTGCTCCTTCCTCCTCAGGGGGAGGACTCCTCACATTCTTCCCCTGCTCTAGTGTGTGGTCCCTTGCATGGGAGGCAATCCTCCACAAGATGCTCCAGCGTGGATCCCTTCCATGGTGTGCAGTCCTCCAGGAACAGACTGCTCCAGCGTGGGTCCCCTGCAGGGTCACAGGTCCTGCCAGCAAACCTGTGCCAGTATGGGGTTCTCTCTCTCCATGGGTCCACAGGTCCTGCCAGGAGCCTACTTGAGCATGGGCTTCCCACAGGACCACAGCCTCCTTCCACCTGTCCCAGCGTGGGGTCCTCCACAGGCTGCAGATGGATCTCTGCTTCTTCCTGGGCCTCCATGGGCTGCCGGGGGACAGCCTGCTCCACCATGGGCTGCACCATGGAAATCTCTGCTCTGGTCACTGGAGCACCTCCTCCCATCCTTCACTGACCTTGGTGTCTGCAGGGCTGTTTCTCTCACGTATTCTCATTCCTCTCATCTGCTACAGTTGCACAGGGTTGGTTTTTTTTTTTTGCCTCCTTAACTATGTTGTGACAGAGGTGCTACCACTGTCACTGATGGGCTCAGCCATGGCCAGCGGCAGGGCTGTCTTGGAGCCGGCTGGCATTGGCTCTGTTGGACATGGGGAAAGCTTCGAGCAGCTTCTCACAGAAGCCACTCTTGTAGCCCCCCTGCTACAAAAACCTTGGCACACAAACCTGGTGGTCGTAGTGTGGATATGCTCATGAGCTGTATTGAATGCCACTGCATCTGGAAGGAGCTGCTGTCCTAAGTTTGTCTCTGAAACAAGCTGAGTTCATCTTCCTGGTATTTAACTGATGTACAAATCATTAATTGAGTAGGTTTATGTCTGTGATGAAAGGGGTTGGCTAGCTGGAGTTTGTTTTGTAGCTAAGGTTGGGAGTTGTGGTTGAGATATGCAGGAGGTTAAGTCTGGTTCTGTAGCTTATCTTAAACTTAGTCTAAATTTTGGGTGACAGCACTTTACCTGGCTGATTAAGGCTTGATCTGGCAGGGCAGCAAACTACTATTAATGCTGTGCCCAGAGAGGGAAGTAAGGTTCAGGTCTGGTGTCAGCAGCAACTCCTAGTTGTTGTTAGATTGACAGGATTTCTAGTATAGATCTGTTTTATGGAGATAGGATGTGATGAGCTAAAGCTGAACATGTTTACAGAAGGCATCACAGAGCTAGACTTAGGGTTGTCACGCTGAGGGCTGAGTCGTCTGAGGTTTCAGTTTTAGGTGCGCACTGGTGATGTAGCCTTCTCAATCCACAACTAATTCAGTGGAAGTAGTGTATTGGTGGGCTTGGGTAAGTGTAAGAATGAGAAGTGAGCTTATTAATGCCTTTAGGACTTAGAGGGGCTTTGGAGATACAGGAATGGGATGCGGGGTGAGGGACAAAGGGAGCAGCAGCTGAGTGTGTTTAGATCTGAGGGTCAGTGACATGAGTTGCTGGATTGGTGTTAAGGTAGAGAGCAAGGCTTGGATGTCCAGGATTTGCTTTGCAAAAGTTGGAGATATTCCAGAAAGAGAAGCTGAAGTATGCTTGGGCAGGATATGATTTATATGGCTTGATTAGATTTAGGATTAAGACATTGTTGGTTGCAGTCTTGGACTTGGATGAAATAGAGGCAACCAAACACCTTTGCTGGGCTGAACTGCAATTGTAGACGCACATACACACACACACACACACCCCCAGCCACAGAATAATTTATGGCAGCACAATCTGTATTGCATATCTTCTGGAATTATTTCTTTCCTGCTGAAGTATACATTTGAAATGCATGTAGCACTAACATTACAGAATTAAAACTAGTTTTAGGAAATAATGTTATTGAATCCACTCCAGTTTAACTTCCTATTATACAAGAATGGATTATTTTCGCTTGATTGCAGTAACAGTTCACATAGGGAGAAATAAATTGAGTGAAATGCATAGAACAAGAAAATGGGGAAAACAGAAGAAAAAAATGTGTGTGTCTGTATTTCTCCTTTTTTTTTGGTAAAAGATCCCATCCCAGGTTGCATGATTACAGTGAAGCCTTTGAAGATTTAGCTTGCATGTTTTGAATTTCCTGGCATCTGTAAATCCCTGTATTGAGTTTGCAAAGCACAATTAAACCTCTAGGTGTATTGTCTTGAAACAAGATGATTTTGGCTCTATTTCATAGTTATAATTAATTATTTCATTAAAAGTTACTCCTAATCTCTCTGAGTTTTCAGAGTATTAAACTTTTAGCTGAAGTTGCTCTTTAAAGAACTCTGTTTTGTGTAGCCTTATCTTTTGATAAAAGCTCTTTTACTAAGCCTAGCTACTACATTTAATACAGAATACTGTAGGGAATTTTGTATGATAAATATGAGAGAGAGAGCATGGTGACAGATAGAGTTTAAAATCTGAGTGGTAGTTCTGCCTATAGGAATAAATTATAAACAGAGCTTAGTTTAGGTTAACTTATTCAGTTACTTATTTTGAGTTCGTCTTGCACAATTTTGTTATGTGAACTATAATTCAGTTCTGTTGACTAAAAAAAACTTAAACAGAGTGAATTCATCGAATGATCACAGAAAAACAGAATGGATAAGGTTGGAAGTGACCTCTGGAGATGATCTAGTACAACCCTGCTGCTCAAAGCAGTCTCAATTACAGTAGGTTGCTCAGGGCTGTGTCTAACCAAGTTTTGAATTTTTCCGAGGGTGGAGACTACACAACCTCTCTGGGCAGCCTTTTCCAATGTTGATCACCTTTATTATAGAAAAAAATTGTTTCTTATGTTTAAATGGAATTTCCTGTATTTCAGTTTTTGCTTATTGACCTCTGTCCTGTCACTGGAGACCACTGAGAATTGTCCGGCTCTGTCTTCCTTACCCTGCACCCCGCCAGGTATTTATAGACATTGATGAGATCCCCTCAAGCCGCCTTTTCTCCAGGAGGAACAGTTTCAACTCTCTCAGCCCCTTCTTGTATATTCTTGTTCCTTCATTATTTTTGTGACTCTTCAGTGGTCCCACTCCAGTATATACAGATCTCTTTTGTGCTGAGGAGCCCAGAACTGGAGCCAGCAGATCTGCATGTCACCAGTGCTGAGCAGATGGGAGGCATCCTTTCCCTCAGCTTGCTGGCAACACTTCCCCTCATGCAGCCCAGGACACAGTTGGCCACCTTTGCCACAAGGACTCAGCATTGGCTCATGTTCAACCTGTCTGCCAAGACCCCCAGATTCTTCTCTGCCAAGCTGCTTTGCAGCTGTCTACCACCAGCCTGTACTGTGCATGGGGTTATTCCTCCCCAGGAATAAGATTTTGCACTTCCGTTTGTGGCAACTCAAGGTTCCTCTTGGACAGTTTCTCCAGCCTGTTGAGGACCCTCTGAATGGTAGGACAACCCTCTGGTGTGCCCATCACTTCTCCTGCTTTTGTATCATCTCCAACTTGCTGAGTTTGGAGATGATATAAAAATGTGCTATTGTCCAGGTTGTTCATTAAGATGTTAAACAGTACTCGTGCCAGTGTCAGCCCCTGGGGTGCACCGCTAGTGAGTGATCTCCAGCTGGATTTTATGCCTCTGATCACAACCCTCTGAGAATGGCAGTTCAGGCAGATTTCAGTCCACCTCACTGTCCACTTACCAAGCCTGTAAATCTATGCTGACTACTCAATCATCATTTTGTCTGTCGTATGCCTGGAAATGGTTTCAAGGATTATTTGCTCCATCACCTGCTCAGGAATCAAGGTGAGGCTGACTGGCTTGTATTTCCCTGTATGTTCCTTCTTGAAGACAGAAGTGACATTTGCTTTCTTCCAGTTCTCAGGAACTTCCACTGATTGCAGTGGCTGTCCAAAGATAATTGAGTAGCCATGCTGTGACACTGGCCAGCTCCCTCAACAATCACAGGTGCATGCTACCAGGTATCATGGACTTATGTATGTCCAGTTTCTGTACATGTTCCCTAACCTGATTCATCTCCACTGCGGGTAAGCGTTCCTTGCTTCAGACTTTCCCACTGGTCTCAGGGATGTGGGATTCCTCAATACTGGTTTTACCAGTAAAGATCAAGACAAAGAGAACACTGTGTCCTTTGTCACCATTTTCCTTGCCACATTTTACTTCGTCTTCATTTTGCTGGTGAAGTACCTGTAGAAATCTTTCTTGACGCACTTCACCTTCCTTGCCAGATTTAACTTGAGGTGGACTTTGGCTTTCCTGACCATCTCCCTGCACACTCAGACAATGTCTTTGTATTTCTCTCAGTTCACCTGACTCTGTTGCATGCTGCTTTTTTATTTTTGCCAGGAGGTCCTTGTTGTCCAAAATTGATAGCAAAATCAGTCATGAGTTACACTTCTGTCAGATAAATGCTGTGTGGTTGTAAGATGCTATTGTACCATCAGCTGAAAACAGAATAAATTTTCAGATATAGCATGTGAAAATAATACTTTTCTCTCTCAGGAACAAGACTGAAGAAACAACTGTCACATGACAAAAGTCACTCAGACTGTAGATCAGATAAGTGATAGTGTTTTGTATCTTAAGAGCTTGTTTTAATTTTGTAAATTTTGACAAATGTTAACCATTCAGGTTTAAATTTTTTTCTATAGATGTCTGCCTCAGGCCATCTTTGTATGTGCTTTTTACTTGATTTTTGTTTCTGTGAGTGCGTGTGTACAAGTTTAAAGAGGAAGGCATTAGTGTCCACAGCTTTCACAGAAGCCAGTAGGAGCTTTGCTTTGGATTCATGCATTTCTGTGTAATGGCAGGCATTATAAAATCATGTCCTAGTCAGCCAAGTTTGGCACTAGCAGCTACTTTGAGTATTTAAAAGATCCTTTTGTAAAAGGTCAAAGCCATTACCTCTTTCCCTAAACGCAGTTGTGAAGTTAAGGTAATATTTGTGGTATGTGTGGAATTATAGCAAGAATTATCATTTAAAAAAAAAAGTATTAATTCGGTATTCAGAGCAGAGACTGAATGCTGCACATTTTATGCTCATACATATAACAAGGACAGAAAAAGTACTGAATAATATTTCTTCTAATTGAGCATAATCCATCCTCTATAGTAATAAATGCAAAAAAAAAAAAGAAAAAAAAAAGAAAAAGAAAACCACAACATGATTAAAAGTGTAGGCATAAGAGAGTCAAAATAGGCTTGCCATGTCATTGTATTGATTTAAAATTGTCACTCCTAATAAAAAGCAGGTAGCTAGTAGTACATTAAGTAACTGTATAAAATAAATGAGAGAATTAATTTGCAATATTAAAGAACATAGTCTGAATCATAGACCTTAATTTCCTCAATGCTTCATGATTCTGCTAATGAATCCTTTGACCAGCCTTTGGAATATATCCCGCTAGTTCATTCTACACGGTGGTTGCTCAAGAATCGCTCAGCTCTACTTAGCTTAGAGGAAGGTATGTTTTCATTAGTGTCTGAATTTAATGAATTAGCATTTTGTGCCTGTATTTTCTGTCTGCAACATAGGAGCTGATTCCAGTTTGTGGTTTTTTAAAGATACAGTTTTCCATGGTCACAGGTTCTTAAAATTAATTAATTATCATGTGAAAGACAGCTCCTTCTAAACTATGCCTTTCTGTTTCTCTGAGTGCAGAAAAAGTAGAGGAAGTTAACTTTCAGGGAAAGTATAAAGCTGTAGAGACTTTCCTTATGCATTATTTAAGACAAATGAAAAGAAAGAGTGGTTTTAGAAGAGGCACATGGAGATTAAACTGTGTACAGATTTATTTTTTTTATATAATATTATTGTGTTATTTGCTACACGGCATTACTAGTCACCTTTAAAGTGTAACTTTTGAAAGACTTACTAATATTTTGCTCAAAATTAATCTGTTTGCCGTACATAGTGTTGCTAAATAGGCCAAACTGTAAAAGGTGCTTTATGATGGGGAGTGTGGCACGTTGCCCAGCATTCATTACAATTGTGCTGGTATATGACTAGGCAAGTTGTGATATAAAGAACCAGTTGATCAAAATATCAAGGATATATTAAGTTTACTAAAAATAACGATTATTGGTAATTTGTGTTTCAGTTTTGTTTTTAAAGTTTTTGATCTATTTAAAAATACAGTAAATCATAGAATAAGTCATTTTCATGTTTGATGGGGAATTTTCATGGAATTCTTTGTGTGCATGTTTAATGTATTTTAAGATACTGTCAAGAAAATGTAAGTTTCCATAAAATAACCTAGAAAAGAGAGGACTGAGAGGGAAGAGCAGTATAATAGTCTTCCAGAATGTGAAAAGTTGCTATACAAGTAGTTCTTTTGACTTTTGGAATGAAGAAGAAGAAACGTATGTAGTGATTAAGGTTAGATATCAAACTTATTTTACTGGTGGTCTTCAAGTATGTTCATGATGAGAGTCTTTTGGGGATGACGTAAGTATACTTGAACCTGTCTCATGGTGAGAATTCGTACTAGAGCAGTTGGGGACCCTTTCAACCATAAGTCTGAACTCTGCATTTGTATTTATGTATTATATTGACATTGCTACTTATGGTCAGTTGCAACGGACGGGGAAGGAGGCCGAACTCCACTGCAGATTTCCTCTGCTCCTGAGTTTTGGAAGATATTGAAGTACTGTTCTAATTAAATGTGTGGATGCTGGTTGTGGCAGGATTGGTATAATGAGTATTTAATAATTAATGCTAGTAGGTCAGGAAAGAGGTTTTACAGAAACCTTATAAAATTTGATTCATTTTAGAAAATTACTAACACGTCCCACAATCAGCACTTCAAAGTGCAGGAGGTTAAAACTCTCTTCTTCAGGCAGTAATAAAAATTCAGAGTTTAGATTAGATGTGTCCTGGCAGGGATTTTAAACAGGTGATTTTTGCGCAGAAGTGACTGGTTTGCGTCAGAAGAAGCCTCTTGGGTTTTCATATTTGGAGTCCTGTGAATTCTGTATTTCTCAGGCGGATTACTTTCGGTGTCCGCACTTACATTCATTATTCACTGTAATACCTGTGTATAATGTATTTTATCTATAAAGATGGAGAAAATGTTAATTTTAAAAGAGGTCTTGGAAACTGGGAGGAAAATGTAGCTGAACACTGGACTGCACCGTTGATCGAGATCTTAGAGAACTGTGCTCAGTTACACTGGTGTTATATGTACATACAAACGTCTGAATAATGAGTAGCTTACAGCTGTGTTCACTCCAGTAGCGTTTCAAATCCTATGTACTGTTCTGAATTGTTTTATGCTAATGACAAAATTAATAATATTCAAGAGCCTTTTTGCTGGTTTCAAAATATTTCTATTTGCCGTAAGAGCTGTTCTTCAGAATGTATTTTAGCATACATTTCAATTTCAGAACATACATCTTAACTTCCTTGCAAACAATTTTAAATGTATTTGAAAGTTAAATTACATTATTGATTCATGGATTCTGAGGTCATTTTGTCTAAACTCCTTTCTATACAGGTGATAGATTTTTCCAGAAGCTGAATTTAAGAATGTGTTATTAATACATCTGAAAGCTGTTCTTGATTCTGTTAATTGTTTACAACTATTGTTCTCCTCGTTCTTTAATAATAGCTTATGAGTTTTAACTTTTCTATCTGAATTTTATTGCCTAGAATTAAGTAATAGTTAATAAAAAATAGCCCTGATCAAGACTGATAGAATATGCTGAAATAGTATTACAGCTCATAAGGTTATATAGTAAGGTAGATAAATTATGAATGAAGTGTAAGCAGTTGTCCAAGCAATTAGTTTTATGTTGAATCAACTTGAAACAATAGTATTAACTAAATATTGATTTGTTTTGTTATTTATTATGTACTTGTTAAAATATTTATTTGAGGAAGAAATCCAGCTGGTGGAAACAAAATTTTTACTAGTACTCATTTGAAAAAAAAGTGTTACAAATGCT
Source organism: Tetrax tetrax (assembly GCA_009806455.1). NCBI lineage: Eukaryota > Metazoa > Chordata > Aves > Otidiformes > Otididae > Tetrax > Tetrax tetrax. The sequence continues at coordinate 134,609 of WHYT01014920.1, read as the reverse complement.
TAGAATACTCCAAAGTTTTCAGTATCAGGGAAGATGGGAATTACCCAGTTTTGGCTATGTTGTAGTCTAATAGCGTTCTGTATGCTGCTAGTCCTGTTTTAACTGAAGAGTTAAAAAACAGATCCAGAGCCTGCTGGAATCACCAGAGGACTCAATTTTTCAGTCAAATTGCATTAAACCTTTGGATTTATAATATGATCATATTATACAGTTCCCGAGTTTGATTACTTTTAAAATAATAGAATAAGTATTTAAAACCAGAATTGAGAATTTGTTGATGTAAGTATAATTGAGTTTCCTTTTATCTAGGGATTTACATTTTTTTCTTCCACTTCACATAACCCTCACTTTGTGTCAGTAATTTTTATTATGACCCTATGTAAGGCATGATTTCATCTTTTTTTTGTTGTTGTTTGTGAAACATAAACTCTTAAATAATGCTACCTGCACTTATCAGTGATGTCTGCCTTAGTTGTCTCTTCTCCCTGATGCTCTGAAACATAATTCTCTATATCTGTCTCCTTATTCACAGAGTGTACCACATTTAGCAAACATGAAGTACTCTATTTGCATTTTCAAACTTCTTATTGACCACTTCTTTTATGATTCCTCTAAGAAAGTAACAATTATAGTAATACATGTTCAGTAACAAATTTAAGTGTCAGGCTTAAAGAGAGAAGAACAAATCTTAATAGTGTGAGTTGTGATCTTGTGATCATTTTCCTGTCATCCATATTTTCTTCCTCTCATTCCTCTTGTTTGAACACTTTTAAGTTGTTGCGTAAGATACTCAAAGAAAAAATTGAGTGGAGATTCTGAGGGGTTATCGGGATACAAAATATAAGATATTTGAGATTGCTCCAGCAATTCAGTCTTATTCCTTCTTAACAGTGTTAGAATGGGGAAGAAACTTTGTTTTTAATGGAAACCCCCCAAAAATGCAGCCAAAATAAGCTGTAGTGAACATAGTAAAGATGAAAAATATGTAGCACAGTTGCCATGGCAAAGCTTTTCTTCTTTCTGGTGACAGGCAAAGCAACTGGTAGGACTCTTGCTTTTCCATATGACCTTGATACCCCATCAGTCTCAGGTCCTGTGGGGCAGCACCCCAGACAGCTTGCCGCCAGGCCTGCAAGCAGTAGTTCTCCCTTTAGAGCCAAAGGACCATTTGCTGACTTGGCACCTTGGCACATCTTTTGTCATCCTGAGGTGCTTCCTAATTGATTCTCCTGCCTGAAAAGTGAGGGCAGAGGAACCAAAGCAGGTTATTTTGAGTATCCTTGCTGGCAGCCTTAAAGACACATTACTGTCACTGTTGCAGGTATGAGAAATTCTGTCAGAACAGCAGATAGCATACAACATTGCTTTCAACTCTACATACACCAGCACAACCACCCCTCCACCTAGAGGATCTCAATTTTTCAGTTTGTTGCATTTTCTTTAAAGATATATTTCTCACGGCCACTTCTTTCTTCTGATAAGCTGTGCAGTATTAGGAGAGATGACAAGTTCTTTTTTTTTCTCCTCAATCAGTATCAGTATACGTATCTGAATTCACTGTGAGTATCTGAGGGTGGTTTATGTGTGCAGAAGTGATGGCTCCCAATGAATTTCTGCACATGCAGGAACTGGTAAAACATGAACATGGCAAATTTTATTGTAACCTGTGCACAAGGCACTGATATTTTTTATTGCATTTGACTCAGCAGAAGACAGGTTTCTAGAATTTCACTCACAAATATGAGATGCCTGTAGTCATTTGATCAGTAATACCTTATTTGTAAAATATCAGCCTTTGCTAATTTCCAGTTCCAAAGAAGACTTAAAAAAATAATCTAAAGTTAAGAGTCTAAAAGACCAACTTATTTCTAAGGAACCTGTTTCCATCAGTAGGCTGTTTAAGGAGAATCAGGTTTTGAAGCCAAATGGATCACATGAAATAGCAATATTTTCAGGACTTTTTGCTAGATTGACACTGCAGTCGGTGGATTTTTTTTTTTTTAATTATGTTGAAAATGAGGCATATTGATTTAATTGCTCTTGTGGTATATTAAGGGTTTGCCTGAGTGGCAATGAATAACTGTTTCCATCATTGGCAACTGAAAAACTTTTTTTTCCCTGATGCCTGAATTGTTAAGTGTGTGTTGTGGTTTAGCTCTAGTCTCCACACAGTTTCTCACTCATCCTCCCCCTCTCCAGTGGGATGGGGGAGAAAACTGGGAAGAAAAGAAAACTCATAGGTTGAGATGAAGACAGTTTACTAGAATAGCAAAGGAAAACTACAGTAATGACAGAATATAAGGCTACTGAAGTACACAAAATGAACAATGCACAGTTTCTCACCACCTGATGTCCCAGTGACCAATACAGCCCGTCCTGAGCAGCGATCATGGAAACAAAACCAAGCAGCAAGAAAAGGAGTGAGAGGGAGAGAGCAAGGGATAGAGATCCCGCTGCCCCCCACCCCAGGCAACCCCCATTTATATACTGAGCTTATGGCATGGAATACTCTCTTTGGCCAGTTTCGGTCAATTATTCTGTCTGTATCCCTTCCAGGTTCCTGCACCTGCATGTTAGCGAGACCTGGAAAGCTGGACAGTGTCCGTGGTCTCATTAGCAACAATTCATATAATCAGTGTGTTTATCAACATTCTTTGTACATGAAATCCAAAAAACACTGGCTATGGAGAGGAAAAGTAACCCTGCGAAAACTGGGACACTGTAAAAGCATTGCATCTGAAAATTAAGCTCAGATATAGGCATCCAGTTGCAGTTGACATGTTTCTAGCAAGACCTTCACGGCTTTATTGCTGTAGGGAAATACTAGCAATTAAAGTGAAATCTAGTAATGCATGTCTGTCTGCTAAGTTAATAAATAAAACATAGACAGGTTTTATTAGCTGGCAATTGTATCCAGGAACACAAGCAGTGAACTGTGTGTGGTACTTAAAATTAATTGACGTCTTACAAATATTATTTGAGAAATAATTATAGTCCCTGACATGATTAGCCAAAATAACAAATTTTACTTTTCCATTTCTTCATGCTATTTTAAAATTAATTAACTATAAAAAAGTAAACTACGATTTTGTGATTTAATCAAATATCTACTAGTGCCAGGATCTTTTGGGGGTAGAAAAGAGGTCTGCTTCCTTTGATACTCTTTATTTGCAGTCCAAACCACAGAATATTATTTTCATTGAACATAACACTTTTTTGCACAGGAAGCTTTTTATTTTTGTGATATTCAGCATGAATGTAGGGAACAGTACTGTGCTCCAGTTAATTCATAACTGTACTGGCATAAAGGAAATTCCTTAGGAAACAGGCCCCACTGCCTTAGTGGCAAATGCAATATCCTACCGAAACAGATCTTCCAAGCAGTGACCTAGGGCTTAATAGACACATTTACTATTTTAATGTGAGTCTTGACATATATTTATTGTGAGAAATACTGCGAAGGTGCTGTGGAAAGAACTTGACAGCATCACTTCGTAAAGTGATGTTGCAGATGATGTTTCGTATCCCCACGTTTTCTGTCCACTATATCATATGGAATAGAAATATCCTTTCCTTCTTCCACTTCAGAATGGAAGAGAAACCACTCTTGACTATTTCAGGGTTTTTGTGTAACTACTTAATTTTTTCCTATTTATATTTAGTAGGATAACTTTGTTTTTATCTGTGGTTTTACTTTTATTTCTAACATGCTTTAAAGTTCTTCCTTTTAGGTTTGGGTTTTGGTTTTTTTTTTAACTCTACTACTTATTGATATTCTGTGATCCCTTTAGCTTCATCAGTTGCATTGTAAGTTTTTACCTTACCTTCAGTGCCATTAATTGCCTCCTCTTGTATTCTCTACATATAGATTATTTAATGTTTTATCAGGGCTTTAACATTTTATTTTAATGGGTTCATTTTTACATCAGCATATTTTATAATGTTGATACTTGGAAAATTCAGCTTACATACTGGCAACTTACAAGGAAAAATAGTGATTTCCATAGTTTACCATCTTTAAGATAAAGCTATATATCTGTCTGAAAGATGATTAAATTCATTTTCTGGGGAGAAAAGATGTGTTTTTTTCCTGAACTTTCAGATCAAGCAGTGTGATCTTTGTGGTCCCTTCTAGATGTAAAGTTGAAGGCTATGTAAAAACATCATACTACATTATTTAATACTTTCAGATACATGATGACTTGGAATTATTTCTTAAAAGAGGCAGAATTATTACTCTGCTTTTGTCTATGTTTCTTTCTTATAAGAACTTTAAGTCAAAAATATGAGCTTGTTTGCTTAGTTTATTTTTACATGCTCTTCCTTTCAAGGGCAATTGTGCTGTAGAGATGCCACTGAATGGATATTAATTTGGAATTAGGAAGGGTAAAGTAACTATGTCATAAGATACAAGAACAGCAGCAGCAAAAAGAAAACCCTTTGAGAACTGGTTTCTGAGTAAGCAAAACAGCAACAAAGGAGGCGGTTTTTGTTTTGCTTTTATGAATTGTGTAGAATTTCAGCTTTCTGCATTCTGATATACGCACACAACATAGAAATTATAATGCCTCTTACAAACTTAAGGAAATGCTACACAAAATACACAAACAAGGACTGTCTAGTTATAAATTCTAAAATAACTGATTTCTTATAATCTTACTGTTGCTTCTTGTTCTTAATTTATGTGCCTGTTTGTAGCTATTTCAGACAGAGCACTAGATGTGATTTTCTAGTTAGGTTGTACAGGGTGGGTTAGTGAGTCACCGTCACTGTCCATTTGGCTTTTTGCTGTCAGCCAGATTTTGCTGCCTTTCTAACAGCTTTTTGCATCTCTGTCAACTTTGCATTTTTAATAATTGTTCCCTGACACTTCACTGTGTGATTTGCTCTAAGGCTGTTGATTTTTCTAGTTTCAGAGCTTCTCAGTTTTATTTGACTATGTTTAAAGCTAAACTGCTATTAATCTTATTTTTGTTAAATATTTATATTTTTATCCTGCATGTTTTTTTTTTTTTTATTTTAAAAAACAACAGAAATTCTTTGTACCGTAAGACCAAGTGCTGTATCGCAGTGGGACATAACTGAAAAAGCGCCATAGGGCTTCCACTTATATGTGCCTCGTTCTCAGTGTGAAAGCTTTAGTGATCTCCTGGTACAATGCTGGGAAAGAAGTGAATATTTCAGAATAAGCTTGACAGCAGTAGGGACCATGAGGGGGAGACAGCTATTCTAAGAAGTAGGAAAATTAAAGAAACTGGCATTTCTCAAATTTTGTTCTTACGTGCAACTCACCTGTAGGAGTGAGTTGAGTACACCTCACCTGTAGGGTTGCGGTGGTTTCCTTAGTTGAAGAACCTGAGTCTTTTATTTCAAGTTGGAAATAGGAAGAAGTAGATTTGCATATGTCCTTTTAAATGAAGTCAGTATGTACCAGTGCTTCTGATGTCCCTTTTTCTTAGATAATGATTTTCTTAGGAAATTATGGATATGTACAGCCTAATCAGTGATTTAGGCTAACAGATTGCACTGTTCTTTGCAGCTTATGAAATTCTCCACCATACTACTTGAAATATCACTTGTATAATATTCACATTTGGTTGACAAGCACAGAAAACCCAGTTTCGAACTAAACAGGGAATGTAATTCATAGAAAAGACCTGTTTCTTGCATCACTTTCCACAACAGTTGGACAGCATACAAGGGTTAGCAGGACATGATGGGTCTTGTCCAACACGTTACACTTTTCCAGGCTTGCTAACACATGGTTTCACATCAAAACTACCGTTAAGTATTACCCTTATGGTCATCTTCTTATAGGTCATTCATATTTGTGTTGCATTTATTCCTCTTTTCTTTTATTTACTTACACATGCCATTAACATTCAGAGTTCTTTCTGAAAACAGGCTATCAAATTTGCATTAATCTTAAGCATCTGTGTCACTGCGTTCTAATGGTGTTACTGTCGTGCAGCATCCTCCTAAAGCAATTCAGAACTTGATTGTCTGTCTCTGTGGTGAATATTGCCGTTACTGGCATAATCACTGCACTTGCATTAGTTAACTTTTTCAAAAACAAAGACAAAAGAAGTACTTTCAGACTTGCACAGAGTCAAAATAAACCTAAAAAATGTACCTATGTTCCTGCGAAATTATTCCCACCACTCAGTGACTGTCTTCTCAAAGGCTTGTCATATAAATGCAAGGGGAGCATTCCAAAAGAACAAGTAATTGACTGCTATTCAAAAGTGCTTACAAACATGAATATTATAAAAAAAACCAGTAGAATAGCAATTACAGTCTGTCTAGAATATGAATGTGCTACTTTGCATGAAGGAGGCCTTTGTTATGAGTTCATTCTATAGGTGAGCCAGTGTAGATTGTTTTCAATATGAAATACGACATGCAGTGGTCTTAATAAAATCTTGTTGCACATATTTTCATCTCTTAATATGCAATTAAGCACAGTTTTAAATCCAGAGATATATCATACTGCATGCAAGAGCAGCAAATTAAAAACCATTCCAAGTATTTTGTTGTTATTCTTTCATCAGTTAATGTAGCAGGGTGTTGCTAGCTATTGTAGATCTACGTTTTGAAGATTGCTGTTAGTGTAATTTTTACTCTTAATTGTAATGAATTATTATTTTTTTAATGCTTAGGAGTGAGTTCTTTTATTTAATGTAATTTACCAAGTACAGAAAATAGGTTTGTAGCTATTATTTCCACGCAGAGAAAGTGTTTTAAAATATTATTAGGATTATGAGATAAACTGGTGAAGATACAGATGATGAGTTATAGCAGACTGGGTCATGTGATGATGTCTTCTGAGAAAATATGTAACAGAATAGAAGGAGTTTGAATAGAACCAACAGATTTAGAGACTTGTAAAGTCATCTATTCTGAGAGAAAGAAAGGTTGTGATTTAAAGAGGAAACAAATAAGGATTACAACAGAATATAAACCAGTATATTATGTATGGTGTAAAGAAGATAAACTGAGTATTTTTCTGCCTTTTTTCATTATTGAAGAACTAGATGGCAATGAAATTTGAAGGTAAAAAAATCTTACACCTGAGAAAGAGACACCTTTGTTCAAAGTGTATTCTGGTATATTTTCTTTCTCAATCTTCAGATGCTATGCGAGCACTTTCTGGCTGCTTTCTCTGTGTGGGTATTCCATGAAAATTCTTGCCATGTCAACTAATTCTCTGTAATCTTTTTTTCTTCTCTGCTTTACCTTTTATCTTTGGAGTATTGCTATTACTTCCAATGTGTTTCTCTCTAAGGCAGTGATTTTCTACCAATACTTTGTGCTTCTCTGAGAATCCAAATCTAATGGATCCTGAGGGGTGAGTAAGAAGAGTAGATTCAGGAAGTACTGTGCTTCTAACCTTTATCTTGTTCTCCATAAATGTCGTTAGAACATGCTGCAATTTATACAAGAAGTCCTAAATGTGCTAAAGAATTCAAGAATCAAAATTGCTTCTTGAAAACCCTCACTTAATGAGGAATTTTTGAATGTTTCCAAAGCTGTTTCAATTTTTCAGAAGGAAAATGAGGCACCTGGTGGCAAGGATGGGAAGATCAGATATGAGAGCAATAACTATTTCCTTGTCACAGTAGTCTCCCGCCTTCAAATGGTGGTTGCTTTTAGGAACAATGCATGTGAATTACTTCCATAAAAATATTTTAAGTGCTACCCACCTGATCTATTAAGCTTTTTTTTCTGGTACCAATGTGGTGAGAAAGAGCATTGTTTCAGGAAGCGTATTCTATTGACTATCTGACTCTCCCTATTATTAAAGTCCTGCTAATAGACAAATATATTTCTCCTTTTTTTTTTGCTGTTGTGCACTTTTGCTTGACAATAAGGCTGTGTCTAAAGTCAGGCAGTATGACAGACTGTGAAAGGAAAGATGTTTGTCCCAAACAATGACAGTTTCCACCTGCTGAGTGAAGAAGGCAGAAAGCTGACGTTTCAGGTTCCACTACCTTTTTTCAGTGTTAAGAAGAAATTCACAAAACTTTGTACAATTACTACTGTTAGTAACGGTATTTGTTATTAACTCTAATAAAGCCAAAGAAAAGCAGCAAAAGCCATTGACTTTATCCAGAAGGAAGTTTCATGTTTGAACACCAACAGAAGATGCATATAGTGTTTCTGGCATAACTTTCATTCTTGCTTTTTAAAGATCATGGTATGCTGGAAAATCACCCTTGGAATTGCTTGAATTCTTTCAGTCCACGTCATTATAGAGCAGCTGGCTTGGGGATTTGACAGTATTTAGAAGCTTCTTTGCCTTCAGACTTGCAATGTTCCTCATGATGCCACAACTGACTTGTTTTTGTGAGTTCTGCATTCCCGCAAGCACGGGCATTCTACCTCTTACTCTTTGAAATATCCCTCCTCTTTTTAACTCTTTGCTAAGTCCGTGCGTAGGAGAAGCAACACACTTCAAACACACTTCAGAGACTCAATAAAGTCTGCCACAAGTCCTTCTAGAAGGTTAGTTGTCATCTTCATAAAGGTCATAACAGGGACTATTTCACAGCTGAGCATGTCTATACTCTGTATGCTTCTGGGAGGAACCTACATTTTTTTCCCAGGTTGATCCCTGAGGTCTTCTCAGCTACTCATTCAGTTTCGTTGGTTTGATTGTAAAGTCCCTATACGTCCTTCTGGAGAATGCATACTTTGTCATAAGATGTTGGCCAGAACATCTCCTGTCAACAAGGCATGTGGAATCCAGCAAAGTCGTTATAAAGGTATCCAGTTTCAAACTATCTAATGAATAGATAGATTTAGAAAAAGATACCGTGGCCACGTGGGAACTAGTTGATGGGTGAGAATATAAAACAGTTAATATCTAGAGTTAAGAGCCAGAAGTATGACAATGGAACTGGGAAGAAGGTACGCTTCTAGCATCATCAGATAGTCCAGCTAATTTTTGAGCTGTCTATACAAATTCAAAGTTATGGATAAACTGCCCTCTCTCACCAATGTTTTTGTACTGACTCCAAGAAGAATTTTCCTTCCAAGGCTTATTCATTCATTGTGAGGTTGTCACAGGCAGCAGTGGTTGCGCTGATATTTCCTGTCAAGCAAGATGATGTACAATTTTCATGAGGAACACCTCCTAGTTTGAGTTTGCGTGCTTACCTAGAAAAAATGCCATTCTCTAGGTCATCTATCTATTGGTAACTTCATTCTTTCTAATGATAGAGTGGATGAGGTCTTTCTCTACACTGAAGATTTTAGAACTATATTAAGATCCCTTGGCTTAATGACAGTAATTTTTTAGAGGAATCCGGTTCCGTGGATCATAGAGAGGCCATGCTTCTTGGCTGTTCCACAAGGCCAGCCAGAGTTGGATCCATTGAAACAATGGTATTATCATCACCCAGATGAGGGCCTAGTTTGAGAAAAGTTTGACAAAATACCTATTCTCATATTGTAGACAAACCCAAGACGACTAATACATTCCTCTTCTTATTTATTACTTTTTCCTGTTTTGGCTATAATCCCTTAAGAAGTGCATTTACTCTGTATCTATGTGCATACATTTCCATTTCCACAGCCGGAAGCTATTCCATTTAGTTTTCCTTACTGTCATCTTGAATGACTGTTAACTCTGCCCCTTTTCAAGGATGATGCTCGTGAAGATCTTTCACAGCAGATTAAGTTTCTGATGCTGAAAACAAGAGCAGTTTCCCGTGAAGGGAAAGAGGCTCTGCAACTCTGTTTTGTTTTGGTTTGGTTTTTTTTTCCAGAAAGGAGAGGAATTAAAATCGGTCTCGAATCCAAACACAGTTGCTTCATCTGCACATGAGTGTTTGTTTTGATAACCCTGATATAATCTCAGACATTCAAGAGTTGGGGGAAAAAATACATGTATAAACTGAATTCCTGCTTGTTGATAAATCCCCGTGTCACCTAGGGACAAAGAGGTTTAAAACAAATCATGAAGCATATTTTATTCTGGAAAGAGATTATAGCTATCAATAAAGTTTCATAGGAAGGTAAAGGAACATACAGAGTGATAATGGCCCAAGACTGACCTTGTACAGTTCTGAACACTAGACTGAGATCTCACTGAGGGAACAATAGGCGGAAGAAATCTAATTAACCCTTTAGGATTAAGGAAGTCAAAGTCTTTCAGTTCTTACTGTCTGGAGGACTGAGGACTGAAAAGGACGTTAAATGAACCATAGTTCTATGTAGTGGTAATCTCATCTCCATCTCCAGTAGGGAATCTAAAATATAAAGTATTAAGGAGGAGAGATGTACCCGTGACAAAACCAAATGAGGTTGTTTTTTTAAGAGTTCACAGACTGGAAAGCTTAAAAAGTTTTCTAAATCAATGTCTGTGTGCCCATATAATACAGCAGAACTGGAATTTGATTTAAATAAGTGAAGTTCAGTAGCAGAAACAGTCACAGCATGAGTTCCTTACTGGCTAATTTGCTGTCATCAAAGAAACCTGAAGGAATGTATTGTATGGCTACCTTACAGCCATTAAAATGTAGCAGTAGTCTCTTTCTTATTTGTTCACAGTCTGCAAATTACTGTATTGTTCCAGAAGCTTTCCTTGTACTATAGCATATGTATGCTCTACAAGAGCACTGATAGTAATGGAAAATACAAAAGCTTAGATTCAGGATAGTGATTTTCTTCTAATAAAGTAAGTTTGAGCATTAAAATAGGAGGTTTTCTTCATACTGCAGCTGATGTCTTTCATTCATTAGTAATGTTATGATTACTATGCCAGGTAATAATAACTTCTAGTAATTAGAAATTGGCTATGAGTAAGTTACAGCATAAGAAAGATGATCTGCGCATCTTAATTTTGACAGGATTTGATTTTGTTTCTTCTATCCTCTTTTAGTGAGTCAATCTGTAATGATTTTCTGTCGTATTTTTCTTAATATATTTCCTGCAGTCGTTTGAAATCATTTTGAAGAGCTAGGTGGCCTGTGTATTTAGTGTGATTTGTTAATGTGATCTTTTAATATCTCTCACAGTGGTTTTAATCCTGCCTATTAAATCAAGCAATTATATTAAATTGCATTAAATTTACAGCATTATATCTGCTTAAAGTAGCAAAGAGAAAAGAGGAATGCTATTGTGTTACGAAAGGCACTTAAAGAAGCATTGTGACATTCTTGTATGTATTGCCTACTGGTAATTAATAAATAGAATTAGCTGATTGCAAATAGCTTTGTGTATAAAATGAGGTAGCAGGTATTTTGAATTATTACATCTGGTCCACAGTTAGGAAGATGCTTTATTTTTTGTTCCAGACCATTTAATTTAAAAAAAAATAAACAAAAAAAAAACCCTGTCTCAAACTCAAGCTTAGCTGTCCTTTTGAAAAGCTAGTCAACCTCTGAAATGTTGGAATTTTTCTATCTTTTTTAAGACAAATTTTTAACAAATATTATGATATATCTAAGATTGCATTCTGATTGCACAATAAATCTGACATCAACGTTGCATTTCACCTACGGTGTGGTCATGTAGTAATTGACAAGTACTTTGGTACTTTTGGTATTTCTTGAATTGATGCTTCTGCTTCAAACTTAATTGCTTTAAACTTCTATAATATCTCTGTAGTTTGGGTGCAATAGTCTCCTTTTGGGGGGCTCAGTGCAATACAGTGCACTTCTGGTCATTTTTAGCTTTATTGTTCTTAGGTCTTTGGCTTAGCACAGCCGTTTGATAAAATCATCTGTACTTTTACTAGGGTGCTCAGCTCTTACGTATTCAACTCCACTGCAGAACATTATCCTTCAAACAGATTCTATGAGGGTTCAATGAGTCTGTACCTCTCCACTACTTGTCAGTTCTCGGTAGTCTTACTGAACTGTGTTGAAGCTTTGATATAAGAAATTATTCCAGAGTGAAAAATCACATGCTTCTCTTGCCATATGTTAATCTTCCTAAATTTTCTCCAGCTTTCTTCTAGGTCATTTCAAATCCTGGCATTCCCAGATTCATCATTTCTTGATGGCATTCTGCTAGTGCAAGGAAAGAGGCCTCTGTAAATGGCTGTGTGCTTGCTGAAAATGGTGGTGTATACATCCAAATTTTTGCTTAACTTTGTACTCTCCAGAATATTTTCCTTTAGTTAGGCCAGTTGAGAAAACATACATTGTTCATTTTATATATTTGAATATCCTTATATTCTGTTATTATTGTAGTTTTCCCTTGTTATTTTAGTAAATTGTCTTCATCTCAACCCACGAGTTTTCCTTCCTTCCCAGTTCTCTCCCGCATCCCGCTGGGGAGGAGGAGAGTGAGCGAGAAACTGTGTGGTAATTTGGGCTAAACCATCACAAAAGAAAAACTAGTTGGCTTCTCATAATCAATTTATAGTTTAATATCTTTCAAGTTTACTTTGCTTTTTTGTGTTCTGTCAGGATGCTGCAATTTTCACACAAGCTGCAGAAGATTTTGGATTTCAAAAGGATCTTTCTAAATGTAGCTGTCTTTAGAGTTACTCCTGGGAGGCAGCATTTGTAAAAAACAAGCAAGTTAAAAATGTGAAAATGTCTAAAAAACTACTGGGTTTGGGTTTTCCAGAATAGTATAATGGAAAATTGATGGAAACGTAAAATTTGAAATAGAAACTGTATTTGCTCATAGTCCTATCCGGTTAGTTTCTGTAAAGCCTAAAAAGATTGTAGGAAGCAATCTGTTCCATTTTCTATTTGGTCATATTTTAGCCAAAGGAGTAATCGGTAAGCTTTACAGCATGTATCTAAACTTTTAGATACACTGTGGTGTACTCATGGTTTCATGGTATTTTATATTTTATGTGACTTTCAGTTAAATATTTTGCATCTGTAATTCCTCGCATATTTAAGCTGAATAAGCAACATAATTTTCATATCGTTAAATTCTATTCATCCATTCAAGATTTATTTTACATATGTATTCCACATAGTTGTAAATACATTAAATAAGAGAGAGCACTACTCTATCCTGACTCATTTTCATTAAATTGTGATATCCTACCATACCTCTTGAATCTTCCAGTTAAAATTTGGAAGACTCTGATGGTATTCTCTGTAACCGGGAGCAGGTTGTGGGATTTGGTGACATAGTTGTAGTGGAAAGCTGGTAGTTTAGGCAGATGCTAGAATCATTGAAACACCATATTTTTGGTCTTGTTTCATAGTTGTATCTAAGGGAAATATTCATTTTAGGCAACTGGGTTGTGAAAGTGTTATATTAAATAGAAATATTTTCCTCAAGATGTTTTTTCTGTACAATTTTTTTTTTCCCAAAGAAGATGAAGGATAAGTAGATAAATAAAACACTTCTTCCTAAACCAAAGACAAAGGTTGGTTTAGTTGAACGTTGCCTTGAACAGTTATACAATATTCAGCTTTTAACTATGGAAGAGGAAAAATAACTGCATAATTAGAAGGAAGCCTTTCTTCTTTAGTGATATCCTTTTCTTTTTTATTTATGAAAAGTAAATGACAAAGTATGACTTTGATTCATTGAATGAAAGTGATTCAGAAAGCAGATGTGTGTTCCAGCCAGCTTTGTCCTTTTCCTCACATAGGTCAGTGCTTAGAATCACTCCTCTTGCTCTTTGTTAGGTGTTTTGTTTTGTCTTGTTTTTCACGTCTTTTCTGTCTTCTTTTGCAGCAGATAAATACAAGCTTTGAATACACCTTGTGTTTTCAGTTAGTCCAAAACCCCATAGGTTTGCTTCTGTTCAGGCTTTTTTTTTTTTTCTGTGTGACTCTGAACCTGGAGCAGTGGTTTCAGTCTCTGCCTTTGGAGGAAGGACTGAACTCACTAAAACTCAATAAGTTTGTAGTGCGTGTAGACCCATATAGATTGCTCACTTCTTCAGCAGAAAACAAGCTGGAAAAATAATTGCTCACTTCCTGAGTGGAAAACTTTGCCTGGAAGAGGGAAGGGGATTTTCTTCTCTAAAGTAACTTAATTCTGGTAGTGGGTAGGGCAGCAAAGCAGACTGGGAGACAGAAGAGCACAAGAATGGCCATGACATCAGACCAGATGTCAAATATTCTGTTTCTAGCAGTGGTTATAGTAGACATTCAGGGAAGAGTTTGGAGATATTTCCAGGAGCATTCCTCCAGTATCCAGCAATTTGGGCTACCTAAGGTGGGAGGTGACTGTTTTTACATGTGTATCAGTGGATTCCACTATCATACATCTGTTTACTTTCCTTTCACCCTATGCAAGCTTTCAGCTTTCACAACATCCTGTGGCAAGTGGTTTAAATGCATGTTGTGTGATAACTTGCTGCTTGCTAATAGCCACTTGCTAGTGGTTTATTTTGGTCTACCCTTTGCACTTCTCTGAAACATGCACATGTAAAAGAAGAGAAATACCAATTTTTAACACTTGATGTTTCAGTGAAATTTGAAATAGAATTTCTTGGGACATAGAAAAGACACCTTGTTGGCATAAAAGTTACATTTCTGCTGAATAGTCAAAGTTTGCCAAGAAATGAAAGTGGCAGAAGTTGCAGGAAAAAATTTACACAAAGCAAAACTGTTAGAATATGATGGATTGAGGAGATTTGGGCAGAACACTTTTCTGCTAAAATAGCCATCTTCTAGAAGTGTCAATGTTACCACTTTCGAAACAGCAGAGGTGTATAAATATTCATCTTTCCAGTTTGGTTATAATTTGTATCGATCTGTCAGTATTTTATATAGCATTATGTTGTATGTAATTATTTGTTGCAATATACGTTTAAACTTGGTATCTTCATGGGACTAAAAAAGCCTAAACAGATGTTAACTAAATTATACAGATAGAAAAAGAGGAAAGCTTTTTTTGTCGTTAATCAGACATAATGGTGCTTCTAAATTAGTTTTATTTGTTTTAACTTTTTCAGAAAGTTCATCATTTCAACATTCTATTCTAAACCAAAAAAGAAGTTTTTCTGAGTTAGTGCTGTTTCTGGCTTGTTCCAGAAAGCATACAGGTGTTGCTGATGCCTTGTCCATAGCCTGCATAAATATCTGAGTTGTATAGAAGCAAGTACTAGTTGCCATGAACATACTTTCTTTCTTTTAATCTAATTTTTATTTGAAGTGGTATTGTCTCAATTCTGTAGCTCCTATGAGATATAAAAAGAATAAAAGTTATTTTCCTATACTCAGAAGGTAGCATCAGTCCTCTGCATGTGAAAATTCCAGCCTCAACAGACTGCATTACTAGAAATATGGGTTGCAGCTGGTAAATGGCTCAAGAATTGTAGAGGATTTCTTCAAAGCTAATATTTATTCTCCTCTTCTTGTTTTATATTGCTGTTACTGAGGGCATTTGAATGAATAATATAAATGTGCATGAATCATTAAGACACGAAACAAAAATACTCAAAGTGCAAAAATTTGGCTTAGAATATCACTTGGGATTTTTTCTGAATCTGGTTGAATAACTTTCAGAAATTAGGTACACCATTCTGTGAAGGCTACTTCATTAATTCTGTGCTTCCAGATCCCTACATTTTGTCGAAAATTTTGCTGAAGACCCCAACTCAAAATCTGCTCTCTCTGTAAGAGAGCAGTGGCTTGGAATTTGTTCTGGGGCCATCTGATCTGTAAAAAGAGTGGTTATAGAATCATAGAATAGTTTGAGTTGGGACAGACCTTTGAAGGTCATCTAGTCTGACCCCCGTGCAAAGAGCAGGGACATCTCCAACCAGATCACGTCACTCAGAGCCCCATCCAGCCTGGCCTTGAATGTTTCCAGGGATGGGGCATCCACCACCTCTCTGGGCAACCTGTTCCAGTGTTCCATCACCTTCATTGTAAAAAATATTTTCCTTATGTCCAGTCTGAATTTGCTTCCTTCTGTTTTAAAACCGTCACCCCTTATCCTATCGTAACAGGCCCCGGTGAAGAGTTTCTCCTCATTTTTCTCATAAGCTCCCTTTACATACTGGAAGGCTGCTATAAGGTCTCCCCGGAGTCTCCTCTTCTCCAGGCTGAACAGCCCCAACTCTCTCAACCTATCCTCATAGGAGAGGTGCTCCAGATCTCTGATCATTTTTGTTATCTTAAAATTCTTTCTGAAAAACAAAGCTAGCGTTAAAGTTATTTAAAGTTGATATTAATATGTTCTGGAATTGTAGTCTGTATATAAGATTTGCTTTACAGACATGCCTTTTGAACTTTTTGGATGGAGTAGCTGTGTGTATGTGTATATACACGTACATACACCGCTGCCTTCTTACACACATTGCTGATCAAGATGAATAGGTCTGTTACCAGACTGTGCACCATTAGGTAGCAGTACAGATATTCCTCTACAAATTCTGTGATACAAAGTTATATTGATAGTAATTGCATCAGTTAGTGCTACCAAAGACATCTAACAAAAGAAATGGAGACATGTTTTGTTCAGATTATTAAATGGCTTGGAAAGGTTAGTAAGCCAGAGAATATTCTAGACTATTTTTCCTCCCTAGTTTTATAAAACACTATTTCAAAGTGCATTTGTCCCCTGAAAAGCAATTACCTGAAAAAAACCACTTCCTCGTTGCTATCAGACTTACCCTTTCTCTTCAAAGTCAGTTCTGTGTGGGGCTGAAATAATTTCCTTTAGTGCAGTACTGTTTGCAGAGGAAAGATAATTAGTTTGCTTGTGGTTTCTATTATCCATAATCAATTAGGTAGTTTACCAAGTTGCAATTAGTTGCACTTTTCAAGACCCACTGAAAGTAACACAATTTCTTAACTGCTCAGAAGAGCCTGAGGTTATGGGGATAAGTGAAGTGACATAGTTTGCCTTGCTAAAACGTTTTCTATTGATTTCTCATGCAAAAGGAAGATCTGAATGAATTTACAAGGCCAACATTTAAGAATCAAAGGCTTTTGCTTGTAAAATTGTACTTCTAATATCCAAATTACAGGAATTGGAAGCATAGAACTTCAGTTATGTTTCTACATAGTCATTTTTCTGAGCACAATCATACTTTATCACTATAAAGAGTTTCAGGACATGATACATCTGAGGATTTAGTTTAGAATGGGTTGAATTACATCCTGAAAGAGCCTGGGAGCTACTTATTTGCTAACACTTGGACATCTCATACCACACTGGATGTCCTAAGGTGGTGCTCCTGGCTTACAGCTGCTGACTGTTATGTAAAGTGCTACTCATGCATGTGAGTTGGATACCCTTAGACATCCAAAGTCACAGTAGGTATTTACATTCACTTGACTGAGTCCCAGCCACTGCTTCCCTCTGTTGACTCAAACAGGAACCAACGATAACTATCTCAGCTCCTTGATGCCTGTGTTTGGTCAGATGACTCCTACACTGGAAGTCTTAAGAGCAGACTTCGTAGGCCTTTAGAATCATCTGTTCCCTAGAATTCCAGGAAATCAGAAGTACTGTTTTTTTTGTTTTTTTTCTTAACTTACAAATTTAGTCAAATAAGCAAAATAAATACATTTGTCTCACCAGTATTAGTTAATAGTCAAAACAATCAGTGTATTGACATGGTTGTCCTACAGTCAGATGCTTGGTATTTGAAGAAACAGATTGTCTTGTTGCATCTGTTTTAGAAGAAGTTTTTCTCTAATTATACAATTCTATTTAATTGGACTTTGGAAGTATGCACATGCTTAATATTGTCCTTTTATATATTTTGCTGCCTTTTGTGATAAGAATGTCAATATCCAGTTCTTGGCAGCAGGTTTTGAACTGCAGGATTTTCTTACCAGATTCCAGAGAGACTGAACTGGAGCATACAAGGCTAGAGTTTATATTTTTCAGCAATTAACCTAATTTTTGAGATGTCTAGAAAACTGAGTAAAATGACTTTGCTACATTGAGGCTTTGCAATAAGACGGCTATGATGTCTCCGTGTTGTCCCTGAGGTGGGAGGTTACCTGAAGGACATTACCCTAGGAAGCTTCAACACAGATTTTAGGTTTAAGAACAACTTGCTCAGAAAGAGAAAGTGAGCAATCCCTGAGCCACCAGCTCAGGTCGATAGTAGCAGCCTTACCTGAGGAAGGTGAAGTGCTGTCTTTTTGTTAGACTCTAGTGGAATCAAAAATGACTTGCATTGTTTGTAAAAACAAATATTATGGAATAAGTGGCACACTTAGGAAATTCTAGCAATATGCAGTTTGGGGTGGGTAAAATGATTTGATACTGATTCACAGACCCATGTCAAAGCCTAGACTCATCTGGCTTTGTACTGCAGACCTAAACAGTTGTTGAGGCTCACTAGAGCTATTGGTCCATTTTCTAAAATACATAATTCATTTTCTAGCAGCTATGATTTTACCTTTCAGTTCTGATAATCTAGCTACTGTAATTGCAACCCTTTTCAGAAGAAGGTAATCTGATATTATTGGTAGACTTTGCTGTGAAGGGGGACACAGAATTTAATTCCAGAGAGACAACTCCCCCAGGTTTAAGTTTTATCTTACTAGATATTCCCTTTGTACAGCAGAGGTTCTGAGAGGTTCGGTTTGAAATTGTAGTTTCCAAGTACAGGACAGGTAAATTTGTATTAGATAAAGCTGTAAGGCTTTTAATGGCTTTTAATTAATTCATATTTTGGTCAGTGAGCTTATTTGACAAACTGATTCTTCCACTTTATGACTGACTCAGATCTGTAGTATTGACTTGTGTATTATCTGTTGAGGTTGAGAACTTGGACTTTTTATTTGCTTTTTAGAGGCATCACTTGAATAGATGATTGTCTATAATAGAGAGTAAAAGAAAATATTTTTTTACTTGTTATTTTATTTTTCAGAAAACAGAAATCTACCAATTTTAATTATATGCCTAAAATAAACAAAACTTTTGTTGCTGTTGTTGTTTATCCGTAGATCATTATTTTATGTCGCAGCCTGTGGATAATTAGATAGAAAAAAAACCTCTTTTTGACTCATAAACAGGAGGTTGTGTTGACTTTTCATTTGGTATTATGATGCAGAGTTAGTTGTTTGGCTGTTATCACAAAAAGGAAAACATTTCTTACAATTAATCATACTGAGCGTATAGCCATTCTGATTATATAAAACTACTGCAAATTTTAACGTTATTCTGTAAACTGTCATCTGAGATGGTGGGCTGCATTTTCACACTGTACTTATGTATTGATTTTCCTTTATTCCCAGATCCAGGCCATGTATGACATTATCCACTATGAGAATATTTTTCCTTTGTGCATGATTCTGGAACAACTTCTTCAAAATGAGACAGAAGAAAGTAAAATTTCAGACTATGATGGAGAAGAAAAAATAAAATTTATGAAGAACCTTGATCAAATTATTCTTCACCTCTCGGATGAATTCCCTTTGTTTTCTTTATATTTATGGAGAGTGAGTGTTCTTTTGAACTCAGCTGACATACAAATTGATTTAAACAAGCAACCTACTTTTTAACAGTGTATTTGTTGTGGGATTGCATTGGAAAATTTTTGAGCCAGACAGGAAAATTGTTGGTATTGGAAAACATTTATTTTAAACTACTATACTATACTATACAGAAGTTTCAGAGATAATGCAATTTATTTCCAATTTTAAATATAGAAAAAAATGTAATAATCCAGGTGCCATTTTGAATAAATGCCATTTCTTTTAACAGAAAACAATAGGTTGGTGTTTGCATAGGCAGTGAAAATGGCAACAAAGAAAGTTGTTTCAGGTGATGTTTAAAATAAACACTATGAGTTTTAAAGTCAAGACACAACATGTGTGTAGAATTTCCTAGTTAGGAAACTAATGTGTGTATTTTAAAAGTTGTATAGCTTCTGTGTGCTTTAGAGACAGTGAGTGGTTGGCAGAAATAAAAATGTTTCTTTTTAAACTTGGTAATTTATCACTACAAATTCTTAATAGGACAGACATAGTTTCTGATTTAATCAAAAGAGTCATTATCTCAGCAAAATAAAATCTGTTGCTTAGTTTTACAACTAACTTACTTTCATTGTATCCTGCTTGGCTTTACTTGTGTATGCACAAGAGTAGACACAATAGGCCTACTTCACTCAGAGTTGATGAATGATTTCAAAGATGTAATCTGAATAAATTTAACTCCTTTAATGATTACTTTAAACCTTTCTGTTAAAAATTAATGAATATTGATAAAATCCCCTTTGTATATTTATGTATTACCTGATTTTTAGATTTTTATTTCTGTGATGAAATTATATTCATAGTAATAACTAAATTTAACAGAAATAATCTTAAACATAAAAGGCCTTTAAAAGATTAGTTCAACAATATCTTAACTGATCCAGAGTCTTTGCTAAATTTAGAGGGTAACTATTACGATGAACGGCTTTTTTTTTTTCTAATGAATAAACATCATTTTAGTTTTATAGTGTGTCCTAACAGTGCATATTCACCATAAATATAAAGTATTTTTAGCATTAGTCCTTATCCTTCCCCTTGCAGTTGTTTCTTCAGATCTATTTTTATGTCAGAAAAATTCTTTGAAGCACCACTTTTTAAATACAGTAAATAATTTATCTTGTTAATTTGAATACATTTATTTCAAATAATAAACCTTTGTTTTCTGTATATGTAAAATAAATTAATATTTAAAAAAGAAGCTTTGCTGAATTGGCTCCCCAAATTAGTTTTTATACTTGTTTACACATTGGCCACGTTCTGTTTCTTAAACTTTGTATTTGGTATGTTGGATGGTAACATTTGTTTAATGCTTTCTTTTAGCAAACGTTCTTTCAACAGAAATTTTTTTGATTCACAGAACAAGTGTTCCTAAATATTCACTTTAGAAAATCAGATAAGTTTAGCCAAATTAAAGAAAATAAAGTTAAATAAGTATGTCAGGTTGGTAGCCAGTCAGGAACTACTGTGCCCTTTTTGTTACTGCTTTACTTTTTGTTTGTTTCTTTCATTGAGGTAGAGGATCAGTTCTTCCACCTCCCTCCACAGCGCTGAAAGCATGACTACAAAAGCAGCAAGGAAAGGCGTAAACAAAAAGAACTGGTATCTAATTGATATAATCATTTTCATTTTTTAAAAAAAAGCTTCATTCAAAAGTATTTTTTAAAAAAAGACGCAAAACACAGAAAGATACTGGAATCTGTATAATGACAAAATGTGTAGTGTTTCAAGATGCCTATTCTAAAGAACGGTTTCAGCACTAAATTGCACACCACTGCATATTTACTGATCTGTGGGCAAAAAATATTTTTGTTAATAGTAAAGCAACTCGGGCACAAAGTGACACATATTTTCTTTGCAGATTGCAGCGTTTTCTCACCAGCAAGCTCTCTAGGCCACTGGAAAAGCAATGGCTATTTTGGGAAGCACATACTTATGTGCTTATCCTTGATACATTTTGAAGTAACTGCTTACTTGAGACATGAGTTTTGAAATCTTTTTCACAGCATACAGAGAGAGGGAGTTTTGTGTCCAGAGATGCTTACACTCTGACAAAGATTCAGAACAGTTTGTTATGCAGCTTTGAAAGTGCTGAGGCAGACTGAGAGTTCCCCTTGTAATGCCAGTGTAGCAATTTAGACATTCACTAGTCTCTCTGCAAAAGTGTTAACTGGTCACCTGGGATCTCCTTATCTGTTTCAGTGCGAAATTAGTGCAGTTGAACCACGTCAGTGAGCACATATCTCGGCTTTGATGGGAGCAATAACCTCTGCAACCAGGGTAGTTATTAGAAGGTTGTTATCTCGTGTTTCTTACAGCGATTTTTCACCAAGATGGGACTTGTCTCAAGATGAACATGCACAAAGTGTGTTTAGGTGACTCCCTGTTGTTGAGATGTCTAAGCTATGAAACACTTATAAAGTACCCTGATGTTTTGGGCTGGGTCTCCAGCTGCTACACCAAAGGACTGCAGATCATCTGTAAGTCCTGTTTCACATTTTCTCTCTTCTTGTAGGTGCCTGTGATACCCTGGAGCATCTTTAGTGTTACTGTCACTAAATGTGTCTGCTTAGGCAACAGAATCAAGCAGTGATGACAGCATGAAGCGTGATATGTAGCTCACTGGCACAGCATGCATTTAGGTGTCTTTATGTGGGAACTAAATCCCGCCCGTGTGATATCTTACCTGTTTTAACAAGTAGGAAGTCTTAGATTTAAGTCCATACTCTTCAGACAATTTCTGCTCTTGTCCAGTGACTCTTAGATGTAACTTGAGTAAACATTGCTGTCTTGAAATAAAACAAGATGACTAAGCTAGTCCCTGGAGTTAGCTGTTACAGGTGAGGATTTGCGACTGGGTTGGAAGAAACCTTCCTGCAGCTTGGACTTTAACTAATTTCTTAAATTGCTTACTAAATAGGTATGTCAACATCCAACTTTTACATATCTGTCCTCCAGAGGGAAATCCCAAATCTAGAGAAAGTGCCTATGGTCTTTACTAAGTGGAGACTATTAGATGGCTCAAAAGAATATCCTCAGAGTCCCAAGTGCTGAGTGTACTGTAGACGTAAAAACAGCAAACAGTAAAAAAAGAACTTGGTCTGACCTGTCGTTGCTCCCTTGAGAGTTTCACCTGAGTTACCCTTACAATTTTAGAATTAATGATTCAAGGATATTTCTTTTGTCTTGCTGATTTTTTTGTTGTAAATATATGGACTTTAGAATTTGGCAAAATGCTAATATTCTGCAAATGCAAATCGGTCAGGCTTTTATATATATATATACACACGAATGTGTGTATATACACACACAGGTGGTTGAATTATATATTTATATGGTTGATTAGCAGTGATTATTAATTAGCAGCCTAATAGTGGTTTATGATTTTGTAATTTGTTATTCTGCCACATTCTTAGCTTCCCAGGTGACTAGGTTTTGTACCTGTCTCCATCTGTTTTAAAAAGGATTTTATGGTAGAGTGTCTCCTTTTATGAGAGTAGAAAAATTATGAGACAAGGAAAATAAATTTTTATTCTAGTGCTGCTCCATTGATTGTTCTATTCGCTAGACAATTTTACATGCCTACTAATGACAGCAGTGGGTGGGATTTTGAAGTGAACTATCTCAGGATATTCTTGTGAACTTAATTTGGAATCTTTTCATAATCTGTTTGTGATTTACTGGTTTTTTTTTAAGGTAGTTATTGCTTGTATATGTTGGTAATAGTGAAAGTGGAATTGTACCTTATTTTATCCTGTAATAATCTTTAATGTTTTTCTTTCAGTTATCTGCGCATTCCTAGCTGATACCGAGTAATACTTTACTGTGGTGCAACATTCAGCTGACATTCACATGATCATAGGAGAATTTGGATTGGACCTCACGAAGTCTCCAGTCCAACCCCCTGCTCAAAACAAGGTTAGCTGTGGGGTCAAAACACATTGTCTGTGGCTTGTTCAATAGTCAGTCAGGTATTGAAAACCTTCAAAGTCAGAGACTGCACAACTTGTCTGGATAACCTGCTCTTCTACTTGACTGTCATCATGGTGATTTTTTTTTTTTTTTCCTTATATTCAGTCTGAACCTCTGTTGTTTCATTTTATGTTCAGTGTCTTCAGTCATCCCACCACTCAAAGCCTCTTCATGTCCCCTTCATACCTTCCCCATTGGCACTGCAAGCTGCTGTTAGGTTCTGCTGAAACCATCTCTTTCCCAGGCTGAACAAGCCCAGTTCCCTTAACCCACCTCACAGCACAGATCGTCAAATCACAGAATCTTAAGGTTGGAAGAGACCTCTAAGATCAAGTCCAATCCTCAACCTAACACCATCATGCCTACTAAACCATGTCATGAAGAATGCTTTGGCCCCAGCCATCTTGATGGCCCTCCATTGAACACAGTTCAGTTTATCAACATCTTTTTACTGGGGGCCCAGAATGGGCAGCAGTAGCCTAGATGCAGAATAACAAGGGCTGAGTAGTGGGGGGTAATCCCTTCCCTAGGTCTATGCTTCTGCTGGCACAGTCCAGGATGGTGTTGGCCATTGTTACTGCCAGGGCCACTGCAGGCTCACACTCAGCTCACTGCCCATCAAGGTCCCCAAGAGCTTTGCCCGCAGAGCTGCTCTGCAGCCGGGCACACCCAGCCTGTAGCGCTGCAAGGGGCTCTTCCTTCCCATATTGGACACTTTGCACTTGTCCTTCCTGAATTTCCTAGTGTCTGTCAGCGCATTCTTCCAGCTTGCCTCAGTGTCTCTAATGACAGCCCTGCCCTCAAGCATATCGACCAGGACCCCAAATTTGGTGTCATCTGCAAATTTGATATACGTGCACTTCACAATATCCTCCAGGTCACTGACAAAGATGTTAAACAGGACACATCCTAAGGTAGCTCCCTGTGATACTCCACTTGTGACAGGCATCTGGGTAAAGTACAACCCATTAACCACTGCAGTGTGAGCTTGATCAGCAAACCATTTTTTCACTTGCGTGGTTTTTCACCCATCCAAACACATCCTGTCCTTGCCTTGCGAGGACATTGGCCAATTCTTTCAACACCTATGGATATAGATCACCTGATTCCATGGACATACATGGGCTGAAATCTTGCAAAGAAATCTCTAACTTGATCTTCGGCTGCTCCTAATAGTTCCTCTCCTTGGAACACTTTCACTAAGCAGAAGGGCTGAGGAAACCTTGTTGAAGATTGAGGCAAAGGAAGCATCAAGTTTCTCAACCTTATGTCTGCCATTTTAGTGGTGTCTGCCATCACTAAAAGTTTAATCCTTTGTAAATCATTAATTTGATGGAAAGCCATTTGTGAAATACCATGATGTAAATCACTTTGAAAGTCATCAGTAATGTAGTTATCATTGCATTTCCAAAGGATCTAGCTTTGAAATTTCAGAATTAACATCAGATTTATATAAAAATTATTTAATCTGAAATTCAGTTCACCTTAGCCTATTTAAAAAAAAGGCATGGGTTTGGGAGTGATTAACGTATGTTCATATTTTGATCTAGACAAGGGAATTTAATCTTTAGAACTCTTGCTGGTATAGGAGCAGAGGACTCAGAATGACATTTCATCAAACCAAAAAAATCTTTCAGTTTCTGCTTTTTCATTAGTTCCACAGCCCGTAAGCACGTCTGGTCTGCGGGGACAACTAAGTGGACCAAAACAAAGTTTACTTTTCAGAGGTGGAAAGTGATACTCATTACTTGTTTCATACCACAGAAGTGCAGGGCATTCCCCATAACTCCTGACTGCAAGGGAACATTGCAGTGCTCCTTGTCTGCTAGGTAAACAGCAGTGCCTTCTGAGTAAGGGTATCAAAAGCACAGTATTTACATGCAGAACCTCTTGTAGCTCTTGCATAGTAGTAATTCATTTAGCTGTCTTCAGCATCCTGCAATAAGGGGAGAAGCAGCTCAACCTGAAAAAATAGATTGGGGAGATGATGAGGAAGGAGGTACTGAGGAGCAGAAGCCTTTGACACTGCTAGCTGAGACAAGGAGTGTGGGAATATCACATGGTCAGGTGACAAAATGAGACATGATGTGCAGAGACATCAGTACTCTAAAAATACATCATTTAGCTTCTTTTCACAGAGCAGAAGGAAAAGACAAGGGCAAAATTATATTGTTTTTAAGCTAAAGCGTTGTCATCTTCCTCACAGCCACAAATCTGACCCAAACTTCAGCTTCTTCAATTCTAACCCCTTAAAAAAGTCTCTTCCGTACCTTAGTGTCCCTGTGCAGATTTCAGTGATCAACTTGAGAGAAGCAGTTAAGAACTACAGTAGCATAATAATCAAAGGACTACATTAACATTAGCATCTTACTCTATTTCAGTTTAGTAGTGGAAAAAAAATACAAGTTTTAAAATATTTTTAATTACTTACAATGTATACTTGCACAAAAAAACGAGGAAATTGCACAAAAAAACCCCCAAGTTTTGTGTTTTTCCTGCACAAAACCAGGAAAAGCAAAGGATGACATTTTAGAGGTTTTCCTTCAGTGTTTGTTTTCATTCTCTAAGCAGTTGCCTATATATGTACCTTTCCCTTTAGAGACCAGAGAAGTTTTGCCCAGCTATATACTTGTGGCTTTCCTGGATTGTACTTTTTCTTCTGTCGTGTGCCAGAAATGGTCTTTTTCTGTTCCACTGTTCTTAGTTGCCTTGAATTGAGATAGTATTTCTGCAGCTGCAATCCAGATCGCATGCTTCACTTAGACCTTCTTTAAATCACCTTCCCCTTAGATAAATTGTTTCACTCCCCTTAATTGTGTTTCCTTTTAGTTTCCCCTTTTTTCTTACAAGTAAATTTACTTAGTCTGCACCTGGTTCTTTAATTGAACAAGCAAAGTTGGTTTTCATCCTTGCTTTAAGCCACTCCTTCAACATGGTTTCTTCTAAATTTGCTGATTTCAAATTAATCCAAAATTCTTTGGGGTTATATCCACCGCTAAAATAGTTTTACTAAAGAGAGGCTCATCCTTGCGAAAAGCACTGTTTGCATATCACCTGCTTATAAAGCTTGAGTTCATGTTTGAGACAACTCTTTCAAATTGTACTTGAGGAAACGGTCTCTGCCAGCCAGGAAGGTCCTCTACTGAACAGAAATAGTTCCAGGACAAGATATTTGAGGTTGTTCAAAAGGGCATTTGCCTTTCTTTTCTTGTTCCTCCAGAGATTCATGTGACTCTTTGAAGGCCAATCCTGGCACCTTACAGAATACAACTCTTCAGCATGTGACACTTAAAAAGCAGCACGCTCGCATTTATCAGCATTTTCTCCATCACAACAGCATGAGAAACTGCACAGTACAGATTTTAGCACTGATGTTGGTTACTCCTCCAAGAAGTTTTGGTGATTTCTTGCCTTCTCCTGTCAGCTACTGTCTCTGGTGTTTCTTCTGTCAAAGTATAGCTTTTTGCAGTTATCATTATTGAATTTAGGTATGTTCTTTCTTTCCAGCCTATGAAGACCTGAAATTTGACTATCCTCCAGAGTAACTGCCCTCCCCTGACTCTGGCGTGATGACACCTACAAATTTTATAAGTATACTCTCTGATACATTCAGCCAAGTTTGTACAGCCAGAGGAATATTGTGAAGTAAAAACTCTGTAGAAAACAACAGAAATTGAAACTCTTGTAAATTACTGTTGTGTTCTGAAAGAAGATAAAATGTTGAAAACAAAGATATTATTAGAAGGGAAATGCAGAGCCTGATCTGTTTTCATTTAGCATAAATGAGCTCTATTGATTTAGTGAGGCACTTAGTTCATGTTTCTGATGAATCCAAGTAAAAGCTGTGTCAGCCTAATTTTCTAGTATCTTTTTGACCTGTGGAATTAAGAAGAAGGGCTTACATGCACAAAAGGCTTTCAACACACTTATATACTACTCCTTTTGTTACTTGAGGAAGACACTGAGGCATCTCTGACCTTCACAACCTTTCACTGTGTCTTCCTCTGGAAAGTTGTTACTTTTTGCTATTGGGTATTCCAGGCTTTGTCTTTCGTTCCAGAGATGAGGAAATAGTCTTGAGCCAGAAAAAGAAAGAATGAAAGATTATTCTTGTAGCTTACTATTTTTCTTAGTGATTGACTCCTTTGAACATTTTTTTTTTGGCAGGGGCGGGGGAGGAAGGGAAGAGGACTAACTCTTTCCGCAGGGGGACTCTCAGTACCTGTTTTCAGGACTCTGACTTTTACAGGATATCAGGATGTCTCACTGGTACTTCACAGGTACTTATTACTCATCTGGTAACTCATCCTATCAAGATCAAGGTTCTTCAGGCCTTAGAGATAATGGAGAGTCTTTCAGATAATTTTTCAATTTATTGTAAGTAGCCATCCATAAAAATGCTTCCAAGAGCTAAGACAATTCCCCATTGACCTTACTCTGGACTGTCATGTTCTCACAATACAAGGGGAAAAAAAAGGCTTATGAGAAAAACAAAGAAACAAAAGGACAAACCCTGATGAGACTTCCCATAAAGTGTGAACTCCAATCTTTTGAAAGCCTTCAGCAGTGTGTCATCCTTTTAAGAGTCAGAGCAGCATGACCAAATCAACTAATGAAGCCTTGGCACCTCTGGGATCTACAGCACTGACCGATTTGGATCACCAGAGCTGCCACAGAGACTCTTAGCAGGGCAGTTCTCCAAGAGTCATCTTAAAAAATACTAAGCATGGTCTGCTCCCTAAATACAGAGCCAGGTGCAGTTTTTCATATTTTTTGTAAAAAAAAAAAAAGCAAAGGAATCCCTCATAATTGGGCAATGAAGATGGCTAACATCCCATTCTGCGTTAATTTTTCCTGTTATTTATCACTTACTTATTAAGGCAAGCAAACCCTTTATTTTAAAGGGGACCTTGTTTTTCTCTTTTTGTGTTTGTATAAAATTTGAGTACAGATAATTGATAAGAAATTATGCAACATTTTAAATCTTAGTCTGCCACCGTAGAGTATAATGAAATATATTCTCTTGCATGTTTTTGGTGCAGCAATTTGTTCTACTATTCAGAAAACAGGTTGTACTATTTGGTCCTTTAAAAGTATACTCATATATTAGAAGCTAATAGAAGTACAAAGAAAGCCTGTTCCACATGGATACCACTTTACTCCAAAATCCTTGTTGCACTAAGGTATTATTGCAAGCATTTCTGTCTAATATTAATATATGCTCTTGAGCAGCGTATTCTTTTTTCTTCCTAATGATTATGTAAACCAGAATTGACATCCAAAACTGTAAGAAGTAAACTGAGTATGAACTTTAGGATTCTATGTGGCACTTCAGGTTTTTTTTTTTTGCTCCAAATGAGAAAGAAAAATCTGCTTAAAATAATTTATGCTGTAGTATGAAAATCACTTAAGGCAATAGTTGAAACAAATAAATTAAAGAAATACGTGCCAGTCATGTATATCACTAAAATTATTTTTGACACTTTAACTGCTAAGTTAATGATCCTGTTCTACACAAAGTGCCCTTATGGTTGTTTTGAAATAAATTAAGAAGTTTCATTTTTAACAGGGGAAAACGTTGATAGCTGAAAGGCTTTATTGCATTTTGTGACTAGACTGCACACAGATATCACATCTACCCTTACTGTTGACAGCTTCCCTCATGTCTTCAGCTTTGGTTAGGCAGATCATACAGTGAGAGTTTATCTGCACTTGTTTTGCAATTAATGAGAAGGGTGAAGTACTGAAACTTCACCTTTAAAATGAAGGTGATCACCTTTAAAATGAAATATTGCCAAGTTTTTCTTACCTGTTTTATTTTTGCAAGATGTTTCACTTTATTTTGGTTGCCACAAGTACACAGACATAACTAAGGGTTATATTTTGCATTCTCGACACAGGGTAACTTAGGTTGGGTTTTTTTTCTTCCTGCTTCTAGTTTATTAATTTACTTTAAGTTCAGGATGCACACATGATGCAGGAATTAACAGAAAAAGCAGAGGCTTGAGTCCTAAGCTCCCATAGCATTCCTGCCCTGAAGAGCAGAAGAGAAAAAAACCTTATAGATGACACCTATGAAGAAGCCTGTGTAGTTTTCCTTTTTTTTTGTTCTATGTATCTTCTGGATGGATTATTTTCAAAAAAACATTTAGAAAAGTGCTTATCATAACCAAACCATCAAATCCACTTTTAGGCTTAGTGACAGAATTCATATCAGCAGCACTTTAAGGGAAGATTAGAAGTTATAGGTAAGTGAACAAGTATCTTACTAAATTTCATCTTCTGATGAACAGCAGATCATTTTACATGTTGTCTTGGTAATGTGCTACCAACTGTCCATAAATAGGAATACATCTATTTAATATTCTCTGTCCCCGATCAGATCTTATATTCTTCATTTTCTTTCATTTAACTCTTGACTGTCTTGATTCAGTCTTTCCCAGCAGCATTATTTATGTTGATATCCTGTGGGCTGATTTGATATCTGTCTGATAACCTTATTATGCTCTGTCATAGTTTACCCCCACTCAGGACCAAGCTATGCAGTCTCTCGCTCACTCCCCCACCCTCCAGTGGGACAGGGAGGAGAATTGGTGAAGAAAAGAAGGCAAAACTCATAGGGTGAGTTTTTAAAAAATTTAAGAGAACAACAGAAAAAAAGAAACAGAGATGGAAAACAAACAAACAAAAACCACCCCAGTAACAGAAAACACTGAAACACATAATTTACAGTACAATAGCTCACATAGAATCCTGATACCCAGCTCCCTCCCCTATAGCAGGAACCTCCCTGCAGCACCCTCCTCACTTATACACTGGGCATGATGTCACATGGTATGGAATGGTCCTTTGGCTGATCTGGGTAAACTATCCCAGCTGTTGGCTAATTAGTAAACTATCCCAGCTGTGTCCCCCAGCCACAGGTGCCACCAGCTCCCGTTCCTCTCCCAGCTCAGGTGTATGTTAACTCTGTCCTAGCCGAATAGTAGTTCTAGCTGTGACTGTACCTGTTCTGCTTTGTATGATTGCAGCCTTCCTTGTGCAGGTTGCAGCTGCTTGTAGAAAAACACCAATGATACATTAGGCACTTAAGTCCCCTACTGGGTTTTTTTGTGCATTAAGATTTAGACATGCATCCTTTTTTTTTTCAGTGAACGAAGTGAGTAAACTTTTCTAACTGGTCTCTGATCACACCGAAATAGATGTTTTAGCTAAAATGAGTCAGTCTAGCACAAATGTGGTCTTTATGGTAGCTCATTTAAATTAAGATGGGTTTTGGATGTGAACAAGAGCAGTTCAGTAGGCCGTCGTGATCCCAGGAAGTGGCAGTCATGAACAGCTGGAAGTAATTTTGAGAAGCAACCTTTTCAGTCAGTTCAGATATAATCAGGAAAAAATAAGTGTGTCTGCAGCCTTAGTGGTTCCTGTGTTGTCCTTTCCTCTTTGTGCACCTAATTTCTCTCTTTCTTTCCCTCTTCTTTTGGTAGATACCTGTATTATTTGTTCTACTTACCACATAGCTGCAAAGAATTATTCTAAGCCAATATGATCTGTAGGGCTTCTCACAAAATGCAGTTGCTGGCACCTTGTTTCAAAAGGTGGCCCCAGAATGCAGTAGTAAGGACGTTCATTATTTCTCCTTATGCATTATCCAGGTGGGTCTCTCACTCAGGCGTGGAAGATCAGTGATCCCTGCTCAGCCTTTCAAAGAAAGGCTTCTGGACAACTGTTTTCAGAACAGATGTAACCTATGGCTCACAAGTACTTCCTATCGTTTTATGTAAAGGCTTACACTTAAGACACATCCTTCTCGTTACTCTCCCAGTGACTAACACTGAGCAGGACCTCACTCAGCATGTTGGCTTTAGATGGCTCCCCGCCTGCTGCAATTCCTGTTGAGGTGTGCAAGATGTGTGCCACCCTGGTGAGGCCCAAGATTCAAAGGCTGCGTCTGTACTAGCCGTGTCACCAGCATCAGAGCCTTCCTCTGGCCATCGAGCCAACTTAAATTCTCACAGTCTTCCAACTAGGGTTGTCATGTCCAAAGCAGCTCTTGAGGGATGCTCCTTGGCCTGTGCCAGCACCCGGACTGAGTTGTAGGGAATCACATGGGGAAGTGCTATATGAGCAGTGCCAAAAGGGTACCAGGGACCTTTCTGGCATTTCAGCGGTAAGCAATTTAAATCCTCTGCCCTGACACTCTCTAATTCACTGGTGCAAGCAAGGTCCTCAGGTTTCTAAGGTCATGCAGAGATTGAAATAGGTTTTTGCACAGACATGCCTGTTGCCAGAAGTTTGTGTATATATGCTAGATTTTGCTTAACATCTAGTTATGTGTGTGTTTACAAATTCCATTGCAAGGTTTGTGCCCTTTGCTTTAAATGTCATCCTATCCAGAAGGAAATGTCACCAGAGGTTCTCAGAAGGTCTGGAGAGGGTGTCAGAGAAAGTCCAAGAGGAAGCATGGAACAGAGCTTTGAATGGGTGACAAGCCACAAGGCCTGAACTCCCAGGAAGGAGAATAAAATGAACTCAGAGCAAAAAGATTCCTGAAAAGCAGAGCTGGTGCCTGTGCTTCCAAAGTACATGGTATGTGAGAGCTAGATCACTAATCAACAGCTGGAGGCAGGAGATCATCCTACCTCAAGTATATTTGACATTATTTTCTTCCTGAATACATGAATTTTATTTTTTTCTGTTAACTGAAAAATTCTGTGTTTTATTTATTCCTCTGATTAATCTTTCCTGTTGATTTCTTCACCTTGTTTGTGATTTGTAAGTTCTCTCCTTATGCCCTGCTTATGTTTGAGAGCGTCACTAATACGATCTTTACTCCTTGCAAATCACTAATGGCAGTGTCAAACATTGTCAGTCTTAACACCATCTTCTGCAGAACACACGAAGATAGCTTTCTGCAGTCAATTCACCAACATTTATCATTACTTTTTTGCTAATACTGCCTTCCTTAGTTTTTAATTTACTCAAGTTGTAGCAGATATGAGCCCAGGGGAAGCTTCCGAGGGGAAATTTAAATGACAGTCAGCATAAGGTCCCTAAGGCAGAGGAGGATGATCCAGGCTTGGAGAGGGTATCATCAAAGCTAAGGGTTCTGTTTCATATTCAGATTCCATGTCCAGCACCTGTTTAAATCTTTGATAGCATCACAGATCTTATCCTTACATCAACTCTGGTGTTTATCATCCTGAAGGAAATAGTAACTGTGAGTGGGAGCAGCTGACAGTAAAGGAATTAAGACTCAGGGGAGGGGAAATCACTCAGAAAAAGAAGAGAATCTTGTTTTGACCTTCAAAAGAACAGCTTTAGAGGGAATAAGGCCTCAAAGTGTACTATGGAAAAAAGAAACTTTTATCAAAATCTGTGATAATTTTAAAAGTTGCAATAGAAGATACTTGTTCTTCAAGAAAGACTGATTCCTGAAATAGCTGCAGCTGAAATAGAAAAGAAGGGAGAAGATGAAAGTGAAGTTGAGTTCACTCAGTAGCATACAAGAAATCTAGAAGGTAAATAAACATGATACAAAAAAGTAAGTAGTACAAGCAATATTGACTTCCTCAGCTTTAATATGCTGATTACCAATTATATTAAAACTGTAATTATTGTTAATTTTATGTTATTGGAGATTTCTGTTCATAGCACTTTAAAGATTAACCTTTACAATGATGATATCTTAGCATGAAGTCAGGAGAGGGAAATATTCTCATTTACAGATGTTGAGAGTAAGGTTGGCACATTACAGCTAGTAATTTCTTGTAATAAAGCAATTGTATTCTGTACTTCTGTTAGAACTTCATTATCAGTCATTCAATTTCTGGTTTTATCTCATTTTTAGAAGTTGGGGGGTTTTGTTTGTTTGTTTGTTTTTGTCAAAACCCATTAACTTCATAAGATTCTTACCACTTATAAGCAAGTGTATTTTGAAAGTTACATTTTAATTTCTAAAAATCAAGGCCAGGTGTACCCAGTATCAACTTTTTGAAGGCTTCAGATTTCCCAGAAACTTAGGAACAATTCTCCTTTAGCACAGAAACTCTATAGCTTATAAAGAAAAAAAAGTATGAGCACACTAACTTAACTTGTAAATAATTTCAAAGAAAATATGTAAAGCATAAGACAAATATGGAGTGAATTGGAAGTGCTGACATATCAAATTTTTCTTTAATTTAGAGTTGTAATGAAATTCTGATAATGCTTATTTTGCATGAACTATAATCTCTGAAACTTTGTGGTTTCTCTATTTTTTTCCCCATTGGAATCTTACCTCAGATTTTCACTCTTACATAATATATTTGTTTTATTTCTGTTTTTTAATATATAAAGTATATGTATAAATACATATGCACATATTATTCTTTATATTTTACTTGTATATTTACTTTTATTTTAGATGTATTTCTTTTACGTACCATAATTTGGTATATAAATTATGCAAACATATGTTGCTATTGATATGTCCATAGCAACTGAAACTTCTGTTGTTTGAACTGTTACTTTATCTTTGTTTTAAATCTTAAAAGCAGCTGTTGTTCAGTTTGCTTGAAATGTGTTGTCGTTTTGTCTTTGGTACCTGCAGTTTGAAACTTGAGGAGTTTCTAAGTGCCTGTCTTAGGAGACAGTCACTTAAGAGTGAGGTCTGTGACATGGAACAGCAAAAGGTATCAGTCTTTAAGTTCTGGTTTTGAGTAGTACTTACTACTGATCTGATGTCCATAAATCTTTGTTCTCATGTTTAGATTACACTCACAAAGTTTGCGTAGCTTACTTGAATTACTAGACTTCTTATTACCTAATTTCTCAGGTCTGCTTTGTTTTAGCATTTGTATATATTTCCAGCTTAAACTTTGCAGGTGTTTTTTTACATCTCAGTCAACTTGTCTCATTCAGAATATAATCATATCCAACTTAACTGTAGAGCAAGATTGTTTCAGTACCTTGTATTCAAAAAAAGCTTTAGACTACAAGTGCCTCAATAAAGTACTAATAATTAAAGATTTCATTCAGATCAGATTCCATTAAGTATAGCTCAAAGTTGTTTAGACATGTCAACAATTAATTCTATAGAAAAAAAATGTTATTCATTAATGAGTTGGAACCCATTAACATACAACTCTCTAAATAATTATCAGACTATAATCCTCTGATGGAACAGCTACAAAGTTTGTCTCTTTCTAAAAGCGCTTCCTAATGCCTCACTGATTTCTATTTCCTACTTGATAAATTATGGCCTAATTAGTGTAGAGTTTTGTTGTAGAGAAACAGCTTTCATGTTCTAAAATGTTAATCTTTTCATATTTCTACTTTCAGCAGTAATCTGTCTAAAGTGATGCTGCTGTGTGTCAAAGTTGCCACTTAACTTACTGTTATAAAATGCTGAAGTGATGAGGGATGTGGAAATTACTGTAATTATGCAAGTATATGTGTTTACTTATTGTCTCAGAGCTGCCTAAATATTATTTAAAGATAGGGCTCATCATCAAGCAAAAACTTAATTTACTGAATTTTAAGTCTTTTACATTAACTTCCTTCCAGTACAGTGTAAAAGATAAAACTTCAGCCAGGATAGATCTCTCACCTAGACCCATGTTCAAGCTTTCTGCTCTTCTGCGATCTGGATGAGGGAAGATCTTGAACGTGTTTCAGTCACCTTGACTGCCTTAGCTTACAAATTGACTATCGCTTTGTCTCTCACAACTTGGGTACTCTTGCTGTTATTAAGATCTAATTAACCTGGTATTTTAAATCCGATTAAAACTTCTACTCAAATTTAAGAAACCTTTCCCAGCAATATTTTTGATTAAAACTTCCCTGAAAAAAAAGGCTTGTCTTTCAGGTGGATATTTTTCTACAAAACAATGTTTTCTTCAGAGTTCCCAGTCAGGTCTATTTAGCTGCTGGAGGGGGGAGCGATTTGCTGCTATAAATCATGCAGAGCACTTAAAGATAATTTGTGGAGCAATTAAAATAGCTACTAAGGTTTTATGGTGTGCAATTATGTATCTTCCATCAGAACATCATTAGGAGGAAACTTGTTTACCCTTGCAAGTAGAGCTTGTTAAATATAAAGAAAAATGCAACTGGCACACAATAAAGGGCAGCTTAAGGGACAAATAAGATGTCCAAGGAATTCTTTATGAGTGGGGCTTTTCTGTATGCTCAGCTTTTGTTTTTCTAGCCTTCCTCAGAATAAGAGTTCAGAAAACCTATTGAAGCCCATAGAGCTGGCGTACAGTTATAAATGCAACTTCTGCATAAGTAGTAAATTTACTAGGTTATAGTTAAGTAAAAAAGCAGTACATGCTGAACTTCTGTATTCAACACTAGAATCGTAGCATTGTTTAGGGTAGAAAAGACCCTTAAGATCATCAAGTCCACCAGGGATGGTGTCTCCACCACCTTCCCGGGCAGGCTGTTCCAGAGCTTGACAACCCTCTTGGAGAAGAAATTTTCCTAATATCCAATATAAACCTCCCCTAGCACAACTCGAGGCCATTTCGTCTCGTCCTATCACTTGTTACTTGGGAGAAGCCACTGACACTCACCTCAGTACAACCTCCTTTCAGGCGGTTGTAGAGAGTGATAAGGTCTCCCCAGAGCATCCTTTTCTGCAGGCTAAACAACCCCAGTTCCCTCAGCTGCTCCTCATAAGACTTGTTCTGCAGACCCTTCACCAGCTTTGTTCTTCTTCTTTGGATGTGCTCCAGCACCTCAGTGTCTTTCTTGTAGTGAGTGGCTCAAAACTGAACACAGTATTCGAGCTGTGGCCTCACCAGTGCCGAATACCTCACACCATCCCTGTAGTCCTCCTGAGTTGCCTGCACCTTCTTTCAAAGGTCATAAACTCTCCTTTTTTTTTTCCCGAGTTCCATCCAAAGCTCTCTGATCAGCCAGGCCAGTCTTCTTCCCCACCAGCTTGTCTTTTGGCACATGAGGGCAGCCTGCTCCTATGCCTTTAAGATTTCCTTCTTGAAGAATGTCCAGCCTTCCTGGACCCCTTTGCCCTTCAGGACCATCTCCCAGGGGTCTCTGTTACTCAGTTTTGTCAACAGACCAAAGTCTGCCCTCCAGAAATCCAAGGTAGCAGTTCTGCTGACCATTCTCCTTGCTTCTCTGAGAGTTGAAAACTATCATTTTGTTGTTACTGTGCCCAAGGCAGCCTCCAATCATCACATCATCCCAAGTTCTCCTCTGTTCACAAACAGTAGGTCCAGCAGAGAGCCTTCCCTAGTTGACTCCTTCATTAGGGAAGAATGTCACAACATAGTGACATTCCCCTGTTTTTTTCAGAATTTTAGTTGATCTTTAGTTGATCCAAAAGTTCTCTGTATGGTTTCTAGGACTGTATGAAAATTCAGCTTGGAAAACAGCTCAAAAGGTCTAGTCCAACCTCCTGCTTAAAGCAGCATCAACTAGAAAGACAAACGAGGTTGCTCATTGATTTATCTAGATGAGTTTTGAAAACTTCCAAGGATGGAGTCTGGGTGACCTCTCTGGGCAGCATGCTCTGCTGTTTGGTTAGCCTCATGGTGAAAACGTTTCTCCTTACCCAATCTTACTATCTTTTTCTTTTTTTCCCACTTATGCCTCTTGTCTTCTTTCCATGCATCATTGTGAAAAGCTTGTCTCTGGCCCCTTGACAACCTCCCTGTAGGCAGTAGGGGATGCTGTCACGTCATGCCTAAAGCCATCTCTTCTCCAGGCTGAACATCTCCCTCCTCACAGCAGGGCTTCAGCCCTGACGATCCTGGTGGCCTCCACAACTCACGGCAGTTTATCAATATTTTTCCTGCACTGGAGGACCTATTATCATAGAATCACACAATGGTTTGAGTTTGGAAGGGATCTTAAGAATCATCTAGTTCCACACCCCTGCCATGGGCAGGAACATCTTCCACTAGGCCAGGTCACTCAAAGCCCTATCCAGTCTGGCCTTGACCACTTCCAGGGATGGGGCATCCACAGCTTCTCTGGGTAACCTGTTCCAGTGCCTCACCACCTTCACAGTAAAGAATTTCTTCCTTATGTCTAATCTAAATCTATCCTCTTTCAGTTTAAAGCCATTACCCCTTGCTCTATCACTACATGCCCTTGTTAACAGTCCCACATAGGCCCCCTTTAGGTACTGAAAGGCTGTTATAAGGTCTCCTCAGAGCCTTCTCTTCTCCAGGCTGAACAGCCCTAACTGTCTCAGCTTGTCATGTCTCACAGGACATGTGCTCCAGTCTTCTGATAATTTTTGTGGCTTTCCTCTGGACCCGCTCAAACAGCTTGTAACTGGTTCGTAGGATTTCTATGCACAAAATTCACCCAACATATATTTTGGAATCATAGAATCATAGAATGGTTAGAGTTGGAAGGGACCTTCAAAGGTCATCTAGTCCAACCCCCCTGCAAGAAGCAGGGACATCCCTGACTAGATCAGGTTGCTTTTTAAAAACACAAAAAGTATTTATTGCTCTATTATAGCCTTGCATAAGCAGTTACAGTTCCTAGTATGAGCAGTTACCAGCGTATTGTTTTCCCTTTATGAGAGTCTCACCAACCCGACTATGCTGGAGACACCGCCGAGCAGGAGGATGATGATCAGCGGGGTCAGAGCAGAGAAGGGAGGTAGGCACAGCACTTTCAGGGCATCCCCTGTTGTTCATAGAGTGAGCTCTGGGTCCTTTCTCTTCTCTCCACTCTGAGCCGCCACTGTTTATACCTTCAGCAGATTCAATGGCAGAGTACTGACCACATGTTGATGCATGTGTGGCCAGCGCATGCAACATGGCCTGCCAATTACGTGCCCTGCTGGCCAGCAGCGGTTCCCAGATAGCAGCAACATCCTGCTCAATAACAACCCTCCTAGTTCCCCTCTCTGAGATAACAACCCTCCTAGCTCCCCTCTCCAAGGTCACATTCTCACAGCTGTGTGCACCTTGTAATTTCCCACAGCGGCCCTACACGGACCGTCATCTGAAATTCCTCACACACAGGCCCACATCATTCTTATGTTGGGGGCTCCAGAGCTGGATGCAGTACCCCAGGTGGGGTCTCACAAGAGCGGAATAGAGGGGCGGAATCACCTCCCTTGACCTGCAGGCCACACTTCTCTTGTTGCAGCCCAGGATGCGGTTGGCTTTCTGGGCTACAAGCGCATATTGCCGGCTCATGTTGATCTTCTCGTCCACCAGCACACCCAAGTCCTCCTCAGGGCTGCTATCAATCCATTCTCCATCCAGTCTGTATTTGTGCTTGGGGTCGCCCCAATCCGTGTGCAGGACCTTGCACTTGGCCTTCATGAGGTTCTCATGAGCCCATCTCTCCAGCCTGTCCAGGTCCCACTGGATGGCATCCCATCCCTCCAGTGTGTCAATTGCAGGAGAACCCAAATTGATTAATAAACTAACTACATTTTCCTTATTATTATGCAAGGACATTTGCTTGTTTATGCTTTTTGAGAAACCCTGCATTATATACACTTTTTTTCCCTGAGGAAACAAATAAATCTGGAGACCTGGCCTGACACAAATATCAAGAATTGAAACAATTCTGTGATGTTCTCCAGGCATATTATTCCTGACTTTATATGACAAGTTTATTGGAAACATTCAGGTAAAATGTTCTGATTTATTGCCTTACATGGTAGATTTACTGAATGCATAAAAATGCAGTGAATTAAATAGGATTTTCATTAAATTATGCATGCAATAGCATTTTGGTATGAGTGAGAGATCACAATTTTAATTTTATTTTAATGTGTGCTTTGATCTTTTACTCTTGTATCAAATGTATAATCTTTTCCAACCCTGGTATTTTCTTGTTAATATTTCAATCGTGCTCCAATGTATTTATGAAAAAATATGGGAGTTTAAAGTACTGGGACTTTTTGTAGGTGTTACATTTTGTGGGTTGTAAACCTGTTATAGGAAAGCATGCAATTAAAAATGTATTAACACCACATTTCATGTTCTGTGTCAAATAAGAAATGAGAGGTACGTCTTATCTCCTCTTAACGTCATGTGGTGATGATGTCTTTTAAGCACAGCTCAGATAATTAGTGTTAAGAAGGGGCAACCATGCCTTTCTCACTACCAGTCAGTGGGATGTGTGTACAGAGGAAATGCAACACTGCAACTCCTCAAGGGCATCAGGGAAAAAAAAAAATGGTAGTAAAGACCACAAATGCCCATCTGATTGAAGACAAAGATCTCCAGTAGGCTGAGACCAAAATTCATGCCCTGGGAAAGGAAGGAGTGTTCTGGTACAGGGTATTCAGTAAGAATAAGTATCATTCTTTACTTGGAGGGAATAATTAAGTGTTCCCTGGAGATATTGTAAGGCATTAAGTTTCTCTAAGAGATTTGGAATAATTTTTACATAAATATACAGTATTGCTTTGAAAGCTTGCAATAGGTTATATGGTTTAAACTGTATTTAAGTTGCATGAATTTGCTCCTTCTAGACTGGGTTTGAAATAACTTTATATAGTGAAACTCACAAAACAAAGAGAATTTAAATTTTTCCCTTCAGGTCCCAAAACTAACATCTGAATTCTAAAACTTACATTAAGATCTTATTTTTAAGATTATTCATGTAGCAGTGGTAATCAGCCCATGTGCTCCTTTCTAAATTCTAAGTCTTTCCTCTTGTCGTTGCTGGGGAACAGATCCTGCACTAGCTAAGCAGTGGGCTTTTTTTTCTTAAGAATATTGAAATAGGTTCAGAAAATTCAGTCTGAAGCAAGGCAAGTTTCTTTCAAAAGCTTTTTTCTTCCTAGTCTTCAAAAAATACACCTATCAACAACGTCTTACTTCTTAATCTTCTATGCGGTAAAACTAGGGAAAATGGTAATCTTCAAAAGGTTTGGGTATTTTTTGCTCCCAAACATTTCCAGCCTGTACCACCTGGGATGTGTTGTGATTATTGGAGCAAAACTCATTCACATTGAAAGACTGACATATTTTATTTAGCAGACTTTGATAAGAGCAAGTTAAAAGGCAGAAATCACAAAAGCTTAACCAATTTTCCTTCTTTCTGCAGTAAAATGGTTTTGTGGAAGAGCAAATAGGCTTTTCTAATTGTTCTGTACAATGTTATGCATGAAGTGCTTTAGAACGGTTGCCAAACTGGTGTTAACATTTTACAGGGAAACCATTCTGTTGGTGAATGCATTGAAGTAAGAGACAAAAAGCACAAACCCCTTAAATTACACTTAATGTAAATTTGAAAGTTAGGAAACATTGCAAAACAACAATATTGATAAAGCTTTTATTCATGTCCCTTGCAAGGGCCATATGGATTTTGTGACTGATGTCATAAACTGCAGTAACCCAAGAGTTCAGAAGTGGACAGACTCATATCTGATGAGTAGCCTAATAAGTTTTATTTCTTCAGAAATGAATTCACATTTGAATGTGAATGGCAATAATGGCAATACCATCTGCACTCTTATAGTAAATGTGTACCTAGTATGCTTGTCACTTGGAAAACTGCCTTACTATTGAGTTAATAGGTTGACTATCATGGGAAGAGGGGGAAGTATTAAAAACAAACAAGAAAAACAACAAAACCCCCCAAACCTTTCCAGACAATGCAGAATCTCAGCTTTACTCCTGTATATCTGTGCCTTTGTTGCATTCCAACAGTGTGCTATAACTGAAAAAAATCCATGTACTTCATTACTTCCATTAAGTTAATTATGGGGTATGCAATAAGGGAACTAATTTATTAATTTAATTTCTTTTACCCTTTCTGCCTCATGACAGGAATCTGTATCGATTTGCCTTTTTGATGTAAGATGTCTGATATAAAATGGCAAAGACAAAATATGATCCGCCTTACAAAGGAGAGCAAATAAGCATTAGGTCTTTGTTTCAAAACTTTTAGTAGAATTCTTTAAGAATTCATAATTATTGAAACCCTGCTTCGACAGTCGTAGAATCATAGAATGGTTTGAGTTGGAAGGGACCTCTAAAGGTCATCTAGTCCAACCCCCCTGCAAGGAGCAGGGACATCTCCAACCAAACCAGGTTGCTCAGAGCCTCATCCAGCCTAGCCTTCAATGTTTCCAGGGATTGGGCATCCACCACCTCTCTGGGCAACCCGTTCCAGTGTTTCACCACCCTCAGTGGAGAAAAAATTTCCTAATATCTAATCTAAGTCTACCTCCCTCTATTTTGAAACTATTACCCCTTGTCCTATCACAACAGGTCCTGCTAAAGAGTTTTTCCCTATCTTTCCTTTAGGCCCTCTTTAGGTACTGGAAGGCTGCTATAAGGTCTCCCTGAAGCCTCCTCTTCTCCAGGCTGAACAGCCCCAACTTTCTCAGCCTGTCCTCACTGGAAAGGTGCTCCAGCTCTCTGATGATAGTCTTGGTGTTCTAGTGAGTCTATTCTGAAATTTCAAATACTACCATTTAGCTAAATCCACGTTTTTGTCTGTGACTTAGTACCATGTGTCAGAACATATTTCCTTTTCTGTTTCTCTGTTACCATTAATGCCTCTGTGAAGCTGTGGTTGAAGAATTAACAAGAAGAGACTATTTTGGAGGCAGTGGAGGTGTTAGTGCTGCAGCAAATTTGTAGGAAAAGAAAAATGGTGGCTGTGGCCTATAGTGAACTTGAGGAGGCAGCAGCTCTTGCAGCGGACTGCAGACTTCTCTTCCACACCCTGTCAATGCAAATCATCACAGCTAGTTATGGTCTTCTGAGTTAAGAAAAAGTTATAAAGAACCAGCAGTTTATTGACGGTAGAGAAAGAGGCCACAGGATGTTGTGCGCTAATTTGATGTACCATGTGTGCACCCTTGCTGCCACTGTGAGTGGAGTTGCCTCTGGCAGAGGAGGGCAGTGGGTAGGTCGGATTGCCAGTTTTGTCTTGAACCCCTGCTGCTGAGTCAGCAAGAGCTGCTCTGCCAGTGCCCCTGCCCTACGTGGCACCTGCTGTTACTGGCAAGAAAAGTGACGCTTTTTTTCTAATCTATGGTTATACAAGCTTTGCAAGGGATTTGAATAGATGGTTCTGGAAAGCATCTCCAAAGGTCCCTAGTTAGTCACAGGAGGTAGTTCAATTGCACGTGGCTTAAATGAGTCCAGTGTTGTCCCTGTGTGACACATCAGTGAATCGACATTAGAGAGAGAAATGCAATCAGATAATAATTTCACAGTAGCAGAGCTATTGGTCAGTAATTATCTCTCCCAATTCCTATTTTCTTCTGAAAAGAAAATCAAAGAAGAAACAAAAAAAAAAAAAAAAAAAAAAAAAAAAAAAAAAAAAAAAAAAAGACCTTTTCTTTCCCACAGGATAAACAATTATATTTTTTTAAATGCTCCTAAAATCTGTTCGTCCTTTTAAAACACAGATCTTAAAACTGGAATACTTTCCCCAACAGGATTATTTTATAACTCAATTTCGTTGGATAATATTTTCTCGGATTTTTATTCTAATTGTGTCTGCATAGTAGTCAATAAATGCATAAATATAAACGATGCTTCTTTTGTATTCTAAATCATAAAAAGGCCTAGTTTAGAAACAGAAATATTGTCCCATGCGGTAGCAAAAACTCTGAGATTCAATAACGAAGCATGCATGCAAGTTCCAGTGAAATGTTCAGGCACAAGAGCTCACCTAACTGTGTTTAAGACTTCACTGACACATTTTTAAGGTGCAAAATCACTGTGTTGTAAAAGTCCCTTTATGTTTATTGCATATCTCAAACTCTCACTAAAACTCTCAATAAAGGAGGAAGTGGGTTAAGAAATACCCATAGGATCCAAAGGACTCTTGCATTGGCTCTCTGGTGAGCTTTAAAATAATACTGGGTACACCATGTAGTGTATCATGGAAGTCTAATAAAGTAAACAGAGCCTGCATTTCTGTAAAATTGAAGGGTTGCTGTGGAGAAATACATTTTCCT
Source organism: Tetrax tetrax (assembly GCA_009806455.1). Taxonomy (NCBI): domain Eukaryota; kingdom Metazoa; phylum Chordata; class Aves; order Otidiformes; family Otididae; genus Tetrax; species Tetrax tetrax. The sequence continues at coordinate 91,346 of WHYT01014920.1, read as the reverse complement.
GGTCTGAAAATGCTGTAACATTTTGTTTTGTTTTGTTTTTCTTTTTCTTTTTCTGCAGAAGTATGTAGAATTCATACAGGTTTGCTATGTGGATGTCACCTCTTCCAACATGATAATTTATTCACATCATTCTGGTAGCCGTAAGAGAAGGATTTGCTATGCCATACTATGACTTTTGCTCTGACTAATGAGGAAAAGCAAATCAAACAAAATTATCTGAGCAATAAGAAAAAAGAACATATTTTATTATTAACGTATTTTACATCATGCCCTGTGTTGTGTGCGTACAGCAACATACATTAGTGTGCTGCGTAGGAGGCATGCCAGCAGAAAAGTTCTGGCAGTATATGGGTACAGCAAGGAGTACAATAGTAGGATGGAGTTTAAAAACTTCTGAGTTAGCAGTGGAAACTTTCAGAAATGAGCTAGTGAGAGGGGACTTGCATGATGAGAGACGAAAAGGAAAGCAAAATATGTTTTGGTGTCAAAGGCTGAATTGTAAAGCAGGTTTCTAGTATAAACCAGAGGGTGAGATAGGCAGAAAGTCTTCAGGATATATACTATGGTGCAAATAGGGGAGAGGGAGAAGAGGACAAGATCAGAGGTGTAGAATAAGCATGGAGGAGAGTATAGAAGAGAGGTCAGAGAGTCTGTTGGGGATCCTTGTGACAAGGAGGAAAAGTTTTTTAATTTGATTTAAAAATACCACAAAGGCTAAAGAAAACTATTGATAAGGTGCAGCTTCTGGATTATAGAATATACACCACTTCACATGCGGTGTACTTACTGGCTTTAAGAGAGGATGACCAACAGTCAAGATAAGAAGGACTTCAAGTATGAAAGTGTTCAAGGAGACAGTTAAAGTAGGCAATGGGAATGCACGAATGAATTGTAGTAAGGTTTCCAGGGTGGGGATAGACTTCCTCTTGGTAAAGATGGCATGAAGGAAAAGCATTTGTTAGCTATGAGAGTCTTTCAAGGTTTTCCCAATAATTGGGCTTTAAGAATAAAGTCAGAGTCTGTGATTCAGAGCCTAATCAGTGTACTCAGCAGAAAATAATAATAATAGTATCCTGTGATTGACTAGCCTTCTAGTTTATTTGGCTGAGATGCATAAACAAGAGCAAAGCATAGTGGAGAAGGAGACACAACAGAGTACATAAAAGATAAAATTAGACCACTATTGTTTCTGTAAGTTGTTGCCACTCAGGATAGCTACATCCTATATGCAGTGCAAGGGAAGCGTAGTTTTAAAACTGGGGCAGGTTAGATGTGAAGTCACCAAGAGTTGGAGGAGAGCACAACTGCATAAAATGACCAGGGAAACAGTGCAGAAAAAAAAAAATTGGAAAGCTCAGGCCTCCTGACTCATTCATCACTTTGGGATCCATGGCTTGAACACTGTCTTGAACCTAATATTCCCATTTTTTAAAGAACTGAGAAGGGACCCCCTCAGGTGTATGACAGCTGTTCTACACCAGCATTTGCAAGACGCGAGGCAACCTTTTGCCTTACTAGATAACTCTGTCTCAATTGATTGTGGAGCTCAAGGGTTCCTTTTTCTTCTCTTTGAGGTTTCTTGCAGAATAATTGAAGCAGGACAGGAATCCAGATTTTCCTCCAGGATGTTTAATTTGTCTAGCCCCTTTTAACACCACTCTCCAGTGTTCTAGCTGCTAAGAGTTTTTGCAGCCTCAGCAGTACCAATAATTTGTATTATCTTTTGCCTTGCATGTTAACAACAGTGTTTTCTCCACGTGTGTGGAGTAGGTGCTAAATGCAAAGGCACACAGCTATCACAGCTATTTCTGCATTCACCAACATCTGAGATGAGATGACAAAAGGATCTAGGAATTAGATAGCTATTTAGGAAAAATTTGGAGATGACTGGAATAAAATGGAACAGCTGCTTTCTGTGGAAGCTGATAGCATTATACCAGAAGTAGAATCGGCTCCCTTTAAGCCAGATGTCTCTAAATTAGGAACAGACCCAATAAAGGTCTTAAATATTGATGTGCTATATTGAGAAATTGTAATGTTGTAATTTGATTTTTTTTTTTCCCCCCTGAAAAAGGAACCTAAAGCACAGTTAGATACACAAGCGTAATAATCATTGTATGAGGACCGTCTGGCATCTCAGAATGAGATCCAAATGGCTAAAGCACTGAGCAAGGTGTTGTTTAAAACTGGTTACCCAGAAGGCTTGGGAAGAGGGCTGTATGTTGAAGTCTTGTCTTGATGTTCCAGACCAGGCTCCTTAAAAATGCCTACCTGGAGGCCCTTCTCTCTGGTGTGGTTACCCTGTGTGTAGCCATCTCCTCAGGGCATGTGTCTATGGTTGTTCATTAACAGCAGGGCAAGGCTTAGCCTTTTCTTTTAAAGGATAGGTGGTATTGCGTACTTCTTATGTACACTCAAAAAGTTGAATATTCAAAGAAAGAAGTATTGGGTTCAATATCCTTCTTAGCCCCTGTATTTCTGTCTGTAGTCCTTCAGAAGATTATCTTAACCACCAATTTAGAGGTTACAGTAGACAAAGCAGAGGAGCATCTTTTGAACTTTTTAAAACTGAAAGGAGTAGGAAATTCATTGGCTGACACCACAGTGGCTATCATAGTAGCCAAGGCAGTCACCCTTTTCTGGAAGCAGCACTGTTCTGCAGGGTCCATCAGACGCAATCACAGCAGAGCAGTTCTACTGACCCAAACCCTCTTTTCTGGGAATGTATAATATTAAGAGATTAAGTCAAAATAGCAAATACAGCTAGATGATAACAAGGTAATTTATGGGATGTTAATTGGCATATGGTGTACATAAAAAAAAAAAATAAAAATGCATTACAGAATAGGAGGAACACAAGCTGTGTGTGTTAATATTGATGATACCAAACAAGCAGCATCTGACCATGTAACAGCCACAGCTGGGTAACTCTAAAGAAGCACCTGCACTGTGCTGCTACAAAGAGTCCGGGCATATGAAATACAATCCGTGTTTCCTGTAGTGAGTATAATCAGTTGTTGTTGGTTATTCACATCACTAGAGATGTTTTGATAGAAGAAAATTATTATATTCTTTGTACAATACAGTTTCTCTAAAAAATAAGGTCAACTAACAGGCAAGTCAGTGTTTATATGGCAGGAATGGACACTAGCAAAAAGACTCATTCACTTGTTGAATTTGGAATGATCGTGTTGTGAATATTGGTACAAATGTTACATAGTGCTAATCAAAAATGCAAGTGCTTTGGTTTTTTGGGACATAAATCTTTGTTTTTGAACTGAAGTAGGCACTTCCTTGATTAAAGTGATCAAACAGCAGCTATACCCTGTCTCTGATGGTTCAATCTCTAACATACAAATCAGCATTTTCAGACAACACATTATAATCAAGCTAGAATAATATCATCAGTTAAAATATATTTAAAAAGGAATGAAAGAATAATAAAAAGGAGACACATGGTTAGAAGTGGAAACTTCTGAGCAGAAAAGCTATAGATTGCCTTTTTTTTTTTTTTTTTTTTTTTT
>WHYT01014920.1:53804-84006 GCA_009806455.1 Tetrax tetrax | reverse complement strand
TGTGATAGGACAAGGGGTAATGGGTTTAAATTAGAAGGAGGTAGGTTTAGATTAGATATTAGAAAAAAATTTTTTACAATGAGAGTTGTAGAGCACTGGAACAGGTTGCCCAGAGAGATGGTGGATGCCCCATCCCTGGAAACATTCAAGGCCAGGCTGGATGAGGCTCTGAGCAACCTGATCTAGTCCCTGCTTCTTGCAGGGGGGGTTGCACTAGATGACTTTTGAAGGTCCCTTCCAACACTAACATTCCATGATTCTATGATTATCTAAGAACTTACAAGTAAGATGTTTTATTCTGATCCTGATCAAGAGGGACAATTGGACTCTTACACTTAAGTCCCTGTCAACTGGTTATAAGCGAACTATTTTAAAGTATGTTACTGTTAGTGTGACACATACAAGAGGGAATAAATGGCAATATAAAGGTGTTTTCATGTTGCAAGTTGTGCTCAACTATTGCAAGATGTCATTGAAAGTATCACACATTTTTCCTATCTGTTTCTAAACACGAAGATTGTTTATGTCTGTCACCAGATTAGTGATTAGTTTATCGGATTTAATGTTTTTCATCAAGAAGCTTTAAAAAAAAAATTTTAAAATCATGCCCCAAGACTTGTGATTCTGAACCATCTTGGCTTGTAGAAGATTCGCAAGACACCTTGTGACCCTGCTGAAAGATGTAGCTGGCCTGTCATTTTGAAGAAGTACTTTTTTTCTTTTTCTTTTTTTTTTTTCTTCCAGTAAGAATGTAAACATCTAAAAAAACTGTAAAGAAATCAGGATTTGACTTTTTGGTTTCAGCTCTCTACTGTCAAAGATCAAAGCTTAGATTCCTGAAGAAGGAGAAGCTGCCTAAAGGTTAATTCATAATTCATCTAATTGAAACTTGCATTATAGACGTGTTCGGGATGTAGACCAAGAGTAGTACTGATGTGTGGGTTTTTTGACCTGAAGACCTGAGATGAGGTTGAGAAGATCTGGCAGGGATCCATGGAAATGCACTAAGGTAGTCTGAGTTCTTCTTGGAGGGGTGCGTCCACAAAGTACTAGTGAATTAAAGCACAACTGAAAAGAAACATAGTATGACAAGCTATGTACGAAGAAGAACTGCAGGACTGCACTCTACATTTAGATTATGAAGGTTATAGTAGCTTCTTAGAAAATTTGTGGGATTTGTTTACTATTCTTTTTTTCCCTCCCTTGCTTTCTGACATATGAGGAATTTACACCATCTCAATCATTCCACTCTGCCTGGAAGGAAAAGCAAAATAATTTTATTAATTCAAATTTAGTCAGATTCTTTTTTTTTTTTTTTTAAATAGACATATTTCTTGATTTCATTCTCTTGTAATATTCTGGTCTACATTGCCTTGATATAGTCTTATTAATTATAGTAATCTTGCTACATCCTTTGTAAGGGCTAGAATAATTTTTACAATGTGCCATGCTTCAGAGTACATTCATAAAAAGATGTAGCATGGAAAGGATTCCCCAAGAGCCATCTGATCTCACTGGTGCAAGCTCACCAGATACATTATGATGAGCAACCTGATCTAGTTGAAGATATCCCTACTCCTTGCAGGGGGGTTGGACTAGATGACCTTTTAAAGTCCCTTCCAACCCAAGCTGTTCCATGATTCTATGAGTGTTTATCTAACCTGTTCCTAAAAGTCTTCTGAGCTTTACTATGTGGACATATTCTTTCTAAAAATAAATAAATAATTTGTAAAAAGCATTGTACTAAGAAAGCTACATTTAATTAATGAGAATTTTTTTCACTATAAATTTTTTAGTAGCCATTTCAGCTTCAAAAACATGTTTAAGTCCTTTCACTTTAGCATTGTTAGATAAAAATTGTATTCTGTCATCATTGTTCACCATAAACAAATGCTTACTTCTGTATAATGAATTAATACCTCAAGTGGATGAAATCCCTGGATGAAAAAAAAAAGGTATTTAAGTAGGTATTTAAGGTATTTCAGTAGGTATTTAAGTAATTATTTGATCTTGTTGGTGATGGATGACTTTCTAGATGGCAGCAATTACTTTGAGCTGAAGAACTTACAGCTGTTCTATATCCTTGAGAAGAAGTAATCTAAGTCAGTGCTTGCTCACAATTGTGGCACTTGATATGTACCTGCATTGTCCTGAATTCATTTCACTGACAGACAGGCGTAACAGCCCCATTTTAGTCTGTGTAGCAGCTGAACCCCATGGGGAGAGCACGCCTGTACCACAAGGCTTCAGGTGTCTGCATGGCCCTTTGGATGCAGATAAGCCCCAGGCTGGATTCCTTTTGCAGAGATCTCATAAGCACAGCTTGATGTGGGACTTGTGGTGGGCTTCTTGGCTGGAAAGAAATTGTCTGATATTTCCTGAAGTTGCATTACATTGCAATTATTGGGTTTTAGAACCTACTGGTCTGGTAACTGAGCTTTTGCATTAGAGGCAAATTTGTGTGGCCAATATAGTATGTACATCGGAGTAGAGCTGCAGCAGTTCAGTGTTCTTGTTATTCAAAAGGGTTCCCAGTTCTGTTTTAGACTTTGGCTTGTGATCTAAGTGTGCATCGCCCGTAGCAACCAGAGAAATTCCTTTCCTGCTGCTTTTGTGGTGGCACTAGTGGATTTCTTCATGTTTTGTTAAAAATTAAATAAGTAACAATCTGGAAATTGGTATATTTTTAATAGGAAGCAAGATATTAGGAGAGAATGTGATTTCTGCAAAACAGAGCAAAACAATCAAGCCTTTTAACTTCTGATGGAAACTTAATCTCAAACTTTAGGACTTTTTTTTTTTGTCTATTCTGAATACCCATTAAAAAACTACTTTAAGGAAAACATGAAAAAAAAATCATGTAGTTGATTTTTTTCATCTAAATCAAATATTCCTTTGGAATGTGACCCATTTTTTCCAACCCTTTTCACCAGTTGGTCAAGATCACTTGTTTGGGGTTTGGGGTTTTTTTTTGTGCAGGTTTTGGGGTTTCTTTTTTTTTTTTGGTTACTTTTTTCCAAAAATCACAACTTGTGACTATTATCCTATATTTTTATATAGACCTCATGGGAATTTAGAGCAGAGAATGAGAAGCCAAGAACAGATTGAAATGAAAAAGGATGAAGAGGAGGAGAATCAAGTTCTCTTACATATTATTGTATTAAAATAACTGCTTGTCTGCAACTCTTGTGTAAAACTGTGCAGCACTAACGTCACAGGAGTATAATAGAAGTCCAGAAAATTTTGAACAGTACATGTTATGTACTGTAATAAAAGTATAATGATTAGTCAGGCTTATTTTCTCCTTGGAATTACATTTTTTTTTTTTTTTAAACAGCCACAGCTAGTTTATTTTGGGAGGAAGGAAATGCGGTGGTTGGTATTAGCTGATTGATCTTGCAAGACTCCATCGTTGCCTGGGTAATCGATTCAGATATCCTGTGTGGGCACCATGAAGGCTACAAGACTGGGACAAACCCTTGCAACCCCTCCTTCCTTCCCATTTTTTTGCAAAATTTTCTTTATCCTGAGTGGACCCAGTCCAGAAGTGGCTTCATTCGCCATCCCTTTTCTTTCCCCGGACCTCCACGACTGGCCTCTACGGCTGCTTTTGCATGAAAGGCTCTACACAAAGCCCAAATGTTAGGGGTTGGGGGTGGAGAGAGAATGGTACTTTTCTGTATGCCTTTGCTTGTATGACGTTCTGTTTCTGTGTCCTTTATTGAAGTCGCTGGAGTGGCATTAGACATCACTGTGTTGCTCATAATAAAATGCCCTCAGATAATGAATGCTCCCCTTCTGGTTTAAAAAGCTCACCCCTGCATACCTTGAAAGCCTGTCCTGATTTTGCTGGATTAATAAGGGATAAAACTGCTTTCTGGAAGGTTTATGTACACCATTCAGTCAAGTGGTGGATTGCTTGCTCATCTCCTTAAAGGTTATTTAAGAGATAATCTCTATTGATTTGAAACATATAAAGCCATGGATAAGTCTGAGATAAATTAATAGCCGGCACAGTAATAAAGCATTTAATCAGCCTCCAAAGTTATTTAGGGCGCTATGTTATAAAGCAATTTTTCTTATTCTGTAGCAAGCCATAAAAAGAGAGGAAAAACTATTGAATGTCCTTTTGTGCATGACATCAAAGTGCTGAGTTGACAAAGGTGTTTTGAGCTGTCTGCTCTGCAACTCAGTCTATCAATACGTGTTATGTTTGTTGTACCCGTGTTTAACAGACACTCTGGATGCAAGTCAGGCCTGTAAGTATGCAGTTCCCATCAAAGGCAGAAGATTGACATCTGTTGACCCTGGATCTGCTTAGCTCAGTGATACAGTTGTCTTTTCACAAGACTGAACTGAGTGCTGATTTCATTTGGGCTTTCCTCCCATCAAGCTCATTGTCTTCTCTAACTTATGAGTTATTGTTTCCACAATATCTGAATTCCTTGTCTGTTTTAGGAAAATTTTAAGAACTGACTTATTTAGACTGTGCTGACATCATCCTACTTCAAAAGAAAAGAGAATCTGGATGACTATAAGGGTCGGGCAGATGAATTGGCTTGTATAACTGGGTAAGGATCTTTGGCCAACACAGCACAGAAAGTCTGAGGTTGCTCTTTGGTGCCTCATATCTGCCCCTTCAGACCCTGTGCCTGAGTAGAGGTTGTGTCTCTTTGTGCATCAGGCTGGTCTGCTGAGACAGGCTTTTCCCAAGCTTGTCCTCAGAAAGCTCGTATGTGCTGGCAGCAGCCTTGCTGGCTTGTGTGCAGAAATGGGGAAGCCTTGTCTTGACCTGCAAGACCGTAGTGTATTTCAAACACCCCATCACAAAGGGGAAAATTTCCCTTCAGCTAACTAGTACAGTCCTCCATGACCCTTCCACAGTCCCCTCAAGAAATTGAACTCTTTCTGTGTGTAATGAGGAAATCGGATGTTTTACTTATTAGATCTTACCACCTGTGTCAATGTAGAATTAATCTCCAGATGACTCCCTTGTTTTTTAAATGCGGGGAAAAAAAACCCAAAGAGTACTAAAACTGGGAATTAGATTCAGATACTACATAGCTCAAATAAATTTCCTAGTTACCATAGTTCACATCAGAGTCACTGCCCAACAAATTGTTAAGATGGCAAATTGGACAAAGATTCAATGTCACTCAATGTAATAAGAATGTTTTTTTCTCCTTTTTGCTTGCTATTTTCTTCAGAATTAGAGTGTAGTTACCGGAATAATTTTGTAAATATAGTGCTGAAGAGATAAAATATGTTACTGAAAAAGAAAGGCATAAAGTATGGTCAGGACAGATTTCCCACTTCACCTTTGCAATCAGTTGTGGGTAGACAGAAGCAGATCACTTGTTTCCAAGTGGGCAAATCCTTACCAGCTTTTTGTTTATTTTTCACCACTGTATGTTCCTTGCTCGGTGTAAAGTCTTGGTAGATGATTAAATCACTTTCCTGCCACCTTTCCTTTTTGAATCACATTTCCAGCTTGTGTCTGTGCTGCACGACTCTAGAGCAAGTCTTATTGTCATTTGTGTCCCACTTCTATGAACTAGCTTTCCTAAATTTGGTATTTATGACACATGAAAGGAAAACAACAGACTAAAGACTGAGATTCAGATTTCTTCAGAAGAAGTTGATAGTAATCAATACTTGATCTTGCTCTGAATGCATCATTTCGGCATCTGATGTTCCAGTCAGGTATTTTTTTCATGCTTACAGTGACAGATTTTGCAAGCTTTTGTACCAGATCCTGAAAACTATTATGAAAGTTCAGTCAGGAAAAACTGTAATGAGTGTGGCAACAGTACTTTTATCCAGATCAATTACCTTACTTAAGAAAGATTACCAGTTAGGATGCATCCATGGGTGCTGATGGAGCAGTCATCAAGAGACTACTTTCTATCAAGGCAATCAGATGATGTCTCTAGTGCCTCAAAAAAGGCAAATGTTATGTCCATCTTCAAAAAGGGAAAGTGAGAGTCCAAGGAACCACAGAACATTCAGCCTCACATTAGTCCATGGGAAGATTATGGAGCAAATCCTTCTGAAATCCGTTACCAGGCGAATGAAAGACAGGACAACTTGGAACAGCTAGATCAGATCTACCAAGGGCAGTTTATATGTAACCAACCTCGTTACCATCAGTAATGAAATGACCAATATAGTGGATAAGGAGAGAGCAGTGAATGTAATTCTGAGGATCCAGACCTTCTTTATTCAGAGATTCACAAAGAAAGGAGAAAAGAGAGCCAAATTCCAACTAAATATAAGGCAAAAAAAAAAATCCCTAAACACTGGAGCATATTTCTCAGGGACACTGTGGTGCCTCCACCCCCAGAAATTTTCCAGACTCAGCAAGGCCTTGAACAGCCTAATCTAACACTGAAGTTAGCCTTGCTTTCAGCTGAGGGCTACACCTGATGCCTCTGAAGGTCCCTTCCAACCTGAAGTATTTTATGATGATTTTTATAAATTCCCTGAAAGAAGCTGGCATGTTTCTGTGTGGCTGAGAGTTGTCAGGATTCAAAATATCCCTCCTAACCATTTTTCACCAATGCACCTTTACCACTCTTTCTGTCTTCAATGAAACTATTTGTGACAATAATTTCCTTTTTCTGGATGGCAAGGTAAATGTTCAGACCACCCTTGGAGATCTGGTGCACAGCATAACCGAAGCATTGTGGGAGGAGTGATGACTGTACATGTCTATTGTAGCTGTGGCTCAAAACAGAGGTGTTAGACCTCGCAAACTCCTCAACTGATGTCAGACAGATGTGACAGGGAGAAGTTAAGCTGGGAGATCCCTTTAACCTACTGCAGAAAAAAAAGTAACTGCAGAAGACAGTAAGATTTATTTATTCTATAGAAAAATAAAGTAAAACCTTGGGCAGAGTGGGAGAAGTGATTTTAAAGTTGTAATATTTCTCAGCAGTGGGAAAGAAAGAATATTTACAAAGTCCACCTATCGGCTCTAACTTCTCGTGAAAGTCTTGGTCTTTCTTAACACTCTGTCCTGAGCAGCTCCCATGGTATTTTTTCCCTGTCTTGTGAAGACACTCAGCAGAGTTGGCAGTGAGAGATTTTTTGAATGTCAGTCTCTATTCTTACTGCTCAGAGCATTTCCTTGTGGATGTGTTTTGAAATGTTTCTGCTAGAGCTGGAACTGATAAAAAATTCTCTGTAGCTGAACTGTGTGTAAGTTTGCACTCAGGTTACTTTCTCTAAAATTTCAGCCTTGTGGGAGAAAGCAAAACTTAACATCATAGTTCCACTAGAGGTTTTAATATATGAAAAGCATGGCTCCTCTTGGTCTTTGTTGGCTTTCTAGCAAGGACATGCCACCTTTTCCACCTCTTTGAAATTCCTTAAGTCTTGTGTACCCTGTTAATTTGGTGATTTGGGGGAATGTGCCTATTCAACAGCGGTACACATCTCTTCAACTCCCTCCAAAACATTGCCACACAGAATACCGTCCACTTCTTCCCACTGTGTTTCCTGGTTTCCATTGACTAGTTTCCAATCTATAGCAATGCCTCACCCCATTACCACTTAGGTCAGCTCTAGCTATAGAGTTAACTTGCGTATAAACAGGTTGAGCTTCGCCCACATGAGAGGATTTAGGTGGAAGGAAAACAAGAGGAAGAAAAACACCCTCTATAAATACTCCTTCCATTTTTTTATTCTTGTTTGTTTTCTTCTTCTACACAAGTCTGTCAGACTTGTTTTTACTCCCAGTGTACAGTGCTGTGTGGTTTAGCTGAAGGCCAGGCCATTGTTACAAATGGGTGTGTTAGCAGCTGCAGGAAGCTGCTTTTCTGGTAACAGCCCACAAAGCCGTGCCACCCTATAGCACAATCTCTACAAATCTTTGTCCCATCTCCAGATCCTCCAAAAAAAAAAAAAAAGGGTTGGGGGGCAAAAAAACCTACTTTTGACACATAAAGAACCAGGCTGTTTCTCAGGTGATGGCTTTGACAATACTGCTGTAAGCAAATCAAGTAGCTACCCTGCAGCATCCTTGTCCTCATTCGGCCTTCCAGAGGGGAAGAAGTATGGGTTAGGCTGAAAAGTGAGTAGTACTGAGATAAAAGGTTTGATAAAAGCTGTAGCTATAAACTAGGTGTGTAAATACTGAGGATATAATCATTAACACAAAGTGACACAAATACACCTCCAAAGGAAGTGTCTGCTCTGCCTTCCCTGTCCAATATTTCAGACTTTACCCTTGCTAATCATGCACGACCATCTAATCAGGAACTTATTGTGGTAAAGGCATCTTACAGCCCACAGCAGCTGAAGCACACTGTTAATTTCACTGTAGCAAAACACGAGCAACTGCAGTTGTGGAGATGTATCTTAGACTACAGTTCATTGCGGTTTTGCTGAATAGGAGCAGAGTGAACATCCCTGCAATTAGTGCTGGTGACAGCAGCAGCTGAGGCAAACCTGAACCAACTGCAGAAGTACCCCAAGCAAGCTCATTCAGGCAGGCTAGTGAACATCTAGATAAAGACAAAAATAAGTATCTAGTTTAATTTTCTGTCTTTCATATCTTCTTTTGAAGGTGCTTGAGGTTGTTGAAGATGTATCTTTTTCAAACTGTGTTTTATAGCTGCCCTTGCCACTTTTCCATTGTACCTAATACCCTGACTGTGTCGGTCACTTTTAAACGTGGACCAAACATAGAATCATAGAATCATAGAATTGTTAGGGTTGGAAGGGACCTTCAAAGGTCATCTAGTCCAACCCCCCTGCAAGAAGCAGGGACCTCCCTGACTAGATCAGGTTGCTCAGAGCCTCATCCAGCCTGGCCTTGAACGTTTCCAGGGATGGGGCATCCACCACCTCTCTGGGCAACCTGTTCCAGTGCTCTACAACTCGCATTGTAAAAAATTTTTTTCTAGTATCTAATCTAAACCTACCTCCTTCTAATTTAAACCCATTACCCCTTGTCCTATCACAACAGGCCCTACTGAACAGCCTGTCCCCATCTTTCTTGTAGGCCCCCTTGAGGTACTGGAAAACCGCTATCAGGTCTCCCCGGAGCCTCCTCTTCTCCAGGCTGAACAGCCCCAACTCTCTCAGCCTGTCCTCATAGGAGAGGTGCTCCAACCCTCTTATCATCTTTGTGGCCCTCCTCTGAAGTTCGGTTCACATTTCCTTTTTCTTGACAATGCTTATCTTCTGAGATGAGACTAGCTTGATTCAATACTGTAACTGCAGCCAGCGGTCCATCTCAGAGCAGTTCAGTTTTGTACCATAATGAATTCTCACATGTCGGTTTTGTTCCATTTAAGGCTTTCAAAACCTTTCCATGAAACTGAATTTTTCTCTACATTAAAAAGCAAAGCTCAGAAAACCTTTGTTTGGAAGAGGTAAGACTGGACACTATGATGATACATTTCTCAGGCATGTAAAAAAGGGGCTGTCAGCCCCTAAAAGAACACTGTTTGCTTTAACTCTAATTCAGACGACTTGAATTTTGCTCATCAAATCACAAAATATAGGGGGAGAATGAAAAATTCTCCCACCTCATAAAGGGCACTAAGGCTTACTTTTCTGAGGTCTATTTATATTTGTTATGTGGGATGCTGATAATATGGTGGCAACTAAGAAGTCCACACCTCTTTGGCAACTTCATTTTGCACCTTTATTATTCATAGATCTTTAGCTCAGCAGCACAACCATGTAATGCATGCGTACTCTTCAGAGATCACTGTCAAGATCTGATGAGTTGTAGAAATAATAGAACATGCCAAACCCAAATTTGAAAGCTGAGAGATGAAATTTGGTGCTATATACTGGTCTTTTGCTTCAGGTTAGTTTCTTGTAGGTAAGCTTTGAAAGATAAGTTGTTGGGAGTTTGTATCACTGCCTTACCGTCATCATGCTGTGAAGGATGAAGTTGTACTCTTGCTAAACAAGAGTGCTGAAAAATTAATGCTGACTTAATTGCAATCAAATAATGTATTACCTTGTGTGTCTCTGCATTAGCACCTCATCACAGATCTAAAGAAGGTAGCCAGAAGGGAATGCATTACTTTCTGAACTCGTAGATATTTTCAAGGTTTGAAGTAAATGTGTTCCTTCAAGAAAGGAATATGAAATGGCTTTTCATTCTTTCAAAGACAAAAAAGGAAGCAGTAATACTTATCAGGGCTCCTCAGGTTTATAGCATCAGTAGGGTGTGTAAAGTGGTTTTTTTTCTGAGGATAGCAACATATCTAGTTATAGAAAGATACAGAAATGATTACATAGCACCAAAGGGCATATTACTAGCTGACTTCTTTGATCTATGATAAATTAATGGATACAAAAACATGAATTAAAAACACTCGTACTGCCCTTAAGGTGTAGAAAGACGTTATGTATCTTCCAAGTTGAGGCATTCTCCTATTAGATTTCTTCTACTGGCAGCTGCTTTCTTGAAATTAATTCCTTCAAGGAACTTGATAATCCTGGTACTTAGTTGGAAAAGTTTCATCTTGCAAATGAGGAGCTAAAACCTGCCTCTTAATCTTGCATTTCCATTACAAAAGTCCTTCTCTGTCTTCCCATACATGGTGCTGAACAAGTGTACTGTGATTCCAATATTTTATATAACAAACTAATGGCTGGAGTCCTCACCGTGAAAAAGATTGGGCTCCATTTTTCAGTCCCAGATAATTCCCTTCTTTCCAGGAGCATGGATTAACACCCCGAGCAGTGCTGGCTCTTGGGTGAGAGCACCTCACCTGTTGAAGCTGGGACAATGCTGAGAGTAAGATTTAGAATCATGGAATGGTTAGAGTTGGAAGGGACCTTCAAAGGTCATCTAGTCCAACCCCCCCTGCAAGAAGCAGGGACATCCCTGACTAGATCAGGTTGCTCAGGGCCTCATCCAACCTGGCCTTGAATGTTTCCAGGGATGGGGCATCCACCACCTCTCTGGGCAACCTGTTTCAGTGTTCTACAACTCGCATTGTGAAAATTTTTTTCCTAATATCCAATCTAAATCTACCTCCCTCTAATTTAAACCCATTACCCCTTGTCCTATCACTACAGGCCCTACTGAACAGCCTCTCCCCATCTTTCTTGTAGGCCCCCTGAGGTACTGGAAGACCGCTATCAGGTCTCCCCAGAGCCTCCTCTTCTCCAGGCTGAACAGCCCCGACTCTCTCAGCCTGTCCTCATAGGAGAGGTGCTCCAGCCCTCTGATCATCTTTGTGGCCCTCCTCTGGACCTTCTCCAACTGGTCCATATCCTTCTTATGGTCGGGGCTCCAGAACTGGACGCAGTATTCCAGGTGGAGTCTCACCAGGGCAGAGTAGAGGGGCAGAATCACCTCCCTCGACCTGCTGGCCACGCTCCTCTTGATGCAGCCCAGGATGTGGTTGGCCTTCTGGGCCGCAAGGGCACATTGCCAGCTCATGTTGAGCTTCTCGTCCACCATCACTCCCAAGTCCTTCTCCTCAGGGCTGCTCTCAATCCATTCTCTGCCCAGCCTGTATTTGTGCCTGGGATTGCCACGACCCAGGTGCAGGACCTTGCACTTGGCCTGGTTGAACTCCAGGAGGTTGGCACAGGCCCACCTCTCCAACCTGTCCAGGTCCCTCTGGATGGCATCCCTCCCTTCCAGCGTGTCAATGGCAGCACACAGCTTGGTGTCATCGGCGAATTTGCTCTGTGTGTGTGTGCGTGCATGTGTAAGAGAGAGAAGAGAAGTGAGGAGACAGTAGGGTGTCTGACTGCAGCGCAGTGATGTAGGTATTCAAATGGTGGTGGAGAAATTCCTGTGCCTGCAGCTCCCCGGACCTTTGTATTTTAGCCACTGGCTACTGAGAAGCGACTATTTAGAAGCCCTAGTTTAAATGTTACATTATTAAGAAGGCAAGCGCTGCTTACTCTTATTATCTGTGCATGTTAACCATCCTAAGGGCACATCTCCTTGGGTAAATTCATATCATACAAATGGTAAGGAACCTGAAACAGCCTTATCTATGTTGCAGTGGCCCATGTGCTTTTGTGCTTCTAAGCCGTAGGGAACATAAATTTACCTTCTAGGTCTCTTATGTCTGACAGCACTTTTCTAACAGTTCCTCATTATCAAAGTCCATTTATAAACTGAGGATAAAGATTACTTTCTTGCTTTATAGAATGCTCTGTTTTAGTCCAAGAATAAAAAAAGGATGAGTCAACTTATACCATTTTCATCTTGCCACACGATGCCAGTATTCCTTTGAATATCAATGGAATTGCAAGTGAGGTTGCAGGCACAGCAAATTATGAGTAGTTTTATGTATTTATTTAAAAGAAACAGCATCGTTCCTGTCACCGTCATACCGCAGCTTGTGTTCCCTTTCTGCAAACCGTATGCAGGAAGGTTCTGCTGGCAGAATTGCTGTCAGAAAGCAAATGTGAAACTTTGCACTGCAGTCCTTGTGGGATATGCATTTTCAATTCAGTTTCTATGAGCACTGGCACCTGCACATTAAGCACATCCTTCAGTCTAGCCCTCGTCAACAAAACACTTAAGGATTTGGCTGAGCGCTCTCCTCAACTGGGGCCTTCAACTGCAATTCTGAGCTCACTGCAGTAGATATAAGCCTTGATGAGAGCTGAAGTAGAGCAGCCCCAGCCTTACAGCTTCAATGAATATGTGAAGTGTCCTTAAAACTTTTTATTCTACTTTCCTAACCTTGACTGTCAGTATCTCCTCCTACTGCAGCTCTCCTTAAAGTGCTGCATTTTGTCATGCCTTATTGTTTTTGCCTCTTGAAGTTAAGTGGAAGACTAATGTAATGTTGTAGGATAAAATTTTGTTTGTTTTCTGGGGACAGTATTTGTTTTGCAGCTAATTGCCAACCAGATGGAGGCAGAAGAACCACAGGTGCCTCAATAGGGTGCTGTGCAACCCCACATTCCTTACACCTAATATCTTATAAGGCATGTAACTGCAGCAATTCATCCATCCCCTGTTTGTATCACACCTAACTCTAATCACTAAAAATCTTCAGAGAAAAAGATCATAGAATCATAGAATAGTTTGGGTTGGAAGGGACCTTTGAAGGTCATCTAGTCCAACCCCTCTACAAGGAGTAGGGACTTCTCCACCAGATCAGGTTGCTCAGAGCCTCATCCAACCTGGCCTTGAATATTTTCAGGGATGGGGCATCAACCACCTCTCTGGGAAACCTGTTCCAGTGTTCCACTGTCCTCATTGTAAAAAATGTTTTCCTGATTTCTAGTCTGAATCTACCTCCTCTATTTTAAAACCATTATCCCTCGTCCTATCACAGCAGACCCTGAATTTCTCCCCATCTTTCCTCTAGGCCCCCTTGAGGTACTGGAAGGCCGCTATCAGGTCTCCCCGGAGCCTCCTCTTCTCCAGGCTGAACAACCCCAACTCTCCCAGCCTGTCCTCATAGGAGAGGTGCTCCAGCCTCTGATCATGTTCATGGCCCTCCTCTGGACTCTCTCCAACAGGTCCACGCCCTTCTTCTGTTTGGGCTCCAGAGCTGGATGCTGCACTCCAGGTGGGGTCTCAGCAGGGCAGAGTAGATGGGCAGAATCACTTCCCTCAACCTGCTGGCTGAAGTGAAGTGTTTATACAGCTTGAGCCAGTTTTCCCTATTTCTGTTAAATATGAAATAGTTACTTCTAGGATTCTTTTGTTACTGAAGGCTGAGAGTGACTCGGGAAAGGAAGTAAACGGAGACCTATCCTGAACCAAAACACTCAAACCTCATTGATTTAGAAGAGAATTGAGCATATGCTGAAATGCCTTTATGGATTAATGCTAAAATAATGTCCCAGCAATTGAGTTAAAATTTTCCTCTGGACCCAGAAACAAGGATCTTGGTAAAAAACAGAGAAGGAGGCCTAAAATATTAAGGATAATGATAAGTTCAACTTGCATAGTTCTGAAATTTTCTTCTGGG
Organism: Tetrax tetrax; assembly: GCA_009806455.1. Taxonomy (NCBI): domain Eukaryota; kingdom Metazoa; phylum Chordata; class Aves; order Otidiformes; family Otididae; genus Tetrax; species Tetrax tetrax. The sequence continues at coordinate 70,081 of WHYT01014920.1, read as the reverse complement.
AGTGTTAATTTTTTCAAAAATAAGGCTTAAGAAAACAGTTACTCTTTGTGTTAATTATATACTGTATTTATTTAATATGTGAGTCAGATCAAGTGCAAATTGCCTTTTAGAAGCTGCCAGATCAAAAAGCTTGTTTTATCTAGGGCTGACTTTTCCCCTCAGGTGTAACAATTTTCTACTCACCAAAAGGTGTCAAAGTTCCCCTTTTCCAGAGCAGCTATAGTAAGAAAAGCTGTAGTTTTGTCTTTCCCATGTTCATTGTCACTGAAATAGTATCTGCATAGCAGTATTTTCAGTCCTGAATATAATTAATAATCATTTACATAACATTTAATAACAGTATATTTAATAACAGTTTAAGGAGATGGAATTATTGAATTAATCTCCCTCTTTCAAGTTCTGTATCACAACTGAAGTGTTGATTTTAACATGCAAATTGTATCCTCAGCAACATATTTCAGTCAATTTGTATTGATATTCTGAGGTTACTCTCATTCTATATGTCTCTGTTTTTATTCTAATTTAGAAGCAGCAAGAGGTTAACAAGGATTTAAAGGAAATACAATAGACAATTATACATTCCATTGCATGCCTGAACCTTTTGCAATTATGAGTGGTATTGGATTTTTGTAAACTGAATTTCTAATTGATCTTCAGGTAATATTTGCCATCACCACATTTTATAAAAAATAAAAACTTGTAGAAGGTTCATTTTTTTTAATTAGCTATTAAGCAAGGTAGACAGTGTTACCTTTCGATCTTTAGTAGAAAAGTCAGACAGAAGGAGAGATTAGTAAAGTTAATACCGGCAATAAACCCTCTGCCTTAGTTAGAGGTAAATAAGATGCTTAGATAAATAAGATATTTTTAGCTCTTCCAGACCTGATGAACTTCATTCTTTGATTGAAAAAGCACTGGCTATAAAGGTCTTAGAGCCAGCAACAGCTGTCTCTAGGAATTCACGAAGTGCCATAAATGACAATGTAATTGCTGCTTTCTATCCTTTCTTTAGGGAGGACAAGGGTGAGAAGAGAAGCAAGAGAGCTACATACCACTTAGGGTAACTTTAATACCCAGAAAAACTCTGGAACAAATAATTCAGCAACCTATTCATAAGTACTAGAAAATTATGAAACGAGTTCTCACCAGCTCTCTTCTCATGTAACTTGTCACTTGGCAAATCCAAGTAACTCTCTTTACAGTGAGATACAGGCATTTGTGGGTAAAATGGGAGCTGTGAATATTTTATACCTTGGTTCTTAGTAAGGCTTTTCACAATGTTTAACATGGTATTCACAAGCCAGCTACAGAATCATGGTTTAGATGAAAGAACACTAACCTGCAAGCAAAATCGTGCTCAAGAAATACTTTTCAGCAATTTCTTGACAAAAAGGGAAGATATATTCATGCAGCTCTGCGGGGTTTTGTCTTCACTCTATTCCAGTCTGTTCTCACTAGCAATCTGAGTGAAGGAATGGATAGGGTGCTTCTACTAAAAAAGACAGAAGTACTACAGCTATGCTGCAAGGCAGAGAAGAGTTGAAAATGCATAAATAATTGGAAAAAATCTGCATGTTCAGTAGAGGTAACTGCGAAGTGCTACGCATAGGCAGGAATAATCAAGTGTGCCAATGGGGAGCGGGGAGCATGAAATTCCAGTTTCCAATCTAGATGGATTGGAGCACTGGGCAATCATCAATGGCATGAAACTTAACAAGAAAATCTTAACAAGTGTTGGATTCTGCACCTAGGATGGAGAAACGGCAAACACAAGGAGTGGCTGGAGAGCAGCCCTGCGGAAAGGGATCTGGGAGCGCTAGTTGACAGGAGGCTCAATATGAGTCAGCAGCATGCTCTGGCAGCCAGGAAGGCAAACCACATCCTGGGGTGCATCAAACACAGTATAACCAGCTGATGAAAAGAGGAGATTATTCTGCTGTATTCAGTGTTAGTGCGGCCTTACCTTGAGTACTGTGTGCAGTTCCGGGCCCCACAATTTAAGAAGGATGCCTTGAATGCATCCAGAAGAGGGCAACAAAGCTTGTGAAAGGGTTAAGGGTTAGAAGGAATGTCCTGTGAGGAGCAGCTGAGGACTTTGCGTTTGTCTAGTTTGGAGAGAAGGAGGCTGAGGAGTGACCTCATTGCCCTCTACAACTGCCTGAGGAGGGGGAGCAGAGAGGAAGGTGCTGAGCTCTTCTGCCTGGCATCACATTAGGAAGCATTTCTTTACAGAGAGGGTGGTCAAACACTGGAACAGGCTTCCTAGAAAGGTGATTGATGCCCCATGCCTGTCAGTGTTAAACAAGCATTTGGACAATGCCCTTAACAACATGCTTTAATCTGGTTAGCCTTGAGTTGGTCAGGCAGTTGGACTAGATGGTCGGTGTAGGTCCCTTCCAACTGAGAGCAGTTCTCCAGGGAATACGTAAGCATTACAATGACTTTTGAGCTGCCCACGGCACTGAAAAAGGGGAAATACTGCTCTGGAATGTATAAATCTACAAGTACAACCAGCACACAAAACAATCCTTTGGTTCTGCTTAGTAATGCCAATGCCTGTGCCGCGGTCTTCCATCAGGTTTTCAGCAGTATTTCCATGAAAGATTTGGACTAACCAATATTCAAAGAAGAGCAGTACGAACAGTAAGAAATTTAGAGGATGTGTCTGTAAGGACACATCTGCTAAATTTCATTAAACAGAAGACAGTTTAATTCAAGGAGGGAAGGACTGTAAGACGTCATAATGGTTTCCAAGTAGGTGAAAGGCAAGAAAGAGAATAACATGTTCTCTGTGTCCAAGGCAGTGAACAGATTGTGGATGTAACGAACCACCAGAACAAGCTGCCTGAAGGGCTGCAGGTCTCATTGACTGGAAGTGTTTCTGAACAGGCTGGAAAAGCATCTCTTCATAGTAACTGCAGGGCAGGCAGGTGCTCATTTGAGTTCCCATCCAGCCATACTTCTCCAGACTCTTCTGAACAATACCAAACCACATGAGATGATATAATATATGCATATATGATTAGTTTTGTTAGTGTTTATGCTTTACATTACTGCTGTAAAATTTAACCTGCCATTCACTTTGACCTTGAACTCCTTACGAAGTTCAAATGTTAATGCAATACAAGGAAGAAAACACTTTTTTAATCTGTTCTTTTATTTTTGTGGATGAGGCCTTTCCAGATGGTGTTTTTGAACATTGAGATCAAATATATATGTATATTGGCTACTCTCACTGTTATTTCTGCTTTGGTTTCATTGTTTTTGTGGTGCTTCCTTCAGCAAATAGAGATACATTCTTAATGACATACTGTCATGTTTTTGGAGGGGTCAAACCAGAGGATTCTGCATTCCAACAGATTTGAGGATAACGCTCTATCTGACAGGACTCCCTTTTGCTATGGGATGGCAAATTATTGTTTTCTTCTGTTTACAAAGATTTGTTGTGAAAATTTCTACTGCATTTTTTTTTCTACTAATCTGCTTTCTTGGACCGAAAACTCCTGTTACACACATTGACTAACTAAAAAATATTTTGCTTTTACTGGAGGTATTTTCTACTTCCAATTCTAATTAAATTGGGTGCCAGCCTAATTTTAGATCTTTGGTAAAGCCTGAAGTGAATATGTATTTATTTGTCCACATATGGAATTTGTTTGTAATTTTCTCTCAGGTAAATTTCAATAGGCCCCATTTCTGCAAAATGCTGAAATTAATCTCTTTTAGCACTAAAAATATATGCTTTATTTCTGTCGAGTTTGATATTATGCAGAAAATGCTACTCCTTAGGTGTCAAATTTCTCATGTCGCTTAGTCATATATTTATGAATCTTTTATCTCTTCTGAAATGAGCTGTGGTATTTGGGATATTGCAGATGGTAGCAACCTCCAAATCAGTCATGCAAACCACTAGCTGTTTTCTCAAATAGCATATAGATACAAGACCTTTGCAAATACTCTTTTACATGTTAACAAAGAAATTGGCCTTTAAAATGGTGATAAGGAAAGGAAGGGAGTTCAAAAATAGCTGAAAAAAAAGCTAACTAAGTGGTGTCATTTTTGCAGGATCCTTGGATCCTTCTACAGTGTGGAATGCTTGAAATCCTAACATAGACTTTACTCATCTGAAACCTTACTCTTCAGTCAGCGTCAGTGCTGCATTAGCAATTGCTGCCTAGCTTTCTGCAATGGGGGAAGAGCTGGTTGCCTTCCATGCTTTGCCAAGGCTAGTACTAGGAGTTAGGGCAGATCTGACAAGAGGGGCTTTACTGAGTGTTTAGGACCACCAGAGCCAGCTAAACATTTACTTGTGCCCCATTAAGAACACCATCCCTCACAGTATTGCAGAAGTAGATCTGAAGTGACTCTTTCTATAAAGTATTTAATTTTTTTTTTTTTTTTTACATTGAACAACACAGTGGACAACAACTGGAAAGAGGGAAGTCTGTCTCTCAGATCTGCTTTGTCTTCACCATGTCCATGGAGGCAGTTAGTGTGACGGTGCTGTAGGCTCAGCAAATACTTACTCATGCCCAGGAGGGACTGCAAGGTGAGCAGTTAGTGTGGCAGATTGCTTCTCCCAAGGAGAAAGAGTGGAGAGCCGTTCTGAGAGGAGAATTTAGGGAGTCCTTCCTTCAGAAGGGAAGAAGATTTGGAGCCCAAGTTTGAAAGATATTTAGGAATCTGAGGATGTATGGAAACATTTGGCCGTTTACCCAGGGTACCTCCTGTCATATTAGTTTAGTTCAGTGAGTAACAGCCCAGCTTGGCCCCTACAACGAAACACTGAATGAAAGATGGGACATCTGCATATTACATATGGCTCACGGGCAAATTAACTGCCTTGAGGGGACTTCTTACCACACAGCTTTTCTCACTGGGTTTCCAGGACAGTCAGCTTGATGTGTTGTATTGTCAGTTTGAAGCTTTCTGATGGTTGCCATGAGGCCACGGAGGCCCCACTTGGGACCACGTTGCCCGAGCCCACCCTCTTAACTTAGGTCATGGCAAGGCCATGGGAAGGTCAGGAAGAGGCGTTGCCAGTCGGGAGGAGGATGGACTGATATTGTGGCTATGCAACAACGAACTGGTTAAACTGGTGTAGCTGTGCAGCTCATGTCTGTCCAGGTCAAAGTTTTGATATAAATGCTTGAGTTTCTTTGTATGGATGCTGGAAGATGGGCTGACAGTCAGTAACTCCTTCCTGCAGCATAACACCTCCTACCCAAACCAGCCCCTCTCCTAGACCTGCGTTACTGACATCAATGACTAGAAATATTCGTCATTAGAAGAGCAGAACCATGATTCAGATTTTTTACTCATTAGTTAAGGATCTTGTTGCCAACTGTTGGGAACCTTATCAGCTTTCCCTCTCACTCATGCAGCCCACTTGTGTCAAAATGAAGGCTTTTAATAGGGTGTTTTGCATTAAAATGGAGATAAACAGTGTGTTCGCTTGAAGCAGAACAAGGCAGAATAAGCCAGATCTTCAGTTGATATACATTTGTCACAGCTCTATAAAGATAATGAAGCTATACTAATTTACATTAGTTAAGAAGCAGAGCTGCTGTCTCTCATACAGACTCCTCTACAGATCTCCTTCATGCAGATAAGGAGAGGCACTGGTGAGGACGTGGAGCCCTGACAGCTTCCAGCAGATGCCTTGGATAGGTCAGAAACACTCTGAACCACGCCTCCACTGGAGATCACTGACAGGCAAGAATTAGTCATAAGTAAAAGCTTAAATTCTTATACTTTTCCCTGGGTTGGCTTTTGGTACTGAGGCAGTTTCTCCATCTTACCTTTGCCTTTGAGACAAGGGGTTTGCATTTTTTCATGACTGCTTGGACTTTCTCATATGCAATTAATTAATTAATTAATTAACATTACTCCAAATCTGGCTCGGGACCCACTCCATCCTCTCTGATACTTGCTTCTTCCGTCTCCTCTTGTCTCTTGATTGTTAGGTAGTTGGGAGGTTTTTCTTAGCTTTTCTGCCTCTTTTAATTCTCTTTCCCTCCCTGTCTCATTGATTGATTCAATTGATTCAAATTTTCTTGTAAGGCCATCTGCTAAGAAGGAGTCAGGTACCTTATCTGCATGTATTTCCAGCTGATACTGCTCTCCTTTTTAAAGTGACCAAAGAAAATAAATTTCAATAATTTGAATCTTAAGTAGGTAATAAAGGTTGAAGGGATTACTTATTGTATTATTCTGAAAACACAGTCAGCCAGTGGCCTTCAGGAGATCACAAGGTGAGTCTACAGCACTGGGGATTCACCATTTGGGTCAGAAATATGCAAGTCCCACCTAAATACCAGCTGAAACTCTTGAGTCCTTTTGCAGGCATTGCTATTTAATTCATGCAAACAGGAAGTGAAAGTGACAATAACCAAAAAGAAGTATTTGTCCTCCTGTTTCCCTTCGCTGGGAAGTTCATACAGTTTTCATGTGTTGTGACATTATTTTGTGTTCCTGTGGATGGCTGCTCAACCAACAGCCTGACAGCGGTGGGAACAGAGGCACTCAAAGCCTTGTGACTGCAAGGCTCTGGGATAAGTGATACGAAGCAGTCACTGAAAAATTTAGTGGAAATACAGCATTTTTATTCTGTTCAATAAAGAAAATGTATCCCTCCCAAACATTCTTTTAAGAAATTAAATACTTTTTTTTTTAATGGAAATTTTCTATGGATTTGTGTGTGAGTGCATGAGCTGTATGAACTGCTTTTTCTTTCAAAATTCAGTGTGGAAAATTCCTGTAGCTGCAGGTACATTTCTGCTTTTGAGTCAGAGTATCCACTGAGATGTCATATTCATTTCATTAGGCTCATCAGTGTTAATGCTGTTCAGCTCCATTTAATGAAAACAGTAAATTAGCATGTGCAGTAGCTCTTTCACTAACTAGTTGATATATGATGAAAGTTCCCATGTTACCAGCTAGTACATCTTCAAGGAGAGTAACTAGAAACAGTGGCTTAATGGTTTTTTAAAAAAGCACATTTTTAATGGCAGTGATAGCCAGTATATGCTATTTAAGAGATAAAATTGGTACTGCCTGATAACAAAATCTTGTCCAGTTCATTTTCTACCCTGAGAGTTTGAGTAACTGTTGTTCTTACGCAGGAATGGCCTTTGAATACATATTTCAGCAGCATTACGTACTTCAGTGTAAGGATTGTCATTCTGAAGTCTGCTCTCATAGTCTTTTTTTTTTTGGTGGACTTTTAATTGTGGCTTGAATCCAATTGAAGTGCTTATGTGACTGTCTCTGCTGATTGCTAAGCAAGAAAGAATTGAATTACTAGCTGTTTTCCAGGAAGTTAAAATGGAGCACGGCAGATTCTTATCTGATGTTAAACGGTTGTTCTGTTTAAAATTGAATTGACTGTGCTGATTTGCATTAAAGAATGGGAAAGAAACCCAGTGAGGAAGCACTGAAGGACGCTTCTGTCAATGGCAGAGGCACCACAGTGCTCCAGAAGCCCAGGAGACTTTATTAGGTGACAGCTAAGCACCTGTTTCTAAAAGAAACTTTAAATTACCGGTAGGAGGAATAAATGAAAAATCATGTTCTTCATCAGTATTGGCTTCTGGATGACTTCGGTCTTCCTTAAAAAATCAGTTACTGACTTCTCCTTCTGGAGTTACATATGCTTACAAAACCTTCAGAGGGAAAAATTGGAGACAAATGAGAACAAAAAATGCAAAAGGAAATTAAAATAATCCATTCTACTGGAGGAAGTGCAGAAAAGACTCCAAATACAAGCTTACACATCTCCCAAGGCATCGTGTTTTAAAAAGGGAATGAATCAATGTGAAGAGAAAGTAGCTCTAGCAACTTTGTAGATAAACTGATCTGCCCAAATTGCAAGAAATTTCTGACCAGGTCTTGCAGTATACAAGGCACTCAAACACCATACAAATGGTACAAGGCACCAAGTTGCTTAAAAGTCACATTTCCCTTGGCTTGTAGGTCTGCAACGGTGAGGTGCTCTCATCTGCAAGTGATGAAAAGCCAAGGGTCTTAACAATCGTGTTTGCGGAGTTCACGTGTCCTGGGAAACACATTGTTTTTCCAAGACAAACATGTTGCTGGTTTCATCCTGCTGCCTATCAGCAGCTACTCAAATTTGTACAGTGCCAAACCACACGGCCCTTGCAAATGAGGTCTTTCTTGGCAGGAAAACACAGGGATGCTCAGTGAGGTAACCTGTGCTCCCTGCATTTGTTTAAATTGGTCTAGACTGCCATAGTGCTGTGCAGAAACAGACCTTGCAGCGACTGCAGGGACTGAACAATGTAGTTGATAGTTTGCATTTGACCAGAAGTGAACTTTATAGATTCAAAGTTTTCTATTTTATTAACCCAAACTTGATTTTTCCCACTTATTTTTTAACAAGTATCTCAGTCTTGTTATACTCCATATGGACAAGCCAAAAATCCTATCCCATAAACAGATGGAGCAAATGAAGGAGAAAATATTATAAATGCAAACAAAATTATTTAACTGGAGGCTTGCTCATGGTTTTAGGTTCTTGATTTTCTAGTCTGTCAAGTGTCTTTCTCTCATATGTGATAGATTTTATGGCTTGATGTCCAAGTGGAGACCGGTGAGGAGTGGCATTCCTCGGGGGTTGGTATTGGGAGCAGCCCTGTTTAACATCTTTGTTGGTGACATGGGCAGTGGAATAGAGTGCACCCTCAGCCAGTTTGGCAATGACTCCAATCTGTGTGGTGAGGTCAACACGCTGGAGGGAAGGGAGACCATCCAGAGGGACCTTGACAGGCTGGAGAGGTGGGCCCGTGCCAACCTCCTGGAATTCAACAAGGAACCAAGTGCAAGGTCCCGTACATGGGTGGGGGCAACACCAAGCACAAATACAGGCTGGGTGGAGAAGGGATTGAGAGCAGCCCTGAGGAGAGGGACTTGGGAGTGCTGGTGGATGAGGGCTTATAAGAAAGAAGGAAAGAAATTCTTCAGCAGGGCTTGTTGTTAAAGGATGAGGGGTAATGGTTTTAAAATAGAAGTAAACAGATTCAGACTTGATATAATATTTTTATAATTTTTCTAATATTTTTAATAATTTTTTAATAATTTTTTAATAATAATTTTTACACTGAGGGTGGTGAAACATGGGAACAGGTTGCCCAGAGAGATGGTAAATGCCTCATCCGTGGAAATATTCAAGGCCAGGTTGGATGAGGCTCTGAGCAACCTGATCTGGTTGGAGATGTCCCTGCTTCTTGCAGGGGGCTTGGAGTAGATGACCTTTAAAAGTCCCTTCCAACCCTAACCATTCTATGATTCTATAACATAGTGGTCTCCTGTTGCATTTCTTGCTTCTTCTTATCATGTATTTTTCAACTAAACGTTACGTGTTTTTTAACTAACTGTGAGAGGATTGTATCAACAAAAAAAGAGACAAGTCTAGGGAAGTATCTCTGAACTACTTGCATATATTTTAGATCTTATCATGAGGAGTATAATCTCTCATTTTCCTGCCTAGATGGATTGTGAGGTGATACTCTCTCTGCCCCTGCTTTCCAGATGCAGTTAATTTTTCTACTTATTATGGATCATTCCAGAAAAATATTATATTGTGGAGGACTATATTGATTCCATTTTAAGATGTACACTTTTTGAGTACTGCATTGTGTTCATCTGTATCATTTATATTTGTTGAGTGATAAATTTGGTATCTGAGTGATACTTGCCATTGCTGAAGCTTAAAAGATCTGTTTGTGAAGACTGATGAAAATGGCAAAGCATAGGACTGCTTCAGGTCATACGTTGGCTCCTCTTCACAAACTTACTGTTGGATTACCACTGAGCAAGAAGCCACAGCAATAATATTGTAAAAGATTCATATTGTTCTGTATTTTTGGAAGAGATCAATGATGTGGTTGTAAAGGATATGAAGGAAGACAATTTGTTATCTATGTCCTGCTTCAAGTGGTATGCCAGGTGATAAGTTTTCCTTTTATTTCTGTCAGCCAGACTCCACTGCTCATGGAGTGGTTTGTACTATGTATTTTCACTTGTAATTAAAATCTCTAAACATGTTAGACTAGCAGCAGTGTTTCAATTTATTTAGCTATTTTTTTTCACAGAGCTGCTGAGTCAGTTGCCATACAACTGCTGAGACAAAACAAAATACAGGCTTGCCTTCATTTTTCTAGGCATTGTACTTAAAGTTAGCAAAGGCTTAACAAATTCCACAGATCCTCCCTGGATAAGATGGGAACTCTTGGTTCTAAAGCTTCCCTGCAGTGATTCATCCCTACCCTGTGCAGACCCTTGGCTGCAGCCTGCATCAGCCATGCTCTGGTTTTGAAAAAAAAAAATTTAATTATTTTTCTGTTGCCCTGGGCCCAGTTGGGCAGCGCATAACTGATGCTGCAGATTGCTAATGCAGTAGTGGTAAACGCAACCTTGCCTTTTACTATTTTTCTTCTTAGCCTGCAAGTAACACTATTAAAAATGGGATTCCCAGTTGTAACTGAACTACAGTAAGGTCTGCTAGAGGGAAAAGGTGGTTCCAAGCACCTTTCCCCTTTCCTCCTCCTCATCCTCAAACATGTTCCTGGGTAATGCGATGCCTTGTGTACTCTTAGACCATGTTTAACTGTAGTAGGTAAGTTATGAGCTGGATAAAACAATTGATAACTGTCTCATGGAGGAGAAAACAGGCTATTAACAATTTTCTTCTTCTCTTGCTGTTCATTTTGGCAAGAAGTCTAGGGAATTCATGTTCTAGAAATATAATATTGATGGGAATTCTGATCTTAAGAAATCCTAATTATCCTTTTGTTTAATTATGTAAATTATCTTTTATGTTTTGGAGGGGAGCACTGATTTGCTTTTTATTCCTAGTTAAAGGCCTATTTCTTACATCTGTTTCAATTAATTTCCTAAGTCATACTTGCACTTGAGTTTTTTGACTGTGCCCTCACTGCACTTGCACGTTGGCAACATTGTACTTTAAGGTGAGATGCAGAACAGAAGTTTGAATCATCTTTAGACACTCTTTATGCTTAATTTCATTTGGTGCCCTGATACATAAAGAGGTTATAATTGTACCCCTGCTCAGGTCTTACATAGTTAAAGTGACATTTACTATTGGGTACTGGACTAGAGGCACCATTGATCTCACTCATTGCAGTCACTCTTGTGTTATTATCGCTAAGTAAGGGTAAAAGTCTGGACTCATGATTTTTTTTTTTTTTTAATTGCTTCTCACTAGCTTCTGAAATGACAGAGCATTAGACTGAGCATAGGAACCAGGCAAATCGTCAGATGTTAGTGGGACGCATGAGTATCTCACTGGTCTATACTGACATCTATTCACCGAGTTCAGCCTGCGCTTTAGATGCTGAAAAAGGACCATACATACCCTGTTCCTCTTCCCATTCCTATTAGGCTGCCTGAAGATGTTGTTTCACCCTTAGTGCCACAATCTGCCCCTCACGTCTCGAAGAAGGGAGCCAGGGGAATTGCCATTTAGTTCTTCCAAAAGGTTTAAAGGAAGTAAGGATAACTTCCCACTAAAAAGATCAGGAGGATGTCAGGTAGCCTGCTTCTCCAACGTTTCTTTGACAAGATTACCCTACAAGTGGAGAAAATGGTATTACTACTCAAATTAATGATATAGTGAGTGACGTTAAAAGCTTAGGATTATCTCAGTACCTGTATCACCAAGGAGCCAGGGGGGCAGGGCAGAGAAGTAATCAGCCTGTGTGATTTGAGTAGGGTCAAATTCTACAGGTATGTTCAACTCCAAATCAAAATAGCTTATTTTCCCTAAGACTGTACTGCTTAGGATACAAAATCTTGCTGTTTGCATATTCTAGCAGAAAGGGAGAAAAAAACATGGTATACTTCAGTTTTAGTTTTTCCTTAGGACCTCGAGGAACAGGTCTGCTCCTGAGATCACAGCAGAACTGTCTTCTGAGAACAGTGTCCATTTCCACCTGTGCCTATTCTAACCTTACCTCTCAGGGAGGGAAAAAATAAAATCTCTCCACCTGTGTGATTGCCTGCAGTTTCCTATTCCTTAAATGGACATTTTTGCCTACTTTGCATACAGACAGAGAGCATCCCAGCAGCCTGCTGAGATCAAAAGCCACCACCATTTTCCAAAGAGCCCACCTCAGCAGAAGCAGGTCTTCATCTGTTGATTGGGAGCAAGATGCTTAAAGGTGGTTTCATAGAATCATAGAATGGTTAGGGTTGGAAGGGACCTTCAAAGGTCATCTAGTCCAACCCCCCCTGCAAGGAGCAAGGACATCTTTGACTAGATCAGGTTGCTCAGAGCCTCATCCAACCTGGCCTTAAATGCTTCCAGGGATGGGGCATCCACCACCTCTCTGGGCAACCTGTTCCAGTGTTGCAGCATCCCCATTGTAAAAAAATTTTTCCTAATATCCAATCTAAACCTACCTTCTTCTATTCTGAAACCATTACCCCTAGTCCTGTCACAACAGGCCCTGCTGAACAATCTCTCCCCATCTTTCTTGTAGGCCCCCTTGAGGTACTGGAAGGCCTCTATCAGGTCCCGTGTCCAGGCTGAACAGCCCTAACTCTCTTAGCCTGGCCTCATAGGAAAGGTGCTCCAGCCCTCTTATCATCTTCGTGGCCCTCCTCTGGACCCTCTCCAACTGGTCCATATCCTTCTTATGTTGGGGGTCCAGAACTGGATGCAGTACTCCAGGTGGTGTCTCACCAGGGCAGAGGAGCAGAATCACCTCCCTCAACCTGCTGGCCATGCTCCTCTTGATGCAGCCCAGGATGCGGTTGGCCACAAGGATGCATTGTCTGCTCATGTTGAGCTTCTCAGCTACCATCACTCCCAAGTCCCTCTCCTCAGGGGTGCTCTCAATCCATTCTCCGCCCAGCCTGTATTTGTGTCTGGGATTGCCACGACCCAGGTGCAGGACCTTACACTTTGCCTGGTTGAACTTCATGAGTTTGGCATGGGCCCACCTCTCTAGCCTGTCAAGGTCATGGCAAAGCTATCCAGAAGTCATTAACTATATACAGATGCGGTGCAAATTCCTGTATATAAATTTACACATAAACATATTTTATATCTAAATAACTCAAGCTGGAAGAGAACAAAGCATTATACCCACTCTAGGAATGTGATTACTACTAGAAACTGCAAATAGCAGAGCTGATCTAAAACAGTCCAACATGTATCAGATCAGGCTGAAGGCTGACCTTTTCAATGCCTCTTGGCGAAACTCAAAGAGAAGGTAGTCAGAGCCAAGGAGGGCAGCCATGGTCATCCACCCATCACCCTGACTCCCTCTATCTGGGGAAATCTCTACCACGGCAAACACGGCCAGGACTGGTTTGGTCTATACAAAACACAGCCACTTTAGTTACCCTGCTTTTGGCAACAAGCAGCCCTTGAGGTGTAACTTCATCTCCCTGATCATTGCTCTCTGAAGAGCGGATGCTCAGAGATCACTCTCCTCATCAGGAAACCTTCAGCTGCTCAACTGTTAGCTGTAGTCTGAGCTGTAAGTGGAGTCTCTGCAGACACCCTGTGTTTGTAAATCCTTTGTTGCCTGCATGTCCCCACTTCTGAGAACTTCCATGTGCCTTTCTGATAAACTCTTTTTTGTTTAATATTAAAACTACTTTCATACAACCTTTAATAATAAAGCAATAAGGTAGAACTCTTTTACTTTTTTTTTTTTCCTATCTTTTTATTAAGTCCTGTTTGTGTATGAAGCAAATTATAATATTCAATATCTTTACAATCCTGTGAGATTTTATAAATATTTAAAACCGTTGCACTCTGTTTAAAATTTCCCATGCATTAGAAATGCAAGTAACTGTAAATTAAATTTATATTGCATGTTTGAATATTGGATGTCAGTATACTGCAAAGTTATTTGGACCAAAGCAAGTGAAATAAACTACCTAACACACAGGCAGTGATTTGCCTCAACATAGTTTCTTGATTCATTGGCAGTTTATAAACCTACAAAAAAAAAAAAGATGACACATATTCCAGATTGTCTGGGAAAGTTAACAATCAGGTCAAAATAGTAATTTGCAAAGGTAAATAAACTTATGGAAGGCACGCAACAATATCAGATTTTGATATTATTTCTTTCCTTTTTTATCCTTTGGCTTCTGTTGCTTATTTCCTCATGTTATGGATCTCCTTTTTCTGTCTCTTGTAATGTAACTGAGTCACATAGGTACTGGGAATACAATATGTGTTTATTTCCATCCCAATTGTCTTTCATACAAATCGTATTCCATTTACTTCAATTTTCTATCCTTGTAAACAGAAATTAAAAGATCCCCTGAACAGTCTTCAACAAGTGTCGTAGCCACTGCTATCTCACAATAACGGAAGTTGTAATCAGTACAAATAATAGAAAACAGAAACAAAGCAAAAGCACGATTTGAGGTGCTTAAACTATGTCCTTCACTTCCCTTCTTTTTCTTACTTATTTTAATCCTATCCTCAGACCAATTCTGATAAATATTTTCAAATATAGCAAGGGAAAAGCATGGCTCAGCCTTTCCAGTTATGCAGGTTCTTCAGTTTCCTCTTGCCAGGTCCTCACAATCAGCAATCAGGTAAGAAACTGGCAATTTTGTTTCCTTGTGGTCATCGTTACCTGTTTCTTTTAAACAAAATTAACTTTCTCTACCAAGAGATGTGCAGAATGGAGGACTCATGATAACCAGAAACGTAATCAATGATTCTGGAAAAAAAGGCTAGGGCTGTAGAGAATTATGTAGGGTCAAGATTCTAAAGAAAGAAGTAGCCATTAGCCTGGTTTATTTTCCTCAATGTAGAAGTCAGAGCATTTCACACACTGCCTCATACAGAGACAAAAGCTTATAGTCTGATTTAAAGCAGCCTTTCAGAAGGCATCCACTCCTGATGTGGAGGCATCTAGAGATGGAGAAACTACTTGTTCTGTAAGTTACCCTTTCTGTTTAAAAAAGTACAGAGACCTCAGTTGAAATTTGTCTAGTTGGCTATTGGTTTATTACTTCTCTTAGGAGATTAGCATCTTTAATATAATACCATTTTATTTGTGTGATGACAATGAAGTTGTCTGTTCTGTTATAGACTGAATAGACTGCCCTCTGAATCATGGCCAAGGAGTGAAAAGCAGAACATGAAGCTGACGCAGAAGTATTCAGCACCAAGAAGGCAGGTGGAAATAGAGTGACAGCCACATGGCGCGTAGGTGCAGTGCAGGGGGTGGAGGGAAGAGGTCACAACACCCAGACTGGTTAATCACGGGCTTCGGGAAACAGAAAACCAACTGACTATATCCCTGTGAGGCACATGTTCGGTGTTTGGTTCACAGCTCTCTCACTGCAGAAGAGGCAAGAAGTATCACTTGGAGGTGATGCTCAGAGTTACAGATTAATTAACCCTCGATGGAAGTTCTTACGGTAGTTGCCAAGTACCTTAGGTCTTACTTTGCTACACTGGAAAGTAATGGGAAAATAGAATAGAGAAATGGCATTAATTAAGATAAAGTGTTGGAGAATTTAATAGAAAAGTACTGTGTATTTCAGAAGAACAGTTGCTTCTACCTAACAGGTACTAATAATTGTATAACTGTGAGAGGCTAAGAGTGATCCTTAATCACCTGTCCTGTAAGAACTCTGATGGCTATTAAAGAAATGACCCTGGTTAGTAAGGGAAACATCACGTCCAAAAATCAGTCAAAAGGAGTTTAAATTTATTCAGCTATCAGTAGCATGACTGGAAAAAGGTAGTTAAGTATGAGTTATGGCTTCATTCCACGTACTGCAGCCTATAGCAGTGGATATTTTAATAAACTTTTCTAGGAAGAAAATAAAATGGATTCTGTGAAAATACCTGAGGTGTTTTGAAGATACTGGAATCCAAGGAAATATGTTTTATGGCAAGCAGCCCTGTAATGCAGAGAAGCAGGGGACATGTAAGTATGTAATGAATATAGAACAGGCTTGAGAAAATAAGTGTTGGTAAGTTTAAGCAAGCTGTGTGCCTTGAAATGTAAGACAATGAAAGCATATTTCTTCAGTACAGCGGTGAGTAGTACTACAAATTTATTAACTGCAGAGTAACCTAACTCCCTTTTATGTTAAATGCGAACCCCTGAAGGAATAAAATGTTTTGATTGAAAAGAAATGGCACTTTCACACAGTGCAGTCAAGCCCATTAACAACCAGTTTGCTCTTAAATTGACTTATGGGGTGCTGTGTAAGTGTCCGTGCTGCCCCAGCAAGCAGGTGGAGGGGTG
>WHYT01014920.1:10412-53784 GCA_009806455.1 Tetrax tetrax | reverse complement strand
GGGACAGGCTGAAATGAGGAGGTGTCACCTCACATGCCAAAATCACGAACAGCAACACTGCTTCTTGTTGCCGTAATGGGCAACACCATCAGCATGGGACGATAAACCATTTTCAAACACAGCTGCCTTAGGACAGTGTGGTAGGTCCAAGGCTGCCTGGCAAAAAATCTTTCCTGGGGCTTTTTTTTTTTTGCTGCTACTGCAGTAGGTACCTCCCTGCTTGACTTAAGTCTCAAAGCAGTCCCAAGTAAAGGGTGTTTCTACTTACTGATAGAAATTTTCATGTAGCACTCCATTGGCAAATGGTAGAAGAGCGTCCTTCCAGATGAAGCAGCCTGAATACCATGATACCTGACAAATAAATGTACTCAACAGAGGTGGGTATTCCTTTAGCATCCAAAATTCAGTTAATCAGCTCATACAGGTTGTTGAATGCAAAGCAAGAGCACGGCAAAGCATGGCAAGGATGCAGGCAGTTCCTCAGCTTTTCTGCAGTGCAGCAGGGCTCTAAGGACTTTAACTTCTGCAAGTTACGGAGAAGAGCACTGTTCATCAGCTGTTCTCCCAGCTAAGTCCATAGCAACATTAACTGGGCTGTGCATAGCTGAACACTTAATTACGTGCTTTTTTTTTTTTCCTAGGAAACTGCAACATTTTACTCTTAGTCCTTTGAACCTTGCATGTAGGCTGTCCCTGGATCTCTAGTTGCCTTGAGAAACTGCACATAGCTATCCTGGGATGTCCATGACCTGCTAGTCTGAGTGCCATCAACACGTGCTGCTCTTATCGCCCTTCTCCTGTTCCTTCACGTGTTCCCATCTCCGCATATCCCCATAAAGTCTCTGTTCATGCCAATCTTAACGTTTCTGTTACAGTCCTCTAAAATATTCAACAAAGCTCTTCAATGACCTTTGTCCTCACTGCTACCACCCAGCAGTATTATGAAGTGAAACGAAAGCTCGGATCCAATCTTACCCATCCTTGCAATTCCTATTAATTCAGAATACGTCATTCAGCATTTGCCTTTGCAAAACAATTCAACTTGTCAACAATTTGAAAGGAAGGATACCTCAGGAAAAATATTAATCTGCAAAGAATACATATAGCAAGAGGAAGCAGAAAACATCTAGGTTCTATGAGGTACTTCATTTACTTTACATGCTACAGTGATTCTGCAAAATATTTTTGGTTTGATATCTTCCATTATTATTCTTACCTCAAGCGGATGGATGTACCTCCTCAGGGGTTTTAGAGCTGTTTGCTTTTGTTATTGTTAGTTTTGAAACAGAGATCAATGTAGTTTTCTCTATTTTTTCTCAGCTAAAAAAAAAAAATGCACTTCACTGCATAACTTGAGGAGCTACAAGATATGGTTTAGTAGCTCTGTCAGCAATGGTAGTGGGAAGACGGTTGGACTAGATGATCTTATGGGTCCCATCCAACCATGTGATTCTATGATTCTATGATTCTGTAACTGTTATGCATGGTCAGCTGTCCAAACAGAACTCAAAGAACGCAACCTGCGGCCTGGTTCATTGGGGATTTTTATGTAAATATAATGCTGATAGGTAAAGGAAAATCAGCTAAAACTTTCAAGGGTCTGTGAGTTAAACAAATCAAGTAGACTTACTAGTTTAGCAATATTGAAATTTGGTTAGTAAAAAAAGTATTCAGATGGAGTGTTTTAGTTTTAACTTGTGTCATTCCCATATACATTTACATACTTATAGCTACTTTGTTAGTATTTCTTCCTGCCATGTTCCTGTGCTATAATAGAAAATGATTTCTGAAATGTAATAATACCAGGCAGACTCTATGGCCAGAGCTGAATCTTGTCTCGGTAGCACTGTAGGGCATTTGACATTAATTTAGAATGCAGTGTCATTTCCCAGGAGTTATGGGTTAATTCTGAAAAAAATTGAATGACCTTCAGATGCATGTTGTATAAACAATTCTCACTCATCCATATTCAAAATGAGACTTTTAAAAGACGCTCCTTGTAGCTCATATCTGCAAATGTGATCTCAGGGAAAAATAATTGCATTCAGAACCACAGTTACTCAAACTAGAGGCAAAATTTCTAAAATGCCTACCTCTTTAAACAAGTCATCTTTCATTCAAAATTTATTTTCAGCTTCCCAGGTGGTTATCTTGGTCAGTGTTTCAGGAAGCAAAATAATATCTATGAACCAATAGGCACTGCATAATTAAGATCTCCTATAAAGACAAACTACTGTGTATGTAAAAGTCTCAGCAGTGCCAATATAAGTGACAGTGTGCTGCAAAGTATTTTTGTTGCATGCTAGACAGTCTCAGATAATTGTTTTCCATGATTTTGTAAGGAATAGTGGTATTCCATTTCATGCGATTTAAACATCCACTTTACTCTCTGTTTGAAATACTTTTTGCAATACTTTAATGCACTTCCAGGTACTCTTGGAGGACAGCAGAGCTGTCCTAAGTTTCCTCAAAAAAGTCTAGACCACCTCAGAGAACTGCCTGAGTTTAAAACATATTCTCATTTTACAATGAGAATAAATACCTATTTTCCTTTTGAACAAGGAGCAGCAATTAGCACATTCCCATTTCCTGAGTGAAAATAAATGGATAGTATCTGTTTAGATGTATAGGTCCCTCAGCTGTTTGATACGAGCAGTCTTGATTGTACAAGTGGAATTCCTCTTTCTGCTTCTGAAGACTTTGGGCTAGGCTCTTTGCTCCCACAAAAATGTGCTGCTGATATCTTTTTTTCTTCCATTATAACTTTTTTTTTTCCAGGAGGCAGACTCACCATTGCAAGTCCCATAGGAGAATTTATCACCCTTCAGAACAGTTTTCTAGATTTTAGCCCATCCATGCTCCCCAGCAGCTCTGTCTGGCAGCCTGTGAGTTTGAAGGTGCAGAACAAGCCCTTCACATCTGCATGATGTAATCCAGGGGAAATAGGTGCATAACCTGCAAAAGGTCTGTATGTAGGCTATTTGATACAAATCCCAGAGCTGCAGGCTAGGGCTGACAAGAGAGTAATAGCATGCCCCGCTGCAGGTCCAGCAGCTGGGATGCAATCAGTTGTCCCCGGCTGCCCCATCCTGGGAGCGATCCTCCCAGGTTGGGTCTATGGTCACTGCCTCTATTTTTCTGCTCCCGGGTTCACTCTCTGCAAGCAGCCATTTTGAGACTGCTAAAGCTTGCTATTCTGCATCATGGGCATCAACAAACCCCAGCAATGGACTCAAGCTTGTCTCACAAAGCTGAAGAGAAGGTGGAGCCGCGTGACATGATACATACTGGGGAATATTTTGTTCTTTTCCTAATGTCACAACTGCTAGAACTAGTCTCAAGTCTACGCACTATAATGATAATTATTTGCTGATTTGTACATTGAATTTTAAAGCTATGTGTTCTTATAGCCTTTTGCAATATTTTCAGTTCAGTATAGCAGGTTAAAGACAAAGTAACAGAGATAATTATATAGGCTATATCTAGATATTTCTTGTTGATCTATTGACTCTAGCCCTTTCTGTAGGTTTTACCATGAGACCCATGACTTGTCTTGCGAATTCCTAAGAACCAAAGCAGCAATAGCCATGCATTGCCACTGCAGTACTAGCCATCCTACAAGGAACAATGCACAAGGGTAGAAACAGTGCAAGGAATATTGACTTTCATCTGAGAGAAAGAGTCAAGCAAAGACTATTTCCATGCAAGTGTTATATCTGTATTTTTGATCTCCTCCTTGCGGCTTGGGTATAATGGTGCTTGGAAACCCTGGGCTATGCTAGATTTAGGATCCTAGCTCTAACAAAATATACCTCTGAGTACTGGCTTAAAGTCTGCATTGTAAGTTCCTTTTTCCAATCCCTAGTGGGACTGCACATCGTATTTTAAGGAGGTATCAATTTTGCAGAGGCTTCACCTTTTCCTCATCATAAACAGTCTTCCTTGGATAGAAATTTCAGAAGTGTTGAAGCATCAGGATTTTGCTTGTACAAAGAAGTCATGTACAGCCATGGACCCTGCTCTCTGCAATATTTATTTGATTTGTGTGACATCCAAGTTTGCAAAATCCCCACTGTTTTCTAGTCCATGGGATTGTGAGAACTGTCTTGCAACAGTGGATCGAACATTACTGATGCTGTCTATAAACAACACAAAACAACACTCTGAGGAGTGTAAATAAATCTGGAGCTCATTAATCCATCTAAACGGAAGGGAAGAAACATCTCCCTTGATCTGCTGGTGACACTCTTCCTAACGCAAGAGAGACTGTTCCTGAATGAAGACAGCAATTAGATCTGCCTCAACCTTAACCTTCTCTTCTCCAGACTAAACAAATCCAGTCACCTCAGCCTTTCCTAACATATGCTCCAGTCTCTGATAGTTTTAGTAGCCCTTCACTGGCCTAAGTCTGTTTGCCAGTTTCCTTCTTGTTCTGGAGGGCCCAAGCCAGGACACAATACTCCAGATGTGGCTACACAGCTGCTGCCTAGATGGCAGTAATCTTTTCCATCAGCCTACTGGCTGTACTCTTGCTAATGCAGCCCAGTATGTGGTTGACTATCATTGCTGCAAAGGCACATTGCTGGCTCATGTACAGCTCCAGGACCCCCAGGACCTTCTGTGCAGAGTGGCTTCCTAGGCAGTTGTTGCCCAGCCTATGCCATAATGGCCACACAGAGGGGTAGAGAAGCATCCTGAAAGCCAGAGGAAGCAAAAGTCAGACACTAGAAAAGCTGGAGCAGAGAGTCTTAGGGAGGAGGAATCACACTGGGATCTGTGAAAGGCTGAGCCATGAGTGTATGTCTGCAAGCCTGTAATGGGTATCAGGAGAACAGCAGCTAAACAGTGATTAAATGAGTAGGGTGTTGACTTGCAGTCTTTCACTGCATGAATCAGATCTTTGGAAGTATGAAACAACAGGCGAATAGCTGAGATGTAGGACCACTATCCCATGTTTTGCAAGGCATGGAAGATGAATAGACAGAGAGAATGGGAGGATGGTGTCATGGTTAAAGCTGTTCTAGAGTATTTACTGTCCGTGCCTGTAAATACAGTTCCCAAGAGTATCAGGAGTAAATAGCATAACTCTTTTAACAACTTTTATCTGATTCTCTTACTCCTTGCTTAAATCTTTGGTTAAAATTTGTGGTCGCATTTGCAGAAGTTCTGGGAACTCCTGGAAACAGCTAAACCTGCTGGACTCAGATGACTTAATTTGAACAAAGGAGATTTTATTTAATAAGGACTCTGCAAAACAACATTACAATGACCCCAACTTATTGTAATAATATTCACAGCTAGAGGATATATTGTTATTTTTAAAAGTCTTTGTGCCTTGTTTCTGGTCTTTCTGCTAGGTTGTTCTTATGACAGAGATTTCTGAGAAGCCTAACTACAATTTGCAAAGCCCTCAGACACTGAAACAAGCACCACAGAAAAGATCATGAGGAAAATAATAACTCAGCCTTCAGAGAAATTTCTGAATACTATGTGGAATACATGGTGAGAACTATAAAATACTGAAATTTTGTATATGAAACAAACACAAATCATGTCTTGTGCTGAAGTGGGACGGGGTACTCTGTAAAGAAAATGTAATCTTGTATTTATTGTCTATATCATAATATATACCTAAAGGCAGTCTTAATCTTGGCATTTTCTATCTGTTGAACACTTCTCAGCCTTTATAGCATTCTTTTAAGAGAGAGGTTTTTTTTTTCTTCTCATTTAATAATATCTGAAGTGCAGTTATTTAAAGAAGCTTGAATGAGGTTGTAGCTAAAGGTCAACTAATATCAACTAATAAAACCTTGCAGAATATAAAATATTCCTTTTTTTTTTTTGTCATCCTTTATTTATGGTATTTCTTAGAACCTGCACTGAATTAGTGGTATTGAAATATCCTTGCAGGATAATTACTTAAAGGAGAATAAAATATAACATGGTGTAACTGGAGTTGGAAAAATCAACCAAAGGCTAGAGCCACTAAAGTATTTCAGTAGATATAATTCTAAGTGTGGAATTTGTGTCCTCAGGACTGCAACTAAGCTCTTCTTTTGGGCTCTGAATGTGCCTAAAATCTCATGTGAAAACTTAATTGCCCTGGGTTTGTCTTGACACATTCAGAAGCACCTCTGCCCAGCTGGTGTTGACTATGGCCTGACATCTAGCTTATGTACACCCTTAAAGGGTTATGGAAATCAGGGACTCTTCCAGCCACGTGTTTTACTCTGGCTGGTGTTCCCTAGCTACCTTAAAACACCACAAAGGGAGATACAATGGGAAACAGAAGATGCCTTGCAGTCCCTTTTGGCCCAGTAGTCTATTTTGCCAAGAACTGTCACCCATGATGAAGAGAGATGTGCAAGACGCTTCCCTCCCCATCCAGCTCCTCTGTGGACTGGACATCCACTCCTCCTACTCCTAAAAAAGTGTTAGTTGGAGCAGGAACTAGAACTGCATGTTCTCAGATTAGATTGCTGCTACCAAGTGACAGCATATGCTGGGGTGTGGAGCTGGTTTCCAAATGCTCTGGCTTTATACTCTCTCATCAAAATCTGAGTCTGACAGTTTTTTTTTCTTCTAACTTGTTTTCAGGAATATTGTATAAAAGTGTCAAACCTTGCTAAAGTGAGAATACGACATCTTCTGCTTCTCCTTTATCCACAAAGCCTATTATTCTCTCATGGAGCCCTTAAATCAAATTTACAAATTCTAAACTGGCTGTTTTATATCTTCTTGTCATCATGCAGGTGTCTATAAATTACAATTATATTATTTGTTACTATATTTTTCTTGTCTATCTCCCTAGCACTTCCTTTTTTCTTTCTTTAAAACTTGCAGTATGTTTGATCATTTTAGTCTTTTCGACCACATCTGTTCTCCATGAACTGTGAAAATTGCCAGTGTTTTTTGTTTGAGATTGTTTCAGTTGGTTCTCTAAATGCTTTACAATGAAGCTCATCAGTCTTAGACAATTTCAAAATATGTAGCTTGCATAGATCTCTAAAGTAGATGGAGATTTTACTCTGGTATTTATGATGGTAGCTGCCTGATGAAAATGATCTTTTTAGTCAAGGCAAATGCAAAAAAAAGGCATTAACCAGTTTGGTTTTCTCAGCGTCCTTTTGCTGTCTTTCCCCCTTCATGCCTTACGCCCCTCAACCCCTTGCTACTACTGTAATAGTGTTCATGGCTTAGCCAAATTAGCTTCTTACTATACATGGTGTCCTGCATTAGGGTAATTTGTACTTGCACCCTTAATGTCATTACTTAAAGGAATTGCCAGCACTTAACCTCAACTCTCCTTTTTTTTTTCTTTTTTTCATGAGTTCTTTGAGTTTAAGGAAATAATTCTTGAAGTCCATTGTACAGTTTCCAATGCTCCACTCTAATGGAGAACATGACTTTTTTTTTCTTAATTAAAAAAAAAACCCCTCAAATCTAACTTTTCGATTGGTATCTTTTAGTAAATATAGGCCTAAAAATTCAGCCCTTCTCTCAGATGAAGCAATAGAAGATGAGTTGCATCTGCAGAGGTGTTCCAGGGAAAGTATTCAGCAAAGAACTGAGTCATTTAAGGTTTTGTTGTTGTTTGGTTTTTTTTAATGTTCCTTATAGACGTAGATGTAAAAAGTTGTGAAGAGCACCTTTATGAAAGGTGGGACACTCTCCCTCATTAGCTTCATTTTATTCATAGCAGTCTGTCTTTATTGTCAGGTCTACAGCTTCTATAGACATCTGAAGCTTGCTGTAAATGATACGTATTTCAAGAAGTGCTCCTTGGCTAGATGCAGCAATGAACCCCCAGCAGGTTAGGCTGCTGCAAGTCTGTGCACCTACTGAGGTGACATAGCAAATCTGCTGCTTTTGTTTGTCTGTTCTCTGGTAAATTTTAATCTAGCTAATTTGAAGCTAACACGAGTTCTATCTGTGTTTAAATACTTGATCAAGTGTAGGTATACCTGAAGCTGCAGTACCCAGGGATGGATAACAGGTGAGTGACTCACCAATCTGTTCCACCTATTACTGCCTATGCTGACCATGAACCTCTATGTGTTTCTCTGAAGTCCAGGTGTGTCGATAATATATCAGAACACCACTATTAGAGCACCATATTGGAAGACACCTCTTGATGCAATTAAATTGCAATCTAAGAATAAGAGAACTGCTATATACAGACTGACAAGAGCAACAAGGAAAAATATCCTTGAAAATGGCAGTAAGTAATGTCAGTGCATCAGCAGCTTAAACCATTGTGAAGTTTTTACATGTCATGGAGTTCTGAAGCAGGGGTTTGAAGGTGGTAGAACAATGAAGTAACAGGAATCCTTACTCCCAAGGGTGAGGGAAGGCATATGGTAGACATAAAGATGCCATTAAAAAATTAAAAGTACAGGATGGACCACCGCAACATAAGCCTAGTGATGGTAGTAGCTGCCATTGCAAAATAGGAGCATTTGGTGGTAGAGAAAAGGCTTCAAAGGAATAAAACCATTAGATAACAGTTATTGTTGTGGAATGCAAAGAAAAGCATAGCATAATCAGAACAATGCTGAGAAATCTAGGACATGGACCAGTTGGAGAGGGTCCAGAGGAAGGCCACAAAGATGATCAGAGGGCTGGAGCACCTCTCCTATGAGGACAGGCTGAGATAGTTGGGGCTGTTCAGCCTAGAGAAGAGGAGGCTCCGGGGAGACCTGATAGCGGTCTTCCAATACCTCAAGGGGGCCTACAGGAAAGATGGGGAGAGGCTGTTCAGTAGGGCCTGTTGTGATAGGACAAGGGGTAATGGGTTTAAATTAGAAGGAGGTAGGTTTAGATTAGATATTAGAAAAAAATTTTTTTATAGTGAGAGTTGTAGAGCACTGGAACAGGTTGCCCAGAGAGGTGGTGGATGCCCCATCCCTGGAAACATTTAAGGCCAGGCTGGATGAGGCTCTGAGCAACCTGATCTAGTCAGGGATGTCCCTGCTTCTTGCAGGGGGGGTTGGACTAGATGACCTTTGAAGGTCCCTTCCAACTCTAGCCATTCTATGATTCTATGATTCTATGAAATTATCTTAGTAGCAATATGAACATCCTGAAAATACACAAAGGCAAGGTTGATTTATCAAGAGCAAAAGTAGTCACGTTTATTCAGTGTCACAGTAATGAAGACTGACATGCTGAGAACTGAGATGAGGATTGTACTTATGTTGACACAAAAGTCATGCAAAACAATCAGCAGTCAGTCTATAACCCAGCTGTGAGGATCCAACTTAAACACGAGGACATAAAAATTGAGTGGTGGGCACCTAACCAAGGTTTAAAAATGGGAAGTGATCTCTGCACCTGTCAAGCACCAAATAAGAGGGAAGGATTAAAAAAGAGGGACTCTCATTTCAAAATTTCTTTGGGGTTTTTCTTTTTAAGCCCAGAGATGCTGACAGAAAAGCCTTGAATACATTTTCTGTATCTAGAGCATTTTATTCAGATGTAATATAATTACATTTTCACATGTTGTGAGATGCTTCCCTGAGGAGAGTTGGACTCAGGAGAGCTGGTGAATCTTCAAGGACCGCCTCCTCAAAGAACATGAATGATTCATTTTGATGTCACTGAGAGGTGGCCAGCATGGATGAATAAGCGACTCCTGACTGAAATAAAACACAGGAAAGTATATAGTAGATGGAAGAAGGAATACAGTGCCCAAAAGGCATGCAGGGATGAAACTGCAAAAGAGAAAGCTTGCTGGAGTTGAAATCAGTCAAGTTTATTGTTGAGCAACAAAACCAGCTTATCTAGGTACATTAGCAGGAAAGAAAAATGTTAGTTTTTTACTGAAGGGGCAAGCAACCCACTGATGAAAGATTTGGAAAGGGCTGAGGTATTCAGTGCTGCCTTTGCCACAGTCTTTACTGGCAAGGTCTGCTCTTGGGCCTCCCAGGTCTCCATGTCTCATGGCAGTGTAAGGGGGAGAGCAGTCTTAACCAGACCAGGGGAGGAGTGAGTTACAGTTAGAGTAAACTGGACATGCAGAACCAAAATCACCAGACAGGACACATCTGAGGAAGCTCAGGGAGCTGGCCAATGTCACCGTGAGGTCCCTTCTGTTATCTTTGAAACTGATAGCAAATGGGTGGTGAGGGTTTCCAAGAAAATATACCACTAAAATTTATGTCTCTCTTCAAGAAAGCCAAGAAGGAGCATCCATGGAACTTTCAGTGATCAGCCTAACTTGGTCTCTGGGAAGACTGTGGAGTAAGTATTCCAGGAAAATACGTCCAGCACATGAAGGTGACTAGGAACAGCCAGCTTATATTTACCAATGGTAAATAATACCTGACAAACCTGAGTGCTTCCTGTGAGGAGATGAACAAGAGGAGCATGACAGAGGTCTTTTACCTTGAGTTTTGACAGTCCCACAGCTTCATTCTAGAAAGAACAGGGAGACGTGAACTGGGCAGGGGGACAGTGAGGTGGGTGAAAACCTACCTGGATGCTGCCTGTGAGAACAAGAGAGAGATTGGCAGAGGAGTGAGACCAGTGGAGGTCTGGTCTCTTAATAGATGGTCAGGGGCTGGAGCAAATTATGTGTAAGGAGAGGCTGAGACAGCAGGATTTCTTTAGACTGGGGAAGAGAGGGCTAAGCTGGGGGTAGATGCAATTGTTGTCTTCAGCAATTCAGAGGGTAGGAGCAGGGAAAAAAGAGTTAAACTCAGAGGTGTGCAACAAAAAGACAAGAGGCAATGTGTACAGATTACAGCTAGACATAGGGGGAAAAAAAGTCGCATCTAGAACTCCCGCTAAACACTGGAACAGGTTTCTCAGGGAGGTTGCGGAGTTTCTATCTGGATAAGGCCCCAAACAACCTGAGAAAACACTGAAGTTGGCCCTGCCTTGATAGGGGTTGGGACTAGATGACTACCAGGTATCTCTTCCAGCACACACAGTTCTGGTACTCTATATTGACTTTATGACTTCTCTCTTCCTATGAAGTTCAAGGTTAAACTGAGTTTTGTCTCTGATGAGTGAACATGATCAAGCTAGATGTAAGCATAATAAAATAATGGTTTAGTAACAACTGAACTTTTATAATTTTCTGCCATTTATGCTCCTTTCTACTCAGTGCCAGCAGTTCAGTCCCTTTGCATCAATTATTACTCATCATCTGGGTTCCCAACTCATCTGGGAATAAAAAAGGTAGGTCGCATGAATGACAAATATTTGTAAATTACATCACCTTCGTTATAAGATGGTGTTTCATGTCTCTAAGACTTGATCTTACAAATTGCCTTTGCTGTTTTTTGTATCCATCTCATACCTCTTTTGATTAATTTCCAGCAAGATGCTATCATGCATAACTTGTACGGCAAGAAAAAGACTATTTTTTTGTGTGTATTAAAGTCTAAATATGTTATGTAGCAGACCTAGGCAAAACAATAATTAGTATCAATTAAAAGGATGAGCCAAAGCACTCTCCTTTATCCGTGTAAGGTCAGATATCTCAAAGCAGATCTCTCACTTGGGAGGTGCACTTGGAGGTCAACCCATGCTGTGCTGTGAAGAGATTCATCACTTACACCGTAAGTAAAAGCAGTGGATTACTTCCTCAATCTTTGGAGCGTTCTGTCACAGCACAAAGGGGGCCCATGAACTGCTGGCTTTCACATCTACCTGTTAGAGTCCTGAGCCTCAACCGGGGTTATAGTGTTTTCTGCCCCTTACATTTCTTTGAGCTGACTTAGGCATTCTTGCTGCAGATAATTTCAATTTCTGGGAAAGAACACAAAGTTATTTTTTTTCTTGTTCTCCCTGGGTATCACAATTCAGCTCTTACCTTTCTGTATAAGAAGGCTGCAGCTGGTATGCCTGCTAGTTAGCTCTTGCTTTTGTGACAGCTGCCGTGTACCTTGCTGTAAACAAAATAAGCTTGGCAAAGTGTGGTCATTGCTTTATAAAACATTTGTCATGGCCCTCAGTGTATTGTATGTGTACTTTATGATACTAAGCACATAGAGAAAGTTACATAATAACGTATCTGATTATTTATTCTGGAGAGTAATTTCTGCCGAGCAAGAGAACAGAAATGACTAAGATGTCCTGGCAGGTCTTGGAAGGCTGACCAGCCCAGCAAGCTGACCGTCCTGCCAAATCCCTTTGTTTGTCATCATCCACTGAGCAGAGATGCCTTTCAAAACCTCTTTCTGAGCATTTTGTAACTCCATCTAATCTGTTCTCCCTTTAAATCTTCTCCCTTTAAATCTTCTCCCTTAACACCTTCCTTTTTTTTTGCCAAGAGCAAAGCTTTTTTTTTTTTCCCAGCTGTACCTCTAGCAAAATGGAAAGTTAGAGTGCACTATTTTGGGGTGGGGTGTCGACGTTAAGGGATGAAACACCTTTTCTCCACTGAGCCTTCCAATTTATTTTTACTTTGTTAATAATTTCTGAGTGTCTACATATACGAGAATTTTACTAACGTTATACATTAACATGAAATTGCTTGACTTTGTGATTTATGTCAGTTTTCACTTGCATCTCTAGAATCTGGTAATACAAGTTCTGATGTAAACATTTTGTTTAAGGTTCTGTATATATTTGTTATGAAGCTTATTAGCTTGTAAATCCAACAGCTAGTTCATCTAATGTCTTATCAGCGGTTCACTCAAGTGATTCACATCAGTTCAAATGCCTACTTTATTCTTTAAAATCACATTAGGCTTCCTGAATCATTATGACTTTTGTTTCAGCATTCCTACGCTCTGCCATGCTTGAAGACTGGTGCTGTACTATACAAACAAGACTGATACTGTTTCAGTGTAAACAATTTTTAAATATTGTTTACATGAATAACATTAAAATTAAAAACATTAAAAACATGAATACCTTAATAAAGGAAAACTCCTTTTAAAAAGTCATCCTAGTACTAGCATTTCTAAGTAAAGTCACATATATATTTCTAACTTATTATCCTAGTTATAACATGTCAAACTCCCTTTACTCTTTTCATAAAAAGTATCGCAAGAATTTCCCAGAAATACTTAGCTTTGTATCTCTATTTTGAGGTAGTAATATATACTAATTTACAGATGCTAAACTGATATCACAGAGGCCTGAGCAATCAAAAGATTAAATCAGGTCACTGTCAATGCACTAAAGTAGATGTCCTTGCACTTCTTTTGCTGATCTTAGTTTGTCAGATAGATCCATGTCTTGCTACTCACATATATGCAAAGACAAATGATATCTTTTTTTATTCCATCTTCAGGGAAAAATCAGGAAACAGGGAGCAGAGGCAAAGGATACCACTGACGTATCCTGATGGAAGCATAGCCTTTGGAGCTCACTAAGAATTGTGAGTAACTCTTCAGGCATCATACAGACTCTGGGAGTTCTAAGCAGTGGATTTTCCTGAGATGATGGACTCTTGAATCACCCTGATACACTGTGTGTTCTCCAGGGTATCATAATGAATGCAGTAGCAGAAAAAGATATTGAAATAAATACTGAAGAAAAAGTGGCTCACTACAAAAGAGGTCATAAAAGGACTTTCAGTGGCACAGGCTGGAAAAGTAATTTATTATCCCGTGCATTTGGTAGCCTGGCACATCTGCCCTTAAGTGACAGGTTTGGTTGGTTCCTGGAGAAATGATCTCTGATTATTATTGTTTTTTTATAATATCTCTTCCAGTGGTTACCTGAAAGTGCTGTTCTCAGGCTATCCATTCTACAAAGATTTCAAATTCATTATGGTCATTTTTCAGAACAGAGAAATCCATTTTCTATTACCCAGAAGATGTTAGCTTCATGTGTTTCTGAAAGAGCACAATTGTGGTGGTTGCTGACTGTGAGTGAGTAATTGACCAGAGAAACTTTCTGTATCCACTTTGGCATGATAAAAAGCTAGTGCTGTTCAAAGGAAACATTATAGGCTTTTTCTTTGTACAGAGAACTCATTCTTTGTCCAGGTAGTAAGTGCAAATAATTCCATGCCATTTACTTGAATAAAAAGATAGATGACAGAAAATAGGAGAATACTATAGCAAGAGAAGAAAAAAAATAAATTTCCTGTATAAAACTTATAAATCAATTTTACCTGGACAGAGTCCCTTGAGAAGTAATAGTCTGCTTAGCTTCTTTAAAAGGAGATTAATCTTACAATTACTATCACATCCTTACAAATTAAAAGTAAACAACTTTTTAAAGTCCTACTGGGACCTCCCTGGTATGAGCTGTTATGGCTTGAACTCTTCCCATTGCCGCAGGGTGGGCTGTGCAGCAAAGCAGGGTTGGTGCAGCCCTACTAACAGGCTGGAGAAGAGTGGGTGCTGGGGAAAAATCTCACCAAGCACAAACAGCAAGTGACTCTGTGAATCGCCACACGCAATGCCTCAACACCTGTGCTTGGAGCTCAGTTACATAGGCTTCGTTTCTGGCACTCTTTCCACTCTTTTCCACTTCCACTCTCTCCACCCTGGTAGAGAAGATGGTAGGTAAAGGTCCCATTTCAGATTAATATATATCCTCTACAGTGATTGTTTCAAATTAATCTTTTTATGCTTATTTTTCAACAGTTGAAAGAAAGGGAGGAGCACAGGGCCCCATGACATGAAAAGCTTTTCTAGTGACCACAATTAGGGCAGACACAAAGTTGTTAAACAGTAACAAATCCCATAGGCTTAACATCTTCATACAGTGAAATGGGTTTTTTGCATTTTATGTTTTGCAATCCATGACTCAGTTTCCTATATTGGGAGTACTGTTCTTTTCCTTCACTTAGGAACAGTATAACAAAACAGAAATTAACTACTGTATTGCAACGTGAATTTGGTTTTCCTAATTTGTAGCAAAGCATAGTGCTAGAAGTTAATATTGAATAAATGCTGAAGTCCAAAGACATCACAATCAATATATTTTTGCAAGGTTATGAATCTCAATGGTTATGTAGAAGGAAGTGCTGAGGGAATTTAAATACCATTGAGGAGGATTTTGATAACTCGTTAAACATGAAGAACAGTACAACAGGAAAGAAAACTGCGAATGAAGTTCCCAAGTGTAAGATAGAAGAGAAGAACAACAAAAACCCAAACTGCCACTGAATATAATGCTAAAAGTCTGATTTCTGTTGTCTGGTAGTCAGGAGAGCTCAAAAAATGTATAATTTAATAAAATGTATAATTTAGTAAACGATAGTCAGCATAGATCCATCAGAAATTGAGTATTTTTATATCTACTACAAGAGATCAGCATGGGTGAAAGTCATAATGTATCTGTATTTCCGGGAGTATTTCAAACCACGCTGCGGAATAGACTATTCTGCAGAATATGAAGGAAGGTGCCCAGGGCATCTATCGGCCGAGTGTGACAAGCTCTGACTCAGGGACAGGTGTCCCCAGTGGCACAAGCACACTTCTCTGGTAAGCAGTCTGTGCATACATGTTCAGCAGGAAGTAAAGGGGAGATTTGTGTACTGCAGCATGCCCTACCATGAGAAAGGATGCAGATTGCCCTGACAGGATGACCTAGATCATCTTCATATCAATAGAGACAACCACATCCCTCCTGCCCATGTCTAGCAGTGGGACGTTTCGTTGGTCTTTTCATTGATACCATGGGGTAGGTTTATTCTATTGAGACACCTATCTTAGAGTTGTGGGGTTTTTTTCTGGTGAATCAGTCTTCCTTCAGCTGAATTCTGCTTCCTTAAATGGTCAGTGAAATGTGGTTAAGTGTTTTGAAGGTCTCCAGGGCAACACTTATTTTTCTGGAGCTAACTCTGGGTCAGAGTTAGAAGAGATGAAGCTTCCGTTAATGGGTAGTTTTTGCAACACTTACTGACTTGCTAGAGTAACTTAATTCCTCTTTGCCTCACTTATCCTGTGCAGAATAAGAGAAAATATGCCTTGAATCCCTTCTGGGGACTTTTGTCCCTTTATATGACAATGACTGTAATATTACTAAGCATTTTTGTTTTTGAAAGGCCACAATGATCATTAAGGAAGCTCAGTGCTGTTGCAATACCAATAGATATTCATTAAAAAGCTGTGTTGTTTTTGCAATGTGTTTTATGCAAAAGCCAAGCTCTCTATACGCTTGAATAAAGGGGGAATATTTTTCCCTTTTTGCTGTTAGGAATTGTCTCACTGTCTCATTCTTTGAACAGATTCAAAGAGGTTGTCTTCACCAAAATTTTAGCAACATTAAACACTTACTAGATTTCCACCTCATGTTTTGACACTTCCCCTGATACATAATCATTCCATGCTCATTTAATCAAGGTCATGCTCATGCGGGAATTTTTGTCATTCACGTGCATGTTAGACCTAGCAACAAATCTCTTTCTTCACTTCTTGTTTTCTTCATAGTATATTTAATTTGAAAAATATCTGAAACTGACTTTTAAATCGGGCATCGTTTGTTTGTTGTTTTCTGCCTTTCCTCGTCAATGAAAATAGAAAATTATTTTAGTTTAGCTGTCTGTCACAGGGAATTATAAGCACAGGTGACCACGTTGGAGAAGACTTTTTCTAATCTAAATGTCTATAAACTGCTATTCAATACAAAAGTAAAGCATCACTCAGAAATAAGGGTAAGATGTAGAAAAGCCAAACACTGACATCACAGGCAGTTTGGATGCTTGAAGCTGGAGCTTCTTTTCAGCCTCTTCTGTACCCTATGTAGCAGAGTAAGTCATTGCTTGTGAGATAGTGATGTCATTTACATTGGTAATTTGTTGCCCTGACTCCCAAACATGTCTTCATGTTCTGATATTCTGGTACTCATTTCTACTTATTGACATATATTATAATATTTTCTTTGGATGAAGACTCCATATTATCTTATAGAGAGTAGAAAATGATCACAAGCTGTAAGAGAAAGACCTTGTATGGGATTCAGAGTGAAATAGCATATTACTGATTCAGTTATCATACTCATTTACCATATTACAGCTGTCAGTGAAAGGTTGTCAGAAGTTCGTGTTGTACACTATGTTTGTAAATGATGATGCTATCTCATTATTTTCTGGCCTGTCTGCAATTAACCTCTTATTTTGAGCATGGTGAAAGTGTGCAGTAACAGCACACAACATTTGAAACATATTTCAAAGTGCATCTTTGTCACTTTAGTCACAAGATTTGTATGCAATAATGATAACAATTATTCATAAATAGTTGTTATCCTTAACATCACGTATTTGAAAAAAGGAATAATATTCATTAATGGACTGGTTGTGTGTCATCATTGTCTGAGTTTTGATAGCTCCTGAATCTTGAGAGTAAGTAATATTAGCAGTAGTAAACTGGTTGAGAGCTCTAAGGACATCATCTCAACTCTGGAGCTCCCTGCTATGAAGACTGGCCAGATGCTAGTCCTGAAATGAGCTCACTGTGCTGTCACTCAGACCCTCAGGGGAACTTGCAGTACTCCAATTTACTAGCAATTTTGGTGTGCAATATAACGAAGAATTGCTACTCACTTATATTTTCACTGTTGCACATACTGTGTGGTGACAAACCTGTTCAACCTTTATACCCTGACCAATCCAGGAGTTTAAAAGTTAGTCTTACAGACCTAAGCTAAGCACCTTACCCTCCCTCTGTAGCCAAATACAGAACTCCTTCAGAGGGCAGTTCCTCTCATCCTCGGATGGTAGTTATGATAAGTGAGACAAACTGTACCTCTGGAGTTGCCTATTCTCCCCAAGAACAAAGTTGGGAGTGGTGAGCTTCAACTTGGGCAAGGAACTTCTAACCTCTGGCACTGGTTGGGGTTTTCCTGCTGTTTTTTTCCTTTTCTTCTGTGAGACAGCTATTCTAAGCTAATCATCTGGTTTCCCACCTACAGACGGCAGAGAGCAAAGAGACTCTCCAGGGGATGATTCATCCTCTCCAAAGATAAGTATCAGACACAGATGGGTGTTAGTCAAAGTAGCAAATGTACTGTAAATTCATTTCTGCTGGCATTGTTCACTACTTAAACAGTCTCTTAGGAGGAGAGCTTCTTATCTGATTTTTGCTTTGGAGAAGAAAGTCCCCTGCTCATCTCATTGTTAGAGGATGAGATCTCTTGGATGTTAGTCTGAGCATTGTTTCAGTGTAGACCGCATGAATGAGGGGAGCACACGGAGGAGAGGAGTGCCCTTGGGAGAGGCATGAGCAATTAAAAGTAATGTGAGAATGCAAGAGGGTATGTGTGAGAGGCAGTGATTACTGAAGCAAATAAATAGGGGGTTTTAGGAGAAGGGGAATGGTGCAGGAAATCAAATAGAGCAGAGATTAAAGAGCCCAAAAGATGTGAAAAAAAGAATGAATGCAGATATCGTCAGAAATGGATGGTAAATATGGGATGAAACTGGTATGAAAAAAATACACCTGCAAAATATGAGATTTGGAATAAGTTATTTACAAAATAAAAAAGAAAGCTACTGTCAGCTAATTAAAATAGGTGCTATTTTACTCCTTCCATTTCAGAGTAAGTTCCTGACAGAGGCAGGTAAAACAGCTGGGAAACATGCCTGTTTGATATTCCTAGGCCAGGTGATAAGAAACAGGTGAATTCTATATTGTCTGAATTAGAAGTCAATAAACTCCACCTGGAGTACTGTGTCTAGTTCTGGAGCCCCCAACAGAAGAAGGACATGGACCTGTTGGAGTGAGTTCAGAGGAGGGCCATGAAGAGGATAAGAGGGCTGGAGCATCTCTCCTATGAGCACAGGCTGAGAGAGTTGGGGCTGCTCAGCCTGGAGACCTTATAGCGGTCTTCCAGTACCTAAAGGGGCCTTGTAGGAAAGATGGGGAGAAACTCTTTAGCAGAGCCTGTTTTGACAGCACAAGGGGTAATGGTTTTAAGATAGAAGGAAGCAGATTCAGACTGGATGTAAGGAAAAAAATTTTTTACACTGAGGGTGGTGGAACACAGAAACAGGTTGCCTAGAGAGGTGATAGATGCCTGATCCCTGGAAACATTCAAGACCAGGTTGGACGGGGCTCTAAGCAACCTGATCTGGTTGGAGGTGTCCCTGCTTCTTGCAGGGGTGTTGGACTAGATGACCTTTATAGGTCCCATCCAACCCTAACTTTTCTATGATTCTATGATAAACTCCATTTACCCATGCTTGCTCTATTAAACCCATCACTGGGTCCTAATTGTACAGCTATCTAGGGATTATTCAACTTGATTATGAGCCCCAGTTCTAAACTAGTATGTCTCAGGAGTGTGAATAGCAGAGAGATCTAAAGGTAATCCAGAAGTTGAGTATCTTTGTCAAGAACTGATGTCTCCAGGAAAGTGCAAAAAACCACCCTCTGGATGAGTCCCAGGTACTAATTCAAAGGTAAGAAATCAATTAAAAGGGAAATAGTTAAAAACCCAGCTTTTGAAATTACTATTGTTTAGAAAATCCTGTTCCCTTTCTCAGGTCCTTCTTGGATTGTGCTACCTCCAGAGTGATATGGTCGTTCTCACACACATTGTTCAGTGTGTCCTAATATTAGAAAAGCTGCTAGTAAAGCAGTAAATAAGAAAGCAGTCCAGTGCTTAATGCTTGGTTCCAAATAGTGGTTTGCAACTTATCCTGACTGCATCACAGGGAATATTTCAGACACTTAACAGCATAACAGTGCAGCAATACTTAGTCAAATGTTAGGAGACAGAATTAACAGATAAGACTAGATAAAAATGGGGCTTCAGAGAAGTGACATTTTGAAACTTAAAATTACTTTAATACCACACATTTGAACAATTTTGTCTTTATACTGAGAAGACAGTTTTGTCCTTTTCGTTTCTCTTTTTCCTTCCCGAAACACAAAACTTGCTGTCTGATGAATGTCTGATGAAAAAAAAGTCTTCAGAAACTAGAAGTGGAAGCAGGCTGTTATTCCAGCTAGATATTTCAGTCTAAATAAGCAAGGATGTGAATATCCATCTCATTGTGTGGTTGGGGCACTCAATATGACCATAAATCTAGCTTTATCTCCAAGCACTCCAGGGCAAAGGAAGGGACCATCCTTATCATCATTTGTCTTGCTGTAATGGCTGTTTTCAAGATCAATGGGAGAAGAAAAAAAAAAAAAAAAGGTCTACTCCCACTGGAATTTTTTTCTCACATTCACAAAGCATTTTTACCTGAATACATGGAAATAATACGAAAGGACCCATGTCCTCTCCACCTCCAGGGACCAGGCAGCTGCTTCTGTTTTACTCAATGCCTCTAATAGCAGGCAAGTTACTCCTTTAGGGTTCACTCATGATGGGAAGGAGAATTATCTGTTTCTCAATTTTTGTGCATTTATTATGATTACAGAAATAAATCCCTAGAAAGAAAACTGGAAAATGGGCTAAGTGTGGTTCTGACAGCAAAAAGAAAGTCAACCTCTCCTCTTCTAGCAGTGTGAGGAGGAAGAAAAAAAGTTCAAATACTGACAGGTACTGTACTGGTTTATTTTTTTAACCTGAATGGCAATTCCAGGCACTTCCTGGAGCCTTTATGAACCTGTTTTGCAGATTTCATCTGAACATTGTCATCAGTAACATGATGATCCTCCAAGTGAGGTTCAATTCAGGATTACAGCAACTGAATGGAGATAACCACATGTTGTGCCCAGAAGTTACTGTGACAAACAGCAAGGGTTTGGTCAGCCTAGGGAGGCATTCAGCTGGCCAGCCATCAGCTTTGGAGCTAGCAGAAGCAATCTTGTGTTGGGTGAATCTCCATTCACCAAAGTAGGAGTTCAGCCCCAGGTGAACTGTTCAGGTTCAGTAAACAGTTCAGGTGCCTGTAAACACCTAGAGGTGGAGTTGGATGTGTTAATCTTGAACTGAATTTTACTCTCCTAGGCTGTGCTATTCTGCTCAAGCAGACAGTAAACTTAATTATTTTTTCCTTTCCTTCGTTCCTGTTCTTTGTTACCATAAGGATTTGAATCCTTGGACAGTAATAAGTACCTAGCCACAGCAATGTGGATTCACAGTGCACCAGCTGTGATGTGTTAGCTTCATGTGGATAGAGACTTTTACTTCAATGTAAAGATGGAATAAACTATGATTCATTGAGACATATGAATGCATCCCGTTTAAATAAGACACATCAGAAACATGCATTGGGAGGCAGTTCACCTGATTTAAGTACCTAACTAGTCCTGGTTCTTAAGATCTAAATGAGTCTCTTCTAAACCAGATGTCTTAAGTGCTTAGGGAGGGAGGTGACTCTAGTCCTCCAGAGAAAGACCCTGATGTGTTTAGGTGCTTCACTTCAGTGTACAGGTCTTAACTGGGTGGCTACAGTCCACAGTATTGGAGGAGTTTGGACAGCACAGCCAGAAAACTATACCTGCACTGCACCTACTGTGTAAGCTACAGTACAGACCTGTGTCGTAACAATTAGACTAAACTAACTGTTCCCAGGCCATTTCTCCCTACCTGTTGACACTGTTTTAGATGCAACAAGAGCACAGGTCTGATTACTGTTCTTGGATGTAATTATAATGCAAACAAAACCCCGCATTTTGACAACTGATCATGGGATGCTGATGAAGCAGGAACTCTTTGAGCTCTTGTTCATGTCAGAAGGCACAGAAATTAAACTGCACTCTTTTCTCAGTATTAATAGCAAATCATTTAAAGTCCCTGAATGTGTGTAAGCCATTTTTTAGTATTCTTTAACTGTTGGTATTTGCTAACGCTGCTCAAAAGTCTGAGAAAGAGCTTTCTTAAGCAGCCTATCAGAAATGTCAAATGGTCAGCATGAAAGTACATCATTTTTTTGTCAAAATGCTGAGAGAAGTGAAAAGTTATTATCTTTTTGTTCCAGGCTGGCAGGTGAGTTTTGTTCTTACTGACAAGGGTACAAGAACAATATGTTTTAGAGAAGAAATCTGAGCATTAGAAGTCTAGCAATGACTCTGGGCTGAGGTTGAACCATGAACCAATAGCAGCTTCAAGAATAACTCTGGTTTCCTTTTATGAATTAAGTATTTTCATCAGTCTTCATTGGGACTGCTTTGCACTCTTTCTCTTCCACCTCTGTCATAACAAATCCTGTATTTTGAGATTATAAATCACTCCTAAGAAGAGTACTTAACTGAAAGTTGAGTTCCTTTTTCTGCATAGCTGCGAGTCCAGCACTTACATACAGGAGTTCCTTCATTTACAGAGCAGAGTATTAGACGCCCTGAACACTCTGGCAGCTGAAAAAGATAAATAATAAGTACTTTTGTAGGTGACTTCCATTCACACATCATATCTAGCCTGAGTAACCTCTGCTGTTTGTTTCCAGGGCCCTGGGCTCCACAAAGGGAAACGAATGTATGACCGTAGCTGGCTGTATCAAGTTATGCACATAGATTTTCAGATTCTTTCTAATTTCAGAAAGGACTCAATATGTTGGTATACCTTGTACAGCAATATGACAGCAGGGGGCTGCTGATCAAAGACATTAGGTCCAAAAAAGTGGGATGCTTATATATAAGACTGTCTCAAAACAACATCTGAATCCAGCATCACATAGCTAAGACTTGTCTGAGAAAATAACTCTCCATGTTACATTGGAACAATACACTTGGAATAGACTCTTGAAATAAGATGCTTGCTAGCAAAGGATAATTTAAACAATGTAAACAACTTTAAGATAGTACTTTTAAACTCAGATTTGCTGTGATTCTTTTGTATATTTTATTTCCCTAAGAAGAAGATGTTGTATCAATTACTATCCATTCCTACAGGATTTTTTGGTTCTTTCTTAAACTCCAAATACAGCAGAAAATAGACTTACATTCTGGAAATCATGTTATAGAACCAAATACACCCACAGTTTGTGTTCCAAAGGGCAAGTATTTTACCTATTTGTCCTCTGTAAACAGCAAGGATGTGTGTCAGAAATCACGGCAGTACCAAGAAGCTCCAGTGTATTGCACATTAAAATAAAACAAAAAAAAACTACATTATTTCTGCAGAGAATTAAACATAATCCTTCTAATACATGAACTATAAGGCTCTAGGTGTATCCCACTATCTTTCAAGAAATATGTGGTTTCCCCACCCACCCCCCACTTTCTAGTCTACACTGTTTTATTATGTCAAATTCATTCACGAGTTTGTTCTTTTTGGTTCTTTTCTTGATTAGAATCTTCTTATGAGGGAGTTCTTGACTGAGTAGATTAAAGAAACTTTTTTCCCCTAAGTTCTTCAGTAAAAAAACTCTACATTGATTGTGCTATCCTTCCTTAATACACTTTGGGATGAGTTCTCACTTCCTGCAATATGATCTAACTATAGCACACTAAAAATATTATATTAAACTCCTCTCTTCCAAAATAATGTTAGATCCAGTTCTGACCTAAGCTATTTCCTTGGGCGAAGGGAAGAGTATAAAGATAACTTACTGTTATATTTCAACAGGTATCTATATTCACTGCAATCTGAAGGAGGAATATGGTTGTATCATTTGATCACAGAATACTAATTTGAAATATATTGATTTCTCCCTTACATCTATACTCTCAGGGCATATGTATTTTAATCTATATGCAAAGTTGATGGTATCATTTGAAAAGCAATAAAGGCACAATTTATTTTTAGGTAAGTCTTGAACATGAGATATTTTATGGCTACCAAAATAATCGACCATCAGTTTTTCACAAGTTCATTTATTTGTCTTGTTTCCCACACATCTTAAGAGGAAACTGTGAAAATACTATCTTATACTCCATTTTAATTAAACTTCAAAAGTGTTTTCACATCCTTGTTGCTCTCAGGCAGTGGACCTAAGTGTAAACTATTCAAATGAATTATAAGTTGGTTGTATCAAAACTCTTTATAATAAGAGAAATGTAATGGAATTAAATGTAATAAATTAGTCATATATGTGACTGTTTTGCTTGGTTTGTTCCTCTCCTTTGGGCAGTAGAGGGGGATCATCATCCTAATTATTCATTACAGATACTAGAAATCACATTTCACAAAGGCACGTTTACTGCAATGTGTTAGTAATCATTGTAATTGATTTAAATGCTTAAATTGACTGAGAACATTCATAGATTTGTTCATGAATTGACTGCAAAATAATACTGGTTAAAACTAGACCATTGTGTTATACTGCACAAAAGGCCTTGTGAAAGTTTCTATTATGAATACATTTGTTTTTTGAACCTGCTGTTCTGAATATTTTTCAAGTGAAAGTAAAGATTCAAAGGTGAATGTACTGTGTTACCTTAGGAATTCACTCCATGTCCCTGCCTATGGCAGGAGGGGTGGAACTAGATGATCTTTAAAGTACCTTCCAACCCAAACCATTCTATGATTCTGTGATTCTAAGGGAATGGTAAGGTAACAAAATCCAGGATTTAAATAAAGAGTGAGAAACTATGTTTGTCAGCACATTTCTACAGCTTAAAGTTTCCCCAGGATGCCACAGGAATCACCACACTCTTGTCACAACTGATTTTCGAGAAGTTTAATGTTCTTCTTAGAACACTGATAAACCTTTGAAAATATCAGCTGCTGCTTTCTCTTTGATACTAGCACTGTCCTAGCTTTCTTCAGTTGAGACAGAGGAACACTTCTCAGTCTACGTGAACTACAAGCATAACTGGGGCTTTCTGTTTTTACAGCGGTCCTTTACTCGGGATTTTTCACAGGCTAGTCACAGGAAGTTAAAAGTCAAACTGTCCATCCTTCAATCTGGTAAAACAATACCCTTTTCCTACAGCAAAATAATGAGGAGATCAAAAATAGTAAGAGATTAAAGGTGAAAGCTGAGCAGGCTACAAGTTGAGGTCCTTCTCTGCCTAGAGCAAGTCAGTAGGAACAAGAAAACCAAGATGTATAGGAGAAGGCATGTGTACTCTCAAACTTTATCTCTTTGCAAGAGGCAAAAAGCTGCTAAGTTAATTCTTCTGTATACAGTAACAAAGGGAGAAAAAAATCCTGGTGTCATTAAAACTCAAACGATTAACCTTATTAAACTTAACTTATTGACTGTTTATAACAACAAATGTCAAAACAAGCATAGCCATGATTCTTGGTATGCAGATCAAAGCTTGTCTCTTCTCAACTTCACCACTGCCAACACAGAAGTCTGTTGGGAAGTTCTAAGATATAGCTTAGGAAAGACTGGTTGCAAATTTAAACCTGGGGGAGAGGGAATAGAAAAGCTGAGCCTGGAAGCATTCAGAAACCAGAGGGCTGTCAATGTGGAATAAGCCTGCTACAGTAAATCCAATCGTTTTTATTGTTACTCATTGAGGTCAGTTACCCATTTCTATTTAGCTAATAGATTGGTTTCCATATAGACTTTTCTTTGTGCTGAGTAGCTGTTAGATTAAAGAGGGTTTTTTTTTGTTATTTATAAATATGGATAGGTCATGTTCTGCTTTCAGTTAAATCAATAATAATATTCAATTCCACCTGTATAAATCTGTTATGCCAATAGTTAACCTATATAGAAATAAGTGCAACCGATGGTGGAATTTTGATGACTAAATGTAATCTGTAGAAATGAAACACCTTTACGCACTTTTTAGAATCATAAATTTTCTAGTTAGATCTACACCTGCCGGCTATATATCTCCCTCTGGTACCTATCTCAGGTGTTAAAAGGCACTGGATTCAGAAGGTACCAGGTTTTATTTTGGATTATAATTTCTATGTTTTTGAGTCACTGATATTTGTACATAAAAGCAATGCTTACAATCTTGCTTCTAAATTTGGGTTTTAGAGAAGATTTTGACAGCTCAACTGCGCTGAGCACAGAAGTGAAACCATAAAATCCTCCATGCAATAATTTGGGAACTCCTGAGACTTTCCTGACAGCTGCATATCAGTTCTGAACCACATCAGACCATGTGGTTCAGAGATGCAGTGGTCTCCAAGCACATGCAGGAATAAATTGGTCATTGCTAAGATTTGTGATCTGAGGTCCTCTCCTCGTCAGCAGTATCCCAACTCCAGCAGACAGAAGCTCTGGTAGTATTACAAATACATGGGAAAATTCTCTTGTGGCAAAAAAAAAAAAGGAAAAAGAGGGGACTTCTCTTGTGGCAAAAAAAAAAAAAGAGGAGACTGTTTGTGTGTGAATATGTGTGTGTACATAACAGTTTCATTTCAGGACATACAGTCATAAGTTGGTTACCATCATGTAAATACAATCTTTTGAGTGTTTGTTTTAATGCAGCTGAAAAGTCCCATAGGGTCTCAAGTGTAACTTACCAATAAATTTTCCTTGATGTGACTTTCAAAAATATTTTCTTGATGTTTGAAGTAGTTTTCTAGCTCCTTTAAAAGAAACCTGAAAGTGCTTAATGTTTGGGGTTTTTTTTAGGATAGTTTATCCCAAAAGCAAATCAAGGCATGTTTTTTTTTTCCCTTAAATTTTTCACTACAAAGATGGATCCCAGAATAGAGATTTATGTTTGACTTTATTTAATTTAGCATTTTCTTTCATAGGTGCTTAATACATCAGTTGTAAATATCAATTTATTTTGTGAGGCTGTTCAGTGTAACTCTTTTAAGTGTTTGAATGAAACAGAAAAAATCTGGGAGAGGAACTGTTATACAGTAACATTGGATAACTAATAGTTTCTCAACTAACATAAGGACAAAGCAGCAGCCAATAAAATAATCAGCTAGCATGTATAAGCTAAAGAAAACAGAAATGCTTTTCCACCTCTAGACCAAGAAAGTAATGGAGGTTGCTGGCAGAAATTGTGTGTGGTGCATTGACGCCGGCTGGACACAAGGTGCCCACCAAGCCACTCTATCACTTCCCCTCTTCAGTGACACAGGGGTAGAAAAATATGATGCTCATGGATTGAGATATGGACAAGGAGATCACTCAGCAACCACCATCACAGGCAAAACAGACTTGACTCAGAGAAATAAATTTAATTTCTTGCCAATCAAATCAGAGTAGTATAATGAGAAATAAAATTAAATCTTAGAATACCTTCCCTCCACCCCTCCCTTCTTCCTGGACTCAATTTCATTCCTGATTTTCTCTACTCTCCAACTGGTCAGGGGAGTCGGGGAACTGGGGCTGCAGTCAGTTCATCACGCGTTGTCTCTAACACTCCTTCCTGCTCACACTCTTCCCCTGCTCCAGCATGGGGTCCCTCCTATGGGAGACAGTCCTCCACAAAATTCTCCAACATGAGTCCTTCCCACAGGCTTTAGTTCTTCACAACCAGCTTCTGCGGGAGTCCTTCTTGCATGTCCTTTCCACAGGGTATGAAGTCCTTCAGGAAGAGACTGCTTCAGTGTAGGTCACAGTTCCTGCCAGCAAACCTGTTCCAGTATGGCCTCCACTCTCCACTGGTCCACAGGTCCTGCCAGGAGCCTGTTCCAGCATAGGCTTCCCATGGGGCCACAGCCTCCTTCAAGCATCCACCTGCTCTGGTGTGGAATTCTCCATGGGTTGCAGGGGAATCTTCTCCTGCTCCTTCTTCACTGACCTTGGGGTCTGGCAGGGCTGTTCCTCTCACATGTTCTTACTACTCTCTCCTGCTGCAATTGTGCAAGTTGGATTTTTTTTTCACTGCTCAGCCTTGGCCAGCAACAGGTCTGTCTTGGAGCTGGCTGACATTGGCTCTGTTAGACATGGGGGAAGCTTCAAGCAGCTTCTCACAGAAGCCACATTTATAGCACCACGACTAGTAAAACCTTGCCATGCAAAAGCAATACAATGTGTCAGAAAACTGTACTACAAAAGAACACAAACAGTGATTAAGTGTGCTGATGAAGGAGCAATCTGCCTATAGCTGTTAAATACAGTTGGTATGTACAGATAGTCTGCAGATCAGGTGGCCCCTAAGACAGTGACTGATGGATGCCAGGAGGACAGACCAGGAAAGATCAGTCAATACATTCTCTACACTTCTACAAGAAATTCAAGAAATTCTGCTTGGTGACCTGCAGGGATCAGGCACCATTACTCTTACCCAGAGTGGCAGTCTGTATCCTCAGCTCTGCTAAAAGCAGCAGTTGATTTGAACTCATTAAAAACCTTGTTATGATAAGATTTCCAGTTTTGTAGATCTCTTTTCTTAACCTCAGAGTCTTGCAGCTTCCTAGAACACGTCAGCACCTCATGGCAGACAGAGACATCGGTAACATGGAACATATTGTAGTGTTTTAAAGGGATACGAGAAAACATTTGCAGAGATCTATTAGTATAATAAACAGGTTGGCATAAAAATTTTCAGCCTAATATTCAGCTTTATTCAAACTGTTAGGGGCATTTTATTTCCTGTTTTGCCTAATTAGTTTTATACAACATGCAAAGGATTTTCACTGCGACAAATCATTTTAGAGAATTAATTAGGTTGGTGTTGATAGGGCTAGGCATGTACAAGGCAGGTTTTGGAAAAATTACATAATTCTTGAGATCTTTGAATAGCTGAAAACTGTTTGGGAAAAACTGTCAAATGAGAAAGCAATCCTTATGCTTTGGAGATGGTAACAAAAAATACTGTGCTGTTGTCTCTGTATTTTAAT
Source organism: Tetrax tetrax (assembly GCA_009806455.1). Classification (NCBI taxonomy): domain Eukaryota; kingdom Metazoa; phylum Chordata; class Aves; order Otidiformes; family Otididae; genus Tetrax; species Tetrax tetrax. The sequence goes on along the minus strand of WHYT01014920.1, from coordinate 25,317 downwards.
GAGTGTTTATAATCCAAGAAGAAACATCCAGATTCTAACAGAAATGTCATTGACATTTTACTTCAGATATTTCTTATCAAACTACTTAGGAATTTTAGAGGGTGTTTACCTTTTTGTGCCTTTGCTGTGCTATTAATACAAGACTATCTTGTATGGGTGGTTACAATTGCAATGGTAGTATCATAAAATATACTTTGAAAAGATATCGTGAAAGAGCATTGTGCTTGCCATTAAACTGCGTGAGGGCCTTAAGGCAAGTGACGAACTGAGCTAAAATTCTACTTTGTATTTTCCTCTTTAGTTTTTTCCTCTACAGTTACGTTATTATTATCATCATCATCATCATTGCCATGCATAATAATCATACCTCTTATTGTATAATCTGAAACTAATCTAAAACAGATTTGATAATGCATAATCAGCAATTTGGTAGTGAAAGGACAAAACAATTTGCTTTGTGTTTCCTGCTGCCTTTGCAGATACTCTGCAACTGAGTCCCCTGTCTTCTTTACGGAATTTGAATCTCCTTATACTGTGTATTGCTGATACCATCATGAAGCTGGAAAAAGGACATACTGCAGAAAGCAAAGAAGCTTCCCCATATGCAGTTCTAATGGCAGTCTCCCTTGACTCTACCTGCTGCCTGTACTGTTTTCTCCATTTATCTGACTCCGTAATACAAAGTCTTTTTGAGGCTAGGTCTGTCACAGGAACTCTAACAAAATATACTTTAAATAGATGAATAGGAAGAGAAAATAGTTCAACAGAATATTTCAAACGTGATGGTGGAAACCTCTGGGGTTTTCTTTTAACAGTTAGTATTTGGGACTTGCATTCCTTGAGTCATAAGTTGCTTTTCTATGCTCTTCTCTCATTAAAACCATCTCAGACATGACAGGTGGACTGCTGTAAGAGCTTCTCTAGTGTAACACAAGAAGTCAGTGAGAGACATCTAGATGCAGTTCTGGCTCACAGATTTAATGGTCATTGTAAGAAGTGCAAAGTCAGAGACCCCTGTCTGTAACAATCCATCACTCTATCAGCATTACCAATTTGCTTACAAGATTCAAATAATGTTAAACTACTTAGTTCATATAGTGATTTAATGACAGTTGAGTTAACATCTATATATAATCATATTTGTAAATCAGCTATAAAAGGATGTGAGAACATAGCCCTACAGAACAAAAAGTAATACCCACAAACTTGTTTGCATCATTTTTTTTCTCATCTTTGTTCTACCTTGGGCACCAGGTCAGTGGTCACTTCAGTTTATTCACCAATATGAATGTTGAGTTGTACCAGAGTCAGTGAGAATTATTTGCCGTTTCGGTGTGTAACAACACTTTTTTATTCACTGTAAAGCCGAGATTAAAAAATAATCAATATCTATGTCTGAGGATCGGATTGTTTTCCTAGCTTCTAAATACCTTATATCAGTTTTACCTGCGTTATTGTAAAGTTCTCTGTGACTAGTACAAACCATCAAAGAAAACGAAATTATTCTACTTGTTCTTTAAGTCTAAATTTCAACTAGACTGTACTGTTTATATTCACTGAGTTGTACAAACTGGAGCGACTGCGACATTTAAAAATAATAGTCTGTAACAGGATTCTCTCATGGATTTTCTGCTACAAATTCAATTTCCCTGGAGAAAGAATTAATAAAATATGTTTTACAGTCACTACTTTGTCTGTGTAATGAAAATAAGGACAAAGACATAGAACGAGTATAGTCATATGTCCCTGCTCCTTGCAGGGAGGTTGGACTAGATGATCTTTAAAGGTCTCTTCCAACCCAAACTATTTTATGATTCTATATCTATATATGGCACAACATAGATTTATCTGGCAGTAAGGAACAATAGAGTAAGTTGTTAGCACCACTCAGAATATTTCAAATCATCAGAATGTGTCAGCAAATAAAGGCATATGTTTTCATTTGTAGATGTTCTCTTTTTTCTGAGCTTCTCTGTATGTAATCACAAATTTTCATTCGTGGTGTAACTTGGAGCAGACAGCACTTGTGCATTAACATTGTGTATGAAATGGTTCAAAAACTTTAGTATCAAACACGCAAGTTAAATTCTCCATTTTCAGTGCCAACACAATGCACATCTCTAGTTGTCTTAATATACTCTGAGTCTGAAACGGAAAAGACAGCAGCTGCTTTTGATGATATGCACTACAACTCTGACAGATGGTGATGAACAATGTGAAATCAGTGTTTCCCAAAAACATTTTATAATTGAGGATCTTTACTGCCTGATTTGCCACCAGCACTCCAGTAAAAACATGTAGATTTATGCTGTAATAGTACAGTTGGTCTTTGTGAGATGTAATTCATCTGATTCTTTATTTCAGTAATGTGTGTTGGAGTGGCTGAAGTCTCCAGTATAGACTGGAGTTAAGTGATACTGGTATTGTTCTTACAGATATGTGCAGGATATGGAAAGCAAATTTCTTAAAAAAAACCCCAGCTATGCCAGCAGAATTTATGAAATTTTACTTGCTTAATTGTTTCTTTCACCTTGGCTGTCTCAACAGCCCTATCTGGTGTTACTCTGCCTTTTTCCCTTAGTGTCAGTAAAAATGAATCCTTCAAGGATGTTCCTAACACTCCCAGTGTTACAGGGCAGAATTTTTCTGACATTTCTGAAATATGATCTGAGGTGTTAAAAGCAATCACCTACCCAAGACATGGAATCACCTCCTTACTAAGCATTTTCTTTGTGCTCAGTAAGTTAAAAATAGGTTGCCTTTTGATGTTTTTTTGACAGTAATTCTACTATATTGGGTAATAATTGTATCACCCAGTATAAAAAATAATGAACAATGAAGAGTATTTACTTAACCTGCTCTTTGAAGAGCACTGGACAGGTCTCCTCGAAGTGGAGTTAAGCACTTTGGAATGTGTTCTGCAGGATGATCTCTATTGTTGGCATGGATACTACCATAAAGAGTAGGGTATTTTGAAAAAGGAATAAAACATTTTCTTTTTTTTTATATTGCTATCCATTAAAGCTTGTATTTTGATTAAAAATTGGTTATAACAGTGCTGGAATTCCCACAAAATTTGAGGGAATTAGGTGCAGGAAGAGGGAGGTAGCATTACTTAGAAGAGATTACTTTCATGTTATTGTATGTAGTTATTTCTGTTGTGCTCACTTTATAAACAGATGTTAAAAATTGGGAAGCGTTTTAAAAAAATTATTCAAGGCCTCGGAAACTTGCACTATATCAGGTCTCTAAAGCAGCACAATCCATTTAACTTACCAAAGAGACAGTTAAGTAGGGAGTCAGTAGTTATCTGCACAGAGAGGATTTTTATTGTAAAGAACTCTTTCATCTGGCAGACAATGCTTAATAAACTTCTCTGGTCAGGAGTGGATGCTTGATAAATTCAATTTGAAATTAATGCTCAAGTTTGTTGGCAGGTAGCTGCTGCAACAACTCCATGAGAAGTATGATGAACCCACTTGGTCTCAGTAAGTCTCAACTTGGAATGTGTCTTTGAAGTACAAATTATTTACCTAATCAAAGCTGAAGGAGGAATTATTTCAATTAAATTCTATGGTCTGTATTGTGTAGGATGTCAGACTGGGAACACTATCTGTCCCTCCTGGACCTAAAATCTGTGAGCCTAGAACCAGAATATTTAAGGGATTGGTTTTAACATAAATCACAGGTCTTTAACATAGTTGTGGCTGAGTAAAGTGTCCTTTAAGTGACAGTAAATGTAATTTATGCAAACTTAAAAGGCCCTTTACACTGCCTGAGTAGTGTGAAGAGGTCTTGTTATAGTGCCAATAAATCCACAGTTGTTTGGAAATAAAAGGGACCCTCATGATCATCTGATGTGACTTATGGCAGAACACAAGCCATAGAACTTCATACACTATTTCCACATCAAACTCAGTGACTTGTGCTTGATCTTTTAGAAAGATATTCTGTTTTATGTCTTCATATCAGCTTCTTGATTCCCTGCACTCAAAATCTAGCACAACTCTAAATTTCTTTTTCAGAGAGAAGCCTGTTAGATGAGGAGTGGAAAATTTTTCACCACCTTTGATATTCCCAAACTGACTTTATCTTGTAAATTTTGAGGAAAATGGGAGTAAAGGTAGGTGAACTGCTTTTAAGACAGGGACTGAAAAATACACTTTTGTCACTGCCCTAGTTTTCCTCTGAATACTCCCAATATGTTAGGCTAGGTTAGCTTCCTGAAATTTGTAAAAATGAGTGGTTGTACAGAGAAACATGCTCTTTTTGATTCTGATTAAAAAACTTGGTTTTGTTTGAATTACAAAGACATAAATCATAGTGAGAGCTAACAACGTAAGTGGTTTTGAATAACTGTTATATCACACTGTATTGCCTTACTCTGGGGCATGCTACAGTTGCCTTAAAACATTTGCAGCTTTAAGATTATGTTCTGTCCCAGTACAGTCTAGAGGATCAGTTCATCTTCTCCTGAATGTGGTTGCTGTGTTGTGGGAGCTGGATCAGGCTCTAAGGTAAAACTCTGATGCCAGTAGAGGGGGCCACCAAGGTTTGCCAGGCTTGTCTGGCACAGATCCACAAACATGAACATGTTTGGCAACAGATCTGTCTGCTCAAACATCCCTTTCAAGAAAAAAAAAAAAATTTAAATTTAATAGATTCTATTTATGGTAGTTCATTTACTTTAATTACATCTGTTTTGTACTACTAATATGTCTTGTCTATTTGCCCACTGGCTTCTAAGTCAAGTCATACGTTTTTTTGCAAAAGGAATAGTCTTCACCTGATGTCTAAAAATAAATACTTACAAGAGACTTGTCAGTGATAATGCTGAAAACCATATTATGCTGAAAAGTTGTTTTCTGGAGTGAAGTAACAATACCTATGTTGGCAACAATGTATTTTGGGTGTCCATCACCTGCTTTCCTGAAGCTGAAGGAAGTTGTGAAAAGCTCAGATTTCTTGAGGGAAACGGTTTTAGTTATAAATTTCATTACCTTTCCCATCACCACTGGAAAAGACTAGAAATTAACAAGGAAGAAATTTGTGGGAGTAGCACTTTTGCCTGTTGCTTTACTATGACAATGACCTAGATATCTGTGTTTATGGGGAACAAGAGAAAAAGAGGTTTCTTACCACTGTCAGAGCAGTATCAGCAGGAATGGGCTTTTACTCTGAATGTCTGTAAGACCTTCACTGAATATCATCTTAGTGACCATGATAAATATTGAAAGATGAGGGGAAAATTTTTATGTGTAAATGAAAATGTCACAGAAGAACACAGTGGAATGAGGTCTCATCTGAACTACACCTCTGAATTGTTTAATGCATTAATAAATATTGAATTTGAGATTACTAGGATCTTTTGGTTTAATTTCTACACTAGTTCACCTAACTCATTTTTCTAGCTGTTTGTGTGGTCAAGATATTGTTATTAATGTTACATGTTTTGAAACCAGTTTTTCACACCAACAGTTAAAAGAGTAGATAGATATAAAGATAAAAATTATCGTAAAGAATGTTACACAGTACTTGAAAATCTCAAATGATAGGAATTATTGACAAAGTTTTGAAGTGTTGCCAAACATTATTACCTCCGTGATGTTTATGGATTTAATGCACACACAGGATACTTTCCTTGGAAAAATTCAATAGATCTTTCTGAAAGTTCCTGAATCTCTAATTGCAAAGGCCTTTTGGCTGAAGGTCTCTGTAGGAGAGAAAACTGCAATACAGTTCTCAACAAACCATCATGAACTTTCCGGGAATTTGTCTCAGAACAAAGGAGTGAAAGAAAGGCCCCGTCAGGGACTGGGACGTCTGTTGTAATACTTCTCCACAGCTTTCTCAGCTACGTTTGCTCTCTGCTGAACAGTACACTGAAAAAAAAAAAAGCTCAGAGCTATTTGCCGAAGTTCTTCCTTTCCCACCAGCCCCAAGTCTATTCTGTAATATCTATAGCTTTTAAATCCAGTCATGGGATACTTGCTCACATGGCTTGCTCGATATTACTTAGTACGGCATTTCATATGTGTGTATGTCAGATAAGCAACCAGGAAAAAGTGCAGTCCGTAGCAAAACTTAGGAATATCTCTGAAAGGGAGATAACACAGATAAAATATTATGTTAAGGATAAGAAAGACAATGGTTGAGTTGTTTTGGCTGGGAAAACTTCTTCAAAGCTGCAAAAAAAAAAAAAAGTATTTTAATGTTATGACTAAAATCAAGTGTCAATAGCCAACCTCTGATGGTAGTGCTTAAAGTCAGTGCTATGCACTGGAGAAGCTCATCAGCAGGTTGCTTTCTGCATATTCCCATGCACAACAGAGTTAGTTACTCAGGGTGACTGTCATAGTGATTTGTACCTTGTGCACTACATTCATATTTATTATTACTACAGCTTCTTAAATACACTATTTTTTTCACATAGATACAGTCCAGAAAACCAAATTCATGTTTCAAATTTTCATAATTCATGCTACAGTGAAAGTGGGTAAAAACCATTTCATTAAATACATCCCAAATAAATAATTATTCTGCAGAAGGCTCAGTGTACTCTTTCTTAATTATTCAGTATTAAAAATCTTTTCAGACCTTTATTGAAAACTTCCATCTACTATCATCTAACTTTTTCAGAACTCTTTGTGTGACACGTATTTGTTTTCTGTGTTGAAAAAGAACCCAGCTTTGTACAGCTGAAACTGAGATTAAAAATACTCAGATAAACTCTGGTAAAAAGTAAAGAAAACACAGAGAAAGAAGACTGTCTGATGTTTATCCAGAAAACAAGTACTCATAAAAGTGAAATATCAATGACTTTAAGTAATTGTTAATGGATATGAATTAGCCATACTAATAATTTCTAACATTTAAATAAGAGAAAATTATTCTTCTATTTGCCTCCTAAAACTCGCTATCTTGACTTAACGTTTTATAGTGTGACACAGTAAGACTAACACCAAAATATTGTATTCACTTAGTGATTAGAAATAGGGGGACAAAAAAAAAAACAATAAATGCATGTTGAGTTACAGAGGTCATTGAATGAAAAATGGCATATGTTTTTAATCAATATATCAGTTCAAAATGTGACAACACGTCATTAACCTAATCAAAAAGGTGATATTTCACCTTCTTTTAAGAAAATACATCCCAGGGTACATCAGTACAACCTCTTTGTGGTTGGAAGACCATGAGCTCCTGTTGATTAGGTTTAATGAACAATACACAAAACACATTTCAGATAGTTCTATCAGTTCCTTGGAGGACCATGAAGTATTAAATAAATATTTCATTCAACAAAAGTAGGTGTAAAATGAGAGATAGCTACCTCATACCATTTTATAGATAGTTATTTGTATGTTCTCCTTTCTCCTTACTTGAAAATTAACCACATGACACAGATCAGACATAGAAACCTTTTGCTAAACCTTGGTGGAATAGTGAGGACACACTGCTACTCAGTTGGCTTAGGGCATAGATTCGCAGCACAGGGAGCCACACTGAGATGGATCAGAGCATTTACAGAAGTGCTAAAATGTGCTTCTAACCTTGCAGCTTCTAACCTCTTTTTGATCAAAGGTCCTTACACTTTCCTCAAGGAAACATGAATGTGTAATGGGCATAAGACTACTGACAATAGACTTGTTTTTCTTGGTTATTATTTCCTTAGAAGTAATTCACAGATTCACACACGCACTCTGCAGATACGGGTTGTACCTCCTAAATCTGTCGTCTTGCTCAATCTGTAAAATGTGGAAGCATGGTTACCTGACAGACGAAGAGAAAATGCCACACTTCTACAGTTGCTTTAAACAATCACCGTAATACTTTAGTAGTTGCCCACAAGAACTAGTTCTTTACAGTCACTCAGATTTCTGGAATTCTCTTTTTAACTGGGAAATAAGAGATAGTCTAAGAGATATTTTAGGCTTAGACAACAGCAGCATCAGATGCTATAGTATCTGCCCCAGAGCCAGGTAGACCTGGACATTATCTCTGCTCTGACTCCATTGATGTAATCTGAGCTCAACGTGAGTGGTCATAGACCAGTTATTTAGCAAGTCTATTTATGCTCACTTTGCTAATTTTATTTTCCAGTGTATCCTAAGGAATCAAAGTCTAAAAAAAACCTATGCCAGAATAAATCCTTCCAGTGGTCTTTGTAATGACATTGCACCTCATTCGTTTTTGCTATTGGAAAGACGGATGGTTTGTTTTGACATAAGAGAAAAATAGATTTTATATGTAGCAATAACTGTGAAGAATCAGAAGTTTAAATGAAGAGGCTAGTCTTTCTTATTGGGTTAAGAGAAAACAGATACAATTTAGTGACTAAAGGAGTCAATATGCTGTTATGGAGAAAAAAAAATATTTGAGTTGAGTTATATGTCTGACTTTTTTCCATGGATTGTTTTTAATAATCACATATTGAATTTGTTCTCATGTATCATATTTTCTTTGCCAAATTAGATCAGTTTATTTATCTTTGTGAAAACAATTATATAATATATACTAGAACGACTGTTCTCAAAGGAAAACAAAACTAAACAGAAAAATCTCTGCAGTACTATTAAATTAATATAATAAACCTTTTTGGAAACACAGCAGACTGAAAAGTGTTCATATTTATACTAACTTCTGGCAGAACTTGCTTTTACATTTTCTCTAAATACGTCTGATATAATGCAATTTACATGAATGTTAAGTATCTCGAATTAAAGAAGACAGAAGTTTGCATTATCAGAAAAGTGACATTCTCAGAAATGAAGCCTGGTTTGTGAAAGTACTTTCCCTGTACAGGTGTCAGCACCGATATTCAGCTTCCAGAGTGGCAGAATGCCTTTTAACTCCTCAGCCTTAACTCACTCATAAATGTAGATTTGGCCAATATTTGAATGTATCACACATTATGATGTTATGATGTTTCAGCTAAAAGCTGTAATGAATTAATAAATAAATAAATAAATAATAATTCACTTGGCATTTAATATCCAAATTAAACAATTAAAGTAGTCTTTGGCATGACGTAAACACTCACTATTGAAACAGAGGATTTATCAAGTGTCTCATATGGGGTGATGGCCTTTGAAGACAGCTGTTAGAAAACACTTGAATTTACTGCTCACTTTTGTAAGATTTTTTAAAATTATTATTGTAAAACATGATGTTAACATAGCAGTTACAAACCTGTCTACCATATAATTAAATAAGAGTTGGAATCTCAATTGTATAAAAATGAAAAAAAAATTTGTTTTTATTTAACCTTTTGAACATGCTGTTTTCCTTTAAAAATATGAAGCAGATTGAGAAAAATTCTATTGCGCTGATTTTTTGAACTTCTAACTAAAAAAAAAAGAGGAGAGGAGGAAGCTTGAACAATACTGAAAAATAGCAAGAACTTTCAACTTATCCTGATTTTTTTCCAACTGAGAAATTCAAATGTGACCATCTTAAGAAGTCCTTTGGTTTATTTGTATTTTACCAGGAGATTTCATTTGCAAACACTGATTATATTAACCACTACTTCATCAGCTCATTCCAACGATGTAATCTCTGGCCAATGGAAAAAAAAAAAACTCTCTGTTCAGTGTTCCTTTAAACTCATAACACGATGAATCTGAGATAAAGTTCAAAACCTAGGGGAAATAATGGCATGCAATTACCTTAAAAGCTTTTTGAATTTACATATTTTAATGCAGGTCTGACTTCTGAGAAGAAGGATGTTGGCTGGATGGTGGTGCCTTCCACTGTTTTGTAAGTAAAAATACTGAAAGGCTGTTCTTAAGTCTACCTCTCTGTGTATTTCAATGTACATTTAAATTATTCAGAGATACAAAGCAATTTATTATACTTCTGCTGATCTCTCCTCCCAAATATTCTCTGTGAAAGCATTCAGTGAAGCCCTTAAATGCTTAAACACAAATAACTAATGATAAGTACAAAAGGTTTATCTAGTATAGCACATTTAAGGAATCAATACAGACCATTAGCTGTTTTAATTAAAAATGGACAATAGATGGCTTTCAAGTAAAAAAATTCAAACTTCACTTGTCTCTCCAGACTGGTCCTGCCAGAAGAAATAGTACTTTCAAAATGTGAACTGCTGAAAACCCATTGATTACCACTGCTACCAAAGAAATGAACCCATGAAACACCAATCAATGCCTGTGTGTCTTCAGGAGATAATCACAATTGCTAAATTTCACTGTTTGCTTGCCTTCAGTACTGTATCATATTTGTTTCTTGTTAGAGTTGTATTGATCTTCCATCACACAACAATTTTTCCATTACCTACCATGCTGACAGGGCAGCACTGTCGCAATGGATGCGGGCAATTAAGCAGTCAGCATTGTGAGAGGCATAAAATTTACACCATGTCACTTTTTATAGATAGTGTTATTGATGAGGTGCACATACCTTGAAGCAGAATTATTGAGTATTATTTAGGAATTCCCAAACTAGCAAAGTCACATGCTCATTTTGTCACTGTTAGCATCTTATTAGTTCACCACTACTTTAAAAAGGTTGTTTGTTTTGCTCTTTAGAAGATAAATACATGTTTATCCACCATTGACCTAGAAACCTTTGAAGTATGCTGGCTTCTTTCATAGCAGAGGTATTTATATGAACAGTTTGCACCTTGTCTAAACTTTGCCAAAGAAATGGAAGTGCTAAAATCTTGTTATCCCTTCATTAAGATGTTCAAAGGGTTGGCAGGGTTCATTAATGCCATTTCCATACTTCTCAGACTTTTGTAATGTAAATAGGAAGTTTCATAAGTATACACATCACCTAGCTTTTTCAAAACGTAATCCAGAGTTACAATTCCAATTCAGGCAATTTTCTACCTCCAACCACCTGTGCCTTCTGAAGCACACCATGCCTCTTGCACTCTCTGAATACGTCATTAATTGCGAAAATCACAACAAAGAATGCACGCTCAGTAAAGTGCAGTTCATTCAGTGTCCTAACTATGAACAATAATACTGGTTTATCTCCAAAAGTCATGAAGAGGAACGTTCTGAAAAGTCTTAGGAAGTGATGGAGCCAGTATAGGTCTACAAGTTAGATATATCAGCCTGGCTTATTTCCCTTCCCCTTCCAGGAAGAGTCCCAAACTGGCAGTCATCACTTCTGTTCCCTACAAGTTAGTCTTTTAGGGGCAAATCTTTTTCTTCTCCCTTTTTTCCCAGTCCCCAAAATCCAAATGTTCCCTTCTCTCTTGTGATGGTGAGATACTACTCAAAGTGAGTGAGGCCAGGTGGAAATGGGCTTTGTGGTCCTGAAGGCTGTGATGACTTTGTGCCCAAATGCAGCACAAGCTGAGCTGAGCTGGGAGCAAGGTGCTGCAGCCACACAGGTCCTACAACTACATCTCACTTCTTCACCCCAGGCCCCATGTCTGGAGTGGGACTGCTCTGAGAAGTGAAGCATGCAGATGCCATGGGAAGGAGGACAACACCCTCATGGCACCTTGTAGGGCTTAGGGAGGGGTCTCAAGACACCAGTGAGGGGTGAAGGGAGCTGATAAAGCTGTTGAGCAAGGACTGTCCTTTTTCCAGGGGGAAGGGAAGGAGGGTGAGCAACGTGAATTTTTCACCCAGGACTGGAGACTATGATGGAAGAATTTATCTGGTATCCAGCTCTTTCCAAAGCTTCAGAGATGTAAGCAGGGCTACAGTAGGCAATTTTGCCCCATTCAGAGCCAGGACCACTAGACCACTTACACAATTTTCACAGTGACTGAAAACTGTGGGTTTTTTTCTCTAAACCAGCAGTAGTTACCTTTAATATAGTAGATTTGTAATGAAGGCTCAGGTAGTTACAGACTGTAGCTCTTCCCCATCTGCAGGCTGTGGCTCTTCTCTACTTGCAGAAGTTCAAACCCATATCTCCCAGATGTGCATGCTCACCACCATGGCTAGATCATGGGGGAACTCCTGGGTTTTTTTTTTTTCCAATTGAATCCATACCAGCATTGTGAAAGCAATATTAACCTGGAGGTGATGTGCAAGGAGAAGGATGTGGTGGCTGTAGCCTAGAAGTCAGGGCACATGGTTGAAAGCAGAAAATTTGGGACAATGTTACCTATTCCCAGGTTTATTGCTAGGGGGTTTAAGTATCTCCAGAGTCAGACTTGTGTCTAAGCTTCATTCAGGATCACATCAGACTGCTACACATTGCCTAGGACCCAGTTTATAAATCTTCTTTCTTCAAAAATGTGTGCTGCTTTTAATCCTGGGTGTAGCTAAACTGTCTCCCAAAGGAATCTTTCAGCTGTGTGTTTGCCTGTATCCAGGAGACAGCCTGTGTGTGCCACTGCAAAAGAAAGCAAAGGATGAGAATCAAGGCTATGGAAGAAGATGTCCTTTTTCTTTCCACTCAGAGAGTTAGAGCAATGAGCATGCTATTTATTCTTTCCTGTGAGAAACTCAAGACTTCGAGATGGACTGGCTTTTCCATAACCAATTCCTGATGGACTAGCTCAGCTTCTTTTTAGTAGTCGTCTTGTTCAGAACATGGATCTGTTATCTAAACAATAACCTGTTGTGACTGTGAGTTGAAGAGTGTGGGAAATAGTCATCTGAGCTGCTTCATATCTCAGAGGTTTTCAGCAGTTTTTCACATGGTTGTTTTTGTTTGTTTCATTGGCACCAGAAGCCCATCTAAAGTAGCTCTTACCACTCACCTACAGACACTGACTTGCAAGGGGATAAGCCTTACCGTGCTCCAAAATCCACTCTTCCCAAGTGCAGATGTCCTGTCAACAGCACAAGATCAGGAGAAAGCATAGGGTGCAGTAGAGATGGTAGGCCAACATGGAATTGAATTCTCCAGTTTTGTGCATTGGCTCCAATAAATAATAACACCCTGATCTTCTGGCATCTCTTCCCATCTGATCTTTAGCTGGATTTGTCCCCACAAAAACCCTTCATCCCTGCTCATGCTTTGGTAGGCCTTCAGGTGACCAAACAAGATTCAGTGGTGCAGCACATCATTGAGTAAGAGATTGCTTTGGCAGGGACTGTTCTGCTCATGATTCCACTTATTGAATAGCCTTTAGTTAACAAACCAGCATGCCAAGATAGTATTAGTATGATTTCAGCATCATTTGTCATTTTCTCACGTTCTTTTAACAGCACAAAATCTGTTCACTCTCCAAGTCTTATTGCACATGAAGCTTAGCAGAACATTCTTTACAGATCCTCATTTTAAAATGAGGTCCCTATTGACCTTGCTGAACATAGCTACATTACTGTAAAAATAATTCTAAACATTTATGACTTCTCTAGGTCTCCTGATATATACTACAACTCTCCAACCTGCGACCTGACAAAGAACAGAAAGGTATTTTTGTCCTCCATTTTACAAAAAAAAAAAAAGAAAATTCAAGCATGGAGAAGTTACTCATTCAGTCATAGGGATAGTTATTGACAAAGCAAGGAGTAGTACCCAGGGCTCTAAAACCTGGGCTACAGTGCCTACAAAAAGTTTGGCAGGAAAATAAGTGAAAAGAAACATAGCCAAGTAATGGAAAGTTGTTGTTTATCTTCTCTGGTGACATAAAGGAGGAATGTGTTGGAATGTACAAAACAAGAAATTTCAGTGCTCATCCACTCAATTAGTCTCGGGACCACTTCTTTAAGGACATTTGATGCCATTTCCAGAGAAACAAGGATTGAAATAGTTAAAGCTTAGACATTCACAGACAGTCTCACTGGAGAATTTGCACAGCTGGTGAACATTTTACCAGTTCATTTGTTTATAGTCTCTTTCTTCCGTCTAATAGTCAGCAAAAGTACTCCTCAAAAAATTCCTTCAAGTTTTATAATGACTATTTATTGGCTACCTGGGATCCTTTACTTCCAGCCTCTTCTGTCTCTTGAGTAACTGATCTTCAAAATGCCTCTTTTTGGATTATGTATTGCTCCAATTCATCATCAGAGAGTTGAATTAATGCAATACATCATAAAGGAGTTGCTATTCTATTATTCATTAACGTAACTACGTAACAGCATCTAGGGAATGCTCCAGTTTTATACATAATGTTTGGCTTCAGTGTTTGAGTATTTAAGGTTATTTTTTTTTAAGGATACAATCAACAAACAGTCATAGTGAAAGCAGTAGATCTTTGGTGGAAGAACTCTTTCTCAGTAGAGGAAAAATATAGACCTATTGGAGTAGGTCCAGAGAAGGGCCACAAGAATGATCAGAGGGATGGAACACCTCTTCTATAAGGAAAGGTTGAGAGAGTTAGGGTTGTTCTGCCTAGAGAAGAGAAGGCTCTGGGGAGACCTTATTGTGGCCTTTCAGCACTTGCAAGAGGCTTATAAGAAAGATGGGGACAGACTTTTTAGTAGGACCCATAGTGATATGACAAGGGTTAATAGTTTTAAACTAAGAGAGGGTAGATTTAGATTAGACATAAGGAAGACATTTTTTACAATGAAGGAAGGTGGTGGAACACTGGAACAGGTTGCCCAGAGAAGTGGTGGATGCCCCATCCCTGGAAACATTCAAGGCCAGGTTGGAGCAACCTGATTGGTTCGAGATGTCCCTGCTCCTTGCAGTGGGGTTGGACTAGATGACCTTTAAAGGTCCCTCCCAGCCAAAACTATTCTGTGATTCTGTGACTCCAATGGGAATTTTATGTGAATAAAGTTAATTGGAAATTATTTATATAACATGTCTTAGAAAATATGAGCACAATGAATCATATGAATCATTTCCTGTCACTCTCACCTGCAGGGTTTGCCATGGTTGAGGAATCACTCCCAATAACATGTTTGGATGTACACACCCAATTCTGGAGGATAGAAGAGTCAAAATAGTATAAATATGGGCTGACTGTGCCAGCTGGCCTCAGAGCTGGAGAGCAGACCCAGCTGCTGTCATAGTC